>OY757905.1:79719148-80319148 GCA_963585895.1 Sepioteuthis lessoniana
AATGGAGGTTATAAATAAAATGTAAATCTTTATAACATTAAACAAATACAAAACTTGCCAAAGCATAAAGAAAGTATCCTCTGCAAGTGGTAACTACTTAGTCAGCAAATTACGCTATTTGTCACGCGCCCCACCAAACAGGCGAGTATGGCACAAAGCCTTTTAAAAGCTGGGTCCGCGCACGACACGACCGGCGGCTCCAAAAATGCCTCGGGCCCCATCAACATTCACCTAAAAAAGGGCGCCTCAGGCGCCAGACGATAAACCTTGCCCCTCCAAGGAGAGTTAGAGCTTTGGTGGACGCCCCCACTGAGGCTCGAGGAGGGTTGGTCGCGTGACATGAATGCTGGGTTTCACTAGCACCCATGCCAGGTAGCCTCGACTGCGGCCGTCAGGGATAGTCAGCAAATTACGGTATTTGTCTTCCATCCCACTATTCGGACGAGTGTAGCACAAGGCCTTTTTAAGTTGAGTCCAGATGCACCCTGCATTCCCAAAAATGCTTCGGGCCCCGTCGGCATTCCCTTAAAAAGGGTCGCCTCAGGCGTCAGGCGATAAACCTAACCATTCCAAGAAGAGTTAAAGCCTGGTGAGGACCGGCCCCATGCGGTACAAGGAGGACCGGCCGCGTGACGTGAATGCTGGGTTTCATCAGCCACCACGTCAGGCAGCCTCGACCGAGTAACTGCCGCCGTCAGAGACAGCAAATTGCCCGATATTTGTCTTTGCCTCTCACCAGACAGGACTTGACACAATGTCAATGACCTGAAGGTCGATTATAGTGGGGAATTTGGAAAAGCGAAGGTCGGGAACGTGCCTAAGCTCGAGCCCTGCTGGACTTTGCTGGTCATCGACCCACTTAGTGCGTTGTGGGCCTAATGAGCCTTGCTAGATTTGGACCCAAATCTGGGTCTAGGCACGTATGCCTGATTATAGCTTAAACTGGATAGCAAGGTCCAGTGCTATACAAAAGTGACTAAGATGTCAGTGATGCAGTTCGCCCATCCGAAGGTCGCCAAGCAGAAGCTGGGAACCTTTCGCCCTCAATTCTGCTATGGAGCATTGACCGTCCAGCACGGATGCCTGACGGTCCACTGAACAGTCAGCGAAAAAAACCTATATTTGTCTCTGCCTCCCACCAGACAGGACTTGACACAAAGGTTGATTATAGTGGAGGGTAAGGAGAGGGAAAGGTTGGGCATGAGACGAGGCTCGAGCCCTGCTGGTCATCAGCCCACTCGAATGTTAATGGAGAGGAAGGTTGGGGATGGTCGGACTCAAGCAGAAAAGCGAAGGTCGGGAACGTGCCGAAGCTCGAGCCCTGCTGGTCTTTGCTGGTCATCGTCCCACTTAGTGCAATGTGGGCCTGATGAGCCTAGCTGGACATGGACCCAAATCTGGCTCCAGACACGTATGCCTGATTATAGCTTAAACTGGACAGCAAGGTCCAGTGCTATATAAGGGTGACAAAGGTGTCAATGTAGTAGCTCGCCCACCCGAAGGTGGCCCAACCAAAGTCAGGGGCCTTTCGGCTTTAAGTTTGCCATGGAGCATTGACCGTCCGGCACGGATGCCGGACAGTCCGCTGAACAGTCAGCGGACCCCCTCACAATATTCACCAACGTACTTATGACGAATGGGACATACCTATTACTGTTCAGCGGTAGGGTATATAACAAAACCTCTGGTCAATTTCCTTGATGTTATTAGTACAAGAGGAAATATTTCAACCAAGTAAATGAACGGCTTCATTGTTTTCAGTTCAGTCTCGCCGATACTGATGACAGTATCATCTCCATCTACTGCGAATTCAGACCCCCTTCTTTGCCGTTTAGATTTTCAGTGGCTTGCTTGAGCATGCTTCTGAAAAGAACCTAACTCTCTGAAAAGAACCTAACTCTAAACCTAACCTAACCCTGTCCAGGAAACAACCTTTATTTCATTGAAGATCGGAAAGGGCTCAAAATTGTCTAAAGATTTTTCCTTCAAAGAGCTTTTGTCTAATCTGTTAACAATGAAAAAGAAATTTTAATTACCTTAACATTATCAAAATATATGTCGTTTAGATTGATTGAAGAATCAACTTTAACGGCATGTCAACCTGTCTAGGGTTATTTTATACCAAGATGTTAAGGAATCACCTTCACTGTAAGTTAGTATTTATATTTTTTATGCAGTTGTTTCTTAAGAGATTTTTTTTTTGCTCGATCTCATCGAATACGAGTGATTTTCAAACAGATCAATTTAACCCACCGATGGGACCCTAACAAATGCTAACACTACAGATCAGAGTAGACCTGGAAGTAATGACAATGAAAGGGTACCCCGCACTTACAGATCTCACAATCAGATGCAGTTTTGTTTCATACCCAGGACACTTCTTTTTTTAGAGGGAGTCGTAGCCGTCTGCCGGGTGAGGGGATAAGTCAGCGCATTCTAACCCTCTCCGAAAGGGTGCATATTGTTGGGTGTGTTTTTTTAGCATTTATCATTAATGCTTTTCTTATTTTCGGTCTGTTTTTACTGTTGGATCTTTGTATTATTTTTGTATTGTCAACCGGTATATTTCCTCATCAGGGATGCTGGTTTAGTTGATTTCATATAGCATTCTGGCCAGAGAAATGATTGGTCAATCTTTGAGATAATGTTGT
The DNA here is from genome assembly GCA_963585895.1 of Sepioteuthis lessoniana. Classification (NCBI taxonomy): domain Eukaryota; kingdom Metazoa; phylum Mollusca; class Cephalopoda; order Myopsida; family Loliginidae; genus Sepioteuthis; species Sepioteuthis lessoniana. Next base: position 79,721,800 of record OY757905.1, read on the forward strand.
AGTTTTACGTTCAACGTAGTTGTTTCTGGTTTGGTTTTTGTCACGAACGCCATTTTTCACTGGGAAAGCAAATGTTAGTCTTGTTAATATTATATTTTTGGTCGGTGTTATTATGGCCGATGCTGTGATTGGCAGTTTAATTTTTTTTATAGTAAATTATTAGTTTAGTATCTGTTGTTGCTTCAACGGAAAAGATAGATTGTTCAATAACATTTCTTATGGCGAATTCATCTTGTTTGTAATTCTTATGCATTTGTTTGGCATAATATAGTTTTATACTGATGTCATTATCTCTTTATCTGTATTATTGTTGTTTATTTTCATTACAAAAGATTTCATCTGACTGTCAATAATATGATCAGGAAATCGTTGTAAACTAACGTTTCTTTTATTTGCGTGAGTTCTTTGAATTGTAACGTGCGAGAAGAAGAAAAAAAATTATGTGTGCTCTATTGAGAAACATTTTTATTACTGTTATTTTATATCTTTATGGACATTTGCAATTGAAGCTGAAGTTTGTGCGTTTTTTTTTTCTTATTGTAAAGTGGTAAATGTGTCTTTATTAGATTCAATCAATCCATTGAGAAATAGGATTTTGTTATGTTCAACAGCAAAGTTATAATTCACTTATGAACATACAACACAAATTTCAATACAAGACATTGAAATGACAATTTATTTGAACACTTCCTGGGAATGGTTAATAGATTAATTGAAAGCGCTTGGAATAAAAAAATCTTTTGGACAGTTCTTGCATACACTTTATCCCCAAAATATATGAGCTGTACATGTAAAACTAATAAAAAGTCTTACGAGATATTTCTTATCACTCATCTTTAATGATATATATATATATATATATATATATATATATATATATATATATATATATATATATATATAAACAAGCATGTGTGTGTGTGTGTAGTTGGGACGCAATCCTTCATTTAAGGATGTCTGATTAAGTAATAAAGACACATTTTGTATATATGATTTTTATTAGGATTCTTTCAAGTTTCCGGACAAGTGTTTTGATTTTAGGTTGGAGTTGGTAGATTAATTTACCGAAATTGTCCCCAGCGCGTTCGAACCCTTCGTAGGCCATCATCAAGAGTTGTTTGCAAGTATAAAGATCTTTAATTTTTTAAAGTTTTTGAAACGTTTTTAATAACATTGCATAAATTACGTAAACGTATAGTTGGATTAAACTAAGAGGCTAATGACATCAAACGAATTTAAAACAAAACGTTATCAACGGAAATAGAATGTTAATTGAGAGAAATAGAATATCTAAAAATTTTTCTGTCTTTTCCACTTCGTTGATAACTCATTAAAAACAAAAAGCTTAAGGCATTTCAAAACATTGTTAATTTCACTGTTAATTCTATTAATTCTCGGCTATTTTGTTTATATATATATATATATATATATATATATATATATATATATATGCATTTACTTACCACTCCGCAAAAGCAGGATGTGAAATAAGGTCAATTTTTAAGCAGGTTTGAATTCAGAATTTTCCTTCTCCCATACCGGTTGGCGTACGAAAATTAGTCAGTCTGCCCAACTGTTCATCTATAGATGGAAGGGAAAGCAAACAGTTCAGTCTAGAATTTGAACTCCGACTGCCGAGTCAAATCCTATGGTTTGTTTGGTTTTATAGTATATCAACCATTGTAGGTTATTTAATGTTTATGACAGCAGTCTTCCCAAGTCACATGACTGGAACTTTTTGCAAAAGTTGTTAATCAATGGAATTAAATAGGAATAAATAAACAAATTGTATTTAAGAACTGAAAAGATCGTAATAGATTTAGACGTTCAGAAAAGGACTTGCACTGAGGAATCTGCAAAAATTGTTTGTGTGCGAGTGTCTAACCATTAGTATCAGTCATAATTAAATTCTCGTGCAGTCTAGCAGCTTAAATAAGGACTTATAGTTTAAACCCTAAAAGTTAGTTTAAAAAAGTGACCCTTGACATTTTACCAAGTTAAACTTAGTCATTTTGAAGGTGTAGTTTTTTCTGTCCATCTTACGTGTCCTCGTTCTTGGGAGAATACCAGGTCACATTTATGACAGGAGCAGAGATAATTATCAACTCCTATGTCTGGTATAGCCATAATAGACTACCTATGAAAAATGACAAATCCAAATCCAAATCAATGTGACTGATCTGAGAGTCATGATCGGCAGGTATTCCCTTGATAGCTAACATCGACATCAGACGATCTAGGGTATTCTTTTTTCAGGAACACAAAGAACAAAGCAACAATGTATCATAGAGATACCAAAGGAAAAATGGATTAGAGAAGACAACAAAAACGTAATCCACATCTATTTTAAAAGCAATCCAATACAAAGGGGATAAAAGAAACGGATGATTGAGATCTGGACTGAATTCAAAAGATTTAATACAAATCAAAGAATTCCCGACCAAGTAAGATTGATTTCAAAGAAAGGCTGGTTTTCGGATCTTGAGATATTTGAAATATGTCGAAAGGTAATTCATGAAGAATATACTCAAAAAGAAAATATTAAAATCTAAACAATCACTGAACCAAGCACAACAACATCACTGTTTATACAAGAAGGAAGAAATTCAAAATTAATTTTAGAAAACCATGAGTGAACAGAAGACTACATTATTATCCCTAAGGAATCAAGTTAGAGACCGAAAAAATAAACAGATTACAGAATAATTTCTGACGAACAAGGCCACCGAACAGAATGAGTTAATCTATGCAGAAGTAAACATATTCACTCATAAAATAGGTGTCTCCAAAAGGAATCCGAACAAAAGTACAAAACCTAGATGGGAAATGAGACAAGAAAGACCTAACGGAAAGAAAAGACCTACAAAAGATAACCGCAGAGAAGTCTAACAACATAACAGGAAGAAATAAATCAAAAGATATTGCGAAAGAAGGGAGTCTCAAAAAATACCGGGATAGGGTCGAACAATACAAACAAAACGGAACTTTCCAAAATAGAGGAATAAATTTCAATTGACAGTTGGTAAAGAGTGCACAAGGACAAATTAACAACTGGATGCAAAAGCAGCAAAATAATTCAGGGAAAAAATTTGGAAACAGAAAAGCAAAATGGAAAAATAAAATGAAAAAAAAAAGGGTTTGAAAGAACTTGAAGAATATCCCGAGGTGAACATACACCTGAAATCACTGAGAGCAACACTCAAGAAAATATCTAATTGTAAAACGCCAGGCCATCACGGCATACATGGATTCTGGTAAAGAAATTCACGTCCATCGATGACAATTTCGCCCTGGAACTGAATAAATGCCTTCATAAAGCAAACATACTTGAATGGATGACGAAAGGAAAAACCACCGATTCAAAAGGACCCCCACCGACAAAAAGAATCACGCTCAACAACTTTGACCGATAAAATGTTACCTATGATGTAGAAAATAGCAACCGAAAAGAGAAACAATGAAAGAGGGAGAACTGCCAAATCGGAAAAACATTAGAAGGTTTGGAGAAGGAAAATTGCAAATACTTGGGAATATTGGAAGTGGACACCATCAAACAAGTGAAGATGAAAAAAAAAAAAAAAAAGAAAAAAAAAGAAAAAGAAAAGAGTACTTCAGAAGACCGAGAAAACTATTCGAAACCGAGATCTGTAGCAGAAATCTCATCAAAGGGATAGACACTTGGTCAGTATTGCTTGTAAGATAATCTAGACCATTGTTAAAACGGACGAGGGAGGAATTAAGACAAATGAACCAAAGAAATTTGATGACTATGTATCGGGCCCTAGATCTGAAAGATGACATAGATAGACTGTATGTGTAAGGAAAAAAAAATGAGGAAGGAGATTTGCCAACACTGAGTATTGTGTAGATGCATCAATATAAGGACTCAAGGATTACATAAAAAAAAGACCAAAGAAAGAGTAATTACAGCAGCGAGTAACGGCATTGGCCATATAAAAACAGAAAAACAACAAAAACTAGGAAATAAAGATGAACATTTCAAGCGACAAACCTTCAAGATTGCACACAAGACCTAGACAATGCTACGAAAAAGAAATCTCAAGAGAGAAACTGAATCTCTTCTAATTGTAACACAAAACAATGCTATGAGGATCAATGATATTAAAGTGAAAATCTATTATACACAACAGAATAGCAAGTGTTTGTTATGTGGAGTAAAAGGTGCGATTATTGCTCATATAATAAGCGAATGCAGCAAACTAGGATAAAAAGAAGTACTAGACTTAGCAGGATTTGGTTGGAAAGGTGATCCACTAAGAACTCAGCAAGAAAGTGAGATTTGACCATACCACCAAATAATATATGCACAAACCAGAATCCTTCCAAGAAAATGAGGCGCATCAAATTCTCTGGAACTTGAGACACAAAGGGATCACTTAATCCCGGTCAGATCAGGAGTCTTAAGTAACTGAAAAAAAGAGAACTTGCCTTCTTGCGGATGCTGCTATTCCAGCGAACGACAGAATGAAAATGAAAGAAAAGAAAAGATTAACAAATACTTGGAACTTGCCAGAGAACTTAAAACAGCTGTGGAATATAAGGGTGAAAGTGATACCAATTGTGGCTGGTGTGCTTGGAATGGTCCCCAAATGCTTGAAAAAACCCGGAGTAAGCGGAAATCAGAGGAATAATCGAAACCATCCAAATTGCCGCATTTCTTAGATCGGCCAGAATACTGAGAAGAGTCCTGTAGACCTGAAGAGACTTGCTGTCACTCATATTCCAGTGAAAGACAATCACCAAACGCTGGTTTGAAAAATCTCATAAAGATTAAAATGATAATGGCGTCGATTCATCGATACAATCACTACATAAAAAAGATCGGGGGAAGACTGATTACAGCGACCCGAATCAATACAGATAACACAAAAATCAAAAGAACAACAATAAACAGAAAACAAAAATTTGAAGAAAAACAACTGTATGGACATTTCAGGCGACAAAAAGCGAAATCTCCCACGAGAAAACTTGGAATGGCTAAGAAAGGAAAACCTACAGAGAGAAACTCTAAGTCTTCAAATAATAGCTCAAAACAAGGAGTATGTCAAAGCAAGAGTAGACAAGGTGCACCAAAAATAGCAAATTGGTTATGTGATGATAGATTCGAAACGATCAATCACATCAGTGAATGCAGTGAATTAGCACAAAAAGAGTATAAGACTAGGCACGTCTGAGTGGGAAAAGTGGTCCTTCGGGAATTGTGCAAAAAGTTTTAGTGTGACCATCTGTACAAATAGTATATGCTCAACCCAGAATCTGTCCGGAAGAATGAGACGCACAAACTTCTTGGGGGTTTGGAGATACAAACGGATCATCCAGTCTCGGCTAGATGACCTGACATCGTAATAATAAACTAAAAAAGAAAACTTGCTGAACTGTGGTCTTTGCCATTTCGGCAGATCACAGGGTAAAACTGATAGAGAGATAACTACGAATACTATGCTGAAAAAGCCATGGAAGTTGAAAGGGGCGTTAATACCAATTGCAATTAGTGCGCTCGGTACAGTCACCAAAGGTTTGGTACAGGGACTGGAGGACTTAGAAATGAAAGGACGAGTAGTGACCATCCAAATTACAGCATTGCTGAGATCGGCCAAAATACTGAGAAGAGTCTCAGAGACTTGAGAAGACTCGCTGTCACTCAGACTCCAGTGATAAACCATCGGCTAACCCTGTTGTGAAAAACTCTTAAAAGAGAAAAACATAGCAGTAGAATAATAAGATCAAGGTTATAACAACTGTAGTTGGTTCACTCTGAGCGGTCCCCAAGAGCCTGGGGAAAAGCCCAGAAGAATAGAAATCAGTGGGTGAATCGAAATCATCCAGACTACAGTATTGCTTAAATCGACTGAAATACTAAAAAGAGTCCTGGAAACATGAGAAAAATAAACGTCACTTCGACTCCAGTGAAAGACCATAAGCTAATACTGGGGTAAAAAACTTACAGGAGTAAAGTAATAACAATGATAATAATAATAAAAGCATAAAATGCGAATGAGAAAAGGCCATAAAAAGTACTCTATACTACAATAGAAAAAGCTCATATATAAATATATAGAGAGAGAAGCAAAAAGTAAAGTTGGCCACCCGAAGGCTCCTTTTTCAATAGCTACTACAACGAAGTAAAGGGAAGGTTGCTACTTTTTTCCTGGTATTGCTCCTCTTTACTCTTAATACGCACCTTATAGTACTGTGTCTTAAGCAATAAGCTATCAAGTACCATTTTTTGAGACTTTGGTATAACTCGACCTGGGATCGAACACTGGTCATCGGGGGTATTTGGCGAACACTCTACCCACTAGACCAATGATGAAGTCTAAAGGATAAACTGATAATGATAACTTGTAAATATCAAAGATATCAGCAATTCTATGTCTCTGAATATATCTTGGTTATATTCTACATATTATTTAGACTGTTGTCTTCATCTTTGTTGATATCTATTCCACGTTTTAGTGAATAGATTTTTCGGTTTTACTCGGGTATGAAGTTGCTTTCAATCAGATAGTTAAAGAAAGTTGAACATAAACTAGCACTCGAAGAAGGTCTGAGAGTATATCCACTAAAAATAATTGGGACTATAACAACCAAAACAATAAAGACAGTTCAAATAAACTAGTGTATAATCAAAATAAATTTATACAGAATGAATTTTACGTTGCGTAACGGTTAATGTCGTTGGAAATGGAATCAGTGTGCAAGGTTCAAATCCTAGACGGAACGGTGAGCGTTTCATTTGGGACGAACCTCCTTGGGAAAGGCATGAATCCTTCTCTTCTTTCCCCAGCTATAGGTAAATATAGAGTAGACCAGGCTCTGTTGTTTTGTTAGAACAACCAATCAAGGAAAAGGAAAGCCTGAGTTCTAAAGCAGAGATGTGTTTCTTCGAAAAATCTGTTGTATATTGGTGTCCTATTTTTTACTTATCACCCAAAAAGTGTTTTACACAATCTTTCACCTCTATAAAAAAATCACTTGTTTGAACATCTAGCTGTTCATATTTCAAATTAAACTGATGGGCCTTCATACATCAAGATTGTACCAGTATTTATATATTTTCATAAATGTTATCAGCCTTTTACTATTTCACATATTGCCCTGCCTAATTTGATCACGAGTGGCTTTCTCAGTATATATATATATATATATATGGCGGGGCGCACTCATGGAATATTTAGATAGATATCAAAGTTTTGGTCGATCTTTTACTTAGCGTCGCAGAAAATGGAATCGCTGACCTTAGTTCAAATCCTGATTGAGATCTTTGCGTTTTACTACGCGCTAATGTACCTGGGAAAAGCACGAATCCACCTTTTTTCATCCTACCGCTATGGATAAATTGTAGGGTGGATTGGGATCTTCAGCTTTGTTAGGCAATCAGTCTTGGAGAATAAAAACTCTGAATCCAACCTAGCTGCACTCCTCTTAAAATTGACCTTCTGTCGCATCCTGCTCTTTGCTGAAGTATTAAGTAAATAGATACATTAATAAACTTTAAATGATACATACGATATTTCATGGCAATCGTTCTTGAAAATGGTTAAAAGTATCTCACAGACCTTATATGCGAAATGTAATTATCTCATTGATTATATTTACCCTAACGTTGAAGACATGCAATGCTTTATCTCGTACTTCATACAACCATAATATCAAATGTTAATAATGTGAGTGGGACCCTTATATGCTATGAGATATAGTAGTAATTTACTAAGCTTTTTGCTTTGATTTGGCACAAGGCCGTATGAATGGGGCACCCAATGAGACTCGAACTCACTCGTGAAGGTTTGCTAGCCTAGCTTGCTACCATAATTCGACCCGGGGCACCCGGCTTCTACAGTAGAATTTATTACCAAATAGATATCTAGTGATATTCTAGTCATCAGTGTTGCACGATATTAACTCTAAATTGAAAATGTTCAATTAATTAAACCTGCTGTTAGAGTCAGAGAAAAATACCTGATGTAGCACGATGATATACGATACGCCATTTAAGAAACTTGTATAAGAGAAATAGTGAAGATATTGAGAACAAAAATAGATCACTGACTGAGCAAGTGAGAAGATAAATATATTTTATAGCCGAAAAATTGGAGACATGAAGTGTGATCTTAAATTTTACGTTTTTCTCGGAAAATTTAATGAAACCAAATCGAGGTATATTGACAGTTCTAGTTTATTTTTACATATTAGATGCGTCTACAAGTTTTCATGTTTTTTTTTTATGAAAAAGTTTTTCAATAAAAAACAAAACAATAAAGATATGAAAAATTGAAGACGCATCTAATATGGAAAAATTAGCCAGAACTGTTGATATACCCCGATTCTTATGCATTCAGTCTCTAATTTTCGAAATCAAATGGAGATGTTCTCGTGGTGTAATAGTTAAAGCGATGGACTGTGAAATCGTAGTAAGCGAGTTAAAACTCCAGTCGCACTAATTACGTTCACTTAAGGACAAATACCCTTGGGAAAGGTATGAACCCCCTTATCCTCCCAGCTATGGGTTAAATAGTACCACTTCTGTTTTTCTAGGTGAATGTTTTGGCATTAAATAAACTACAAAGGTTGATATGCCATTAAACAAAGAAACCATGAAAAGTGCTGGGAACTTTTGCACATATCTAATAAATAAATTATACTCCCGTTTCATCAAGCATGACTAAAGGCTAAACTAGTAAAGTACACCTGTGTGTAAGTGTATGTATGTATGTATGTATACGTGTGCATGTGTGCGTGTATGTAAATGTGCATACAACCCATTGAAGGAAACGTGGTTGTTTCACTAATTTCATATGATTCCTCTTCTTTCTTTTTGCCCTGTCAGCTGGGGCTGTAGAATAGCCCCACCCCACCCCAAGAGTGTCCTAGATATGACATTATACAATCTGTGGTGAGTGATGCTAGGGCTTTGGGGAATGCAGAGCACCCCTTCATTGCCATTGCTCTCAGGTCCACTCTGGCCCGGAGTGGTAGCACCTGATAAGGACCTATCTATAGGTTAAAAAGAAGTAAACTGCATACTTATGCTACACTGAACTATTTGAATTAGAACTGTTTGACTAAACTGAATAGCTTGAAATAGAATTGTTTTTGATAAGTAAACTGTGTATTTACATTTAAACTACGTACTTATGCTAAACTGAATTGTTTGAAATAGAACTGATTATTCGTTTAAAAATGGATTTGGCATTAAATAACCTACAAAGGTTGATATGCCATAAAACCTAAACAACTAAGCCTTCTTTCTTTCTTTTTTTCTTTCATTCTTTCTTTTTTCTTTCTTTCTTCCCTCCCTCTCTCTTTTTCTCTCTGAAAATCTCACAGATTACAGTGATAAGAATTCACAGAATAATTACAGAACTTAACGTCAGAATTGTAAAAAACTCCAAGGCAGGATGTTTCATCGACTAAACAGTGCACTAAAATAACCAAGATGAGATGCTTATAGAACTATATCATTAAGTCTTTACTTCAAGATATTGGAAAACATTTATTCATTGTAAAATAAATGAAACACACAGAAGAATTCGTTTTTATAGATAAATTTGATTTTGTAAAGATCAATGTTATTATTTACGCCATTGCGAATTTTTCTCCCCAGCGATAGCAGTTGGTTTCTCACTGGAGTTTGAGTGACAGCAAGTTTCCTCAAGTCTCCGGGACACTTCTCAGTATTCTTGCCGATCTTAATAATGCTGTATTCTGGGTGGTCTCTTCTTGTCCACTTATCTCTACGTCTTCCATTCCTTTACCAAGCCTTTGGAGATTGTCCCAAGTGTACCAACCATAGTTGGTATCACCGACACCTTCAGGTTCTAAAGTATTTTTATGTTCTCTAACAAGGTATTGGTACTTATCTCTCTTCACTTTCTTTTATTTTTATTCTGTGGTTTGCAAAATCCATTATTCGGCAGGTTCTCTTTGTTTTTGTTGACTATAAGAAGGTTTGGTCGTCTGGCCGATAACAAGTGATCCGTTTGTATCTCACAATCCTAGAAAAGTTTGTCTGTCTCATTTTCCCGGACGGATTCTGGGTTGTGGATATACGACTTGTTCGTAGGGTCAAATTAAAATTTGGATTAAAATGGATTACCTTTCCCAGTCAGTTGAGTCTTGTTTTATTCTCTTTTTGTGCTAATTCATTGCATTCGCTTTTTATATGATTGATCGTTTCGTCTTTATCAATATTACTATTTTACAATTACTATATATTCTTGTATATGGTCGTTTCTTCTTTATCAATATTACTATTTTACCTTTACTATATATTGTTGTATATGGTCGTTTCGTCTTTATCAATATTACTATTTTACCTTTACTATATATTGTTGTATATGGTCGTTTCGTCTTTATCAATATTACTATTTAATTGTTAAATTGTTAATTTTTGCTTTAAGAAACAGGTCCTTAAGGCGCTGTTTTGAGTTGCTATTAGAGGAGTCTCCGTTTCTCTATAAAGGCTTCCCTTCCTCGTGTGAGATTTCGCTAATTTGTCACATGAAATGTCCATCCAATTGTTTTTCTTTCAATTTTTCTTTTCTAATTATTATTGCTCTGTTGATCCTTGTGTTTGTGTTATTTCTAATCACCGTAATCAGTCTTTCCTTGAACTTTTATTATTTTTATAATTTACTTATTAGAGTTTTTCACATCAGCGTAAGCTGATTGTTTTTCACTGGAGTCGGAGTGACTGCAAGTATCCTCAGGTCTCTAGGACTCTTCTCAGTATTTTGACCGTTCTCAATAATGTAGTAGCTTGGATGGTCTCCACTCGTTCGCCAACTTTCAAGTCCTCCACTCCCTTTAGTAATCCTTTAGTTACTGTTCTAAACCCACCAATTACAATATAATTACAATATAATTGTCACCTGCATGTTCCATAGTTCTTCTTCTTCTTCTTCTTCTTCTTCTTCTTCTTCTTCTTCTTCTTCTTCTTCTTCTTCTGCGTAAGCTGATGGTCTTTAACTGGAGATTGAGTGACAGCAAGTCTCAAGGACTCTTCTCAGTATTCTGGCCGTTTTCAATACTGCTGTTATTTGGATGGTCTCCACTCGGCCGCCAACTTCTAAATCTTCCAGGCCCTTTAATAATCCTTTAGTTACCGTGCCAAAAGCACCGGTCACAATTGGTATAATTGTCACTTTCATGTTCCATAGTTTTTTCGATTCTCTAGCAAGGTCGATGTACTTATCTCACTTTTCCAATTCTTTCAGTTTTATTCTGTGGTTTGCCGGGACAGCAAAGTCGATAATTTTGCAGATTTTCTTTTTTTGTTGATTATTATATGGTCTTCGGGCCGAGATTAAGTGATCCGTTTGTATATCAAAGTACCACAGGAGTTTGTGCGTGCTGGGTTGTGCATATATCATTTGTTGGCATGGTCAAATTTAAATTTCTTGCACATTTCCCAGTGGATCACCTTGTTCACCCAGTCGTGTCTAGCCTTGTACTCCTTCTGTGCCAATTTGCTGCATTCGCTTATTATGTGATTGATGGTTTCATCTCTATCACCGCATAGTCTGCATTTGCTATTTCGTTGCGTCTTATCTATCTTCGCTTTGATATGATTGGTTCTTATGGCACTGTTTTGTGCTGCCATTAGGAGAGGTTCTGTTTCTCACTAAAAGTTTCCTTTTCTTCACCAGGTCCAGGTTTTGTCGTATGAGATGTTGTTTATTAGTAGTTTAAAACGCCCATGGAGTTGTTTTCCTTCCCATTTTTGTTTCTTAGTTTTTGTCATTCTGTTATCTATCGTGTTGTCAGTATTGTTTCTGATGGCCGTAATCAGTCCTCTTTCGTGTTTTTCTATGTAGTCTTCGAGTTGTTGTATGGATGTGTCAACGCTGTCTTCGATGCTGGCAAGTCCCCTTCCTCCCTTTTTTCTTGGTACATATAGTCTATCCACGTCGTCTATGGGATGTAATGCCTTGTGCATGGTCATTAGTTTTCTAGTTCTTTGGTTCATTTGTCTAAGTTTATCTCTGGTCCACTTGAGAAAGGGTCCCGAGTATCTAACGAAGGGTATAGCCCAAGCGTTATTCCTTTGATAAGGTTTCTGCTATTGAGTTTTGTCTCGAGTAGTTTTCTAGTTCTCCTGAGATATTCTTTTTGAATTTTGTTTTTCATTTCGACTCGTCTGATGGTGTCAGCCTCCAAGATTCCTTAGTATTTGTAGGTCTCGTTTTCTGTAAGTGCTCTGATCTTGTCTTGATTTGGTAATTCTATTCCGTCAGTTAGATGTCGTTTGTCACTTTTCATGACGAGCAGGGGGCATTTTTCAATGTCAAATTCCATCCCTATGTCTTGACTATATTCTAATTGTGTGTATTAGGGTTTCCAGTTCTTTTTCATTTTTTGCAAATAGTTTTATGTCATCAATGTACATTTGGTAATTGATCTTTTCTTACGATCTACTAAGTTTGTATCCGGCCGTGCATTTTCTGAGTATGTGGTTTAGTGGCATCATGGCAATTATGAATAGTTGGGGTGATAGTGCATCTATTTGGAAAATCCCTCTTTGGATCTTTGTTTCAGCCAAGCTTTTTCCTTCTGCTGTTTATTCAACTCTCCAGTTTTGCATGTTTTTTTCGATGAAGTTTATGGTTTCGTGTGATATTTTTATATTTTGTGACAGTTTATTATCCAGCTTTGCTGAACCATATCATATGCCTTTATGTAGTCTATCCAGGCCATAGCTAGATTTTTCCGCCCGTTCTAGCTTTCTTTTAGGATGTGTTTATCTATGTAGAGTAATTCTGCTGTGTCTCTGAATCATTTGCGACATCCTTTCTGTTCATTAGGGAACAATCCGCGGCTTATTAGCGATTATTATTATTATTATTATTATTATTATTATTATTATTATTATTATTATTATTATTATTATTTTTGCTATGTCTCTTTGGGCATCACCGCATTTTACTATGTTCTCACACTAACCTTAAAAAAAAATAATGTTTTCACAGAACATATACAATTTTGATACACTTTAAGGGGTACAGTGTTCGCCAATGGTCTGGGAGACCGAGGTTCAATCCTAGGTCGAGTTATACCAAAGACTCAAAATTTTTTTCTTCGATATTAAGCTGAAACTAAATCAGCCCAAAATTTTGATGCTCTATTGTTTCCAAACATTTCTTTTTGAGTTTACTCTTTTTATGCTGGTGGGAAGGTTTTTTTTGTCCTTTCCAAATCGATTAAATATTCCAATTACTTTAAATGGCAAAATTTGTGAAAAATGAAAAGTAAGATGTTTTTTCATACCAAACTCGTAACATTTTTGGCGTAGCATTGTTTAATTTGACCTCATTAAAATAATTTTGCAATTGTATAAACTATGTGAGCCGAATATTACTTGTGTGTCAGAATTTGACATGCATTTTTCGATATACAACGCTTTCTGTCAATAACTTCCTTTCAAATTAATTGTTTTATTAACAATACCCCTTCTTTTATTAACGTCATTCTCTTCTTGAATGCTGCAAGCGTTATTGTTTTTTAACAATTGGATTCTTTCCACAATATTCTACAATAAATCAAATATTAATTTTGCTGAATTATATTTTTTTACGATTGTTGATAGGAAGTGTAGAGGTGAATATTCATGAAATTACTAAGGATACAATGTATGAATAGGCGCAAATATAGAAAGATATTTACAGTTTACCTTTGGCTGGTATAAGGCCACGGAGTGGGAGTGTTCGATAGGAATTTATCTGAAAACTAAAGACAACACACACACACACACACGTTCGAGAGACATACAGAGACACGCGTGCGCACCAATCCATTTATATATATATATATATATATATATATATATATATATATATATATATATATATATATATAAAGAGGAACGAAAATGATTGGGCAAATAGGACTATTAATATTTGTTATTTATCTTCTATTGATTGTTCTAAACTAGTTTAGTCATTTGAGCATCGTCCAGAGAAAAAAAATCTTTGAGAAAGTTTCTTAAATAGTTGATATACTATAAAGAAACGAAGAAAAACGAACTAGTGACGTGGCATATCTATTCGTTGAATAAAAATTATCCCCGACACATGCATCTATCAATCTTTAAAAAACAAGACCTGCATTTTCATACAGTTGGATTGACTTCCCTTTTCTTATATATATATATATATATATATATTACTGTCAGTAAATTGATTTTGCTTATTACAGACTGTTTCACGTTAGTCATGATCTTCAAATAACTGATTGTTTATTTATTATTCTTTCAAGTTGTTCTTCAAATGTTATGTGATTTAAGTTAGTTTTGATTCCTCTTCCTTTTTTTTACGTTTTACAGAAGGAATTTATTTTTGTGCCTTCTTTTCGAAAGAAATTCTTTTCTTTTTTTAGTGCGTTTTTGTTATTTCTATTTTGTTAAAAGAATTTTAATTCCATGCACAGGTTACAAATTTATCTTTTTGTATTAAGTGTATTCTTTTTTCTTTTGTTTAAATTTTAAATTTTAATACTCCATTCTATTGTTGAAGGTGCAAGAAGCATAACAGTTAATGTCGCAGAGATTGACATCGACGCGCCAAATTCAAACCCTGGAGGTATTTTTGTCTTCGCTTCATGCTAATAGCCTCTGAAAAAGGCATAAATATATTTTTTCTTCCTCTTGCTAAGGGTAAATAGTAGGTTAGATTGAGATCTTTTTCTTTGGTCAGGTAATCAGCCTAGAAAATCTGAATGCAAACCAGTTGTATACGTAAGGTCAGGGATAATTTCTTATTAATGGTTCCATTGTAACCCAGTTACATATTATTTCGTGAGGAGGTGGGCACCGCCAAATAACACTGCTTTTGCCCTGAGGGATAACATGATACTCAACGACCTAATTAAGCATGGGATTGGAAGATTAAGATTTTGTTGAGTTTTTTATTTTGTATTTTTTTTCCTTTGAGAAACATGCTTTGATAGCGTCGTTTTGTTCGCGTACTTTTGTCTTTCATAAACATTAGATGATTACTAATTTCGCTTTTCCATTCGTTTAATACCACACCAATATATATTTTTCTATTTTTGATTCTTATATATATATATATATATATATATATATATATATATATATATATATATATATATATGTGTATGTATGTATTGTGTGTGTACTTCTCTCTCTTTCTCTCTTTCTCTCTCGGTAAAAGCAATTGTGTGGTTCTTTATTTATTTCTTGTTAATTTATTTATTTATTTATTTATTTATTTTAAAGTTTTTTTTTTAACTTCTGCTACTATGAGAGTATAGAGAAAATCTTAAATAAAATTTTAAAAAAAGATATCTTAAACGACAAAAAGTATTTTTGGATTTTTTTCCAACAGAAGAGTGACGTCAGTTTATGTTGAAATGGAATGCTATTAACGTGAAAGAGCATTAAGAATGTTTTTTCATTTTTTCGTTTCATTTTGTCGTTTCATTTTTTCATTTGAAAATCAGTTTTCCGATGAAATATTAACTATCTATTACATTGCCCTGAAGATGGTTTGTTAAAAACAGAAACCTGAGCAAATCTCATAAAAATACATCTAATGAATATTTTGTTTTTTCATATGTATATATATTCTAAAAAGGTTCTGGAATTTTATCAGGAGTAAAGATAATGCTAACAAAATTTCGTACTCCATTTTATTCACGCTTGCTGTTCAGATTTTCCAACTTTCTGAGCAATATAGATTGATAAATTTTTTGTCAGCACAAAACAACGCCATAAGGATAACAAAGCGAGAATAGATAAGATGCAGCAAAACAGCAGATGTAGGTTTTGTGGTGATAGAGACGAAACGATGAATCCCATATTAAGTGAATGCAGCAAATTAGCACAGAAAGAGCATAAGAGTTGGCACGACTGGGTTAGCAAGGGGATCCACTGGGAATTGTGCAAGAAAATGAAGTTTGACCATAAGAACAAATGGTATATGAACAACCCAGCATCTGTCCTAGAGAATGGATATTGACATACAAACGGATCACCTAATTTCAGCCAGACGACCAGACCTAATAATAATCAACAACAAAAAAAAAAGATAACTAGCAGGATTGTGACCTTTGCTGTCCCAGTTGACCACAGAGTAGAGTTGAAAGAATACGAAAAGAGGGATAAGTACTTCGACCAAGCTAGGGAATGGAAAAAACTGTAGAACATGAAAGTGACGATTATACCAATTGTAATTGGTGCTCTTGGTACAGTCACCAAAGGATTGATTCACGGACAAGAGGACTTGGAAATATCAAGACAGATGGAGACTGTCCAAACTACAGCATTGTTGAGATCGGCCAGAATACTGAAAAGAGTCCCGGAAACTTGAGGAGATTTGCTGTCACTCAGACTCCTGGGGAAAACCATCAGCTAATGCTGATGTGAAAAACTCTCAAGGAGTAAAATAATAATAAAGCACATAGAAGGACTATTTACAGCCACCAGAAACGATACAGAAAACACCAAGACCAACAGAATGACAAATACTAAAAAACAAAAATGGGAAGAAAAACAATCCCGTGGGAGTTTTAAACGACTAATAAACAACATCTCACACAAGAAAACGTGGATGTAACTAAGAAAATGAAAACCTTAAGACAGAAACTGAATCTTCTAAGAGCAGCACAAAACAACGTCATAAGAACCAATTATATCAAAGCGAGAATAGATAAGACGCAACAAAATAGCAAATGTAGGCGATAGAGACGAAACGATCAATCACATAATAAGCGAATGCAGCAAATTAGCCATAAGGAGTATAAGACTAGACACAACTGGGTGGGCAAGGGGATCCACTGGCAGATGTGCAATAGATTTAAATTTAACCATACGAACAAATGGTAAATGCGCAACCTAACATCTATCCAGGAGAATTCCTATGGGATTTTGTCATACAAACTTATCATCTAATCTCGGCCAGAAGAACATACTTTATAATAATCAACAACAAAAAAAGAAAACTTGCAAAATTGTGGACTTTGCTGTTCCGGCTGACCACAGAATAAAATTGAAAGAAAGTGAAAAGAAGGAAAAATACGGGGACCTTCCTGGAGGACTTGGAAATAAGAGGATGAGTGGAGACCATCCAAACTACTAATTTATTGAGAACTGCTAGAATACTGAGAAGAATCCTGAAGACTTGAGGAGACTTGCTTTCACTCAATCTCCAGAGAAAGACCATCAACTGACGCAGATGTGAAAATCTCTCAAGGAGTAAATAATAATAAAGAAAATCTGACGAATAGTGAACTTTGCCGTTCCGGTTGACTACAGGTAAAACTGAAGGAAAGTGAAAAGAAAGATAAATATCTGGACCTTGCTTGAGAATTGAAACAGCTATGAAGCATGAAGGTAACGGTGATACCAATTGTAATTGGCGCGCTCGGTACAGTTACCAAAAGTTTGGTACTGAGGTTCGAGGATTTGGAAATAAGAGGACGAGCAGAGACCATCCAAACAACAGCATTGTTGAGATCGACCAGAATACTAAGGAGAGTCCTGGGGAGTTGAGGAGACTTGCTACCACTCAGACTCCAATGAACAACTCTCAAAGAGTAAGATAATAGAGATAAGTTACTAGACCTTGCCAGAGAACTAAAGAAGTTATCGAGCATAAAAGTGACGGTGATATCAATTATAATTGAGGCGCTCGGAACAGTCACAAAAGGCTTGGTAAGAGGACTGGAAGAGTTGGAAATAAGAGGACGAACCGAGAATATCTAAATTAAAGCATTATTAAGATCAGCTAGAATACTGAGAAGAGTCCTGTGGACTTGAGAAGACTTGCTGTCACTCAAACTTCAATAGAGACCATCAGCTGACTTGTGTGAAAAACTCGCTTGGAGACTATGCTAAAACTCTTTGTGGACTATTTAATTTCAATATACGAAATATAAAACACTTTAATGGGAGCAGGGATTTACCTATAATGCATTCTTTCGCTCATCGATTAAGTTATTTATTCAAGTAAATACTTAAAATAGACCATGAAAAAACAAAAACAACGAGCACGTCTAAAAAAACAATATAACAAAACAACGAGCAATACAATATTATACAACGTGTTAGTTATAGTAAAAACAACTGTACAATAACAGATATACACATACATACAGACATACATACATTATTACATACATATATAAATGTATATGTGATGGTTGGAACTCTATTAAAATTATCCTTTCAAGCAAGAATACAATTTCCATAATCTGAAACCTGTGTGGAAGTAAATAACAAGAATATAATTTCCGTTAAAACACACGAGTCAATCTATTTCATAAGGGGTTTCATATTGGAATAAGTTTAAATGCTTTCCCATTCTCTTGTGTAATAGAAAGAGCTGATAAAACACTTAAGGGTGTAAACCATAAAGAAGAATTCTAGTTGCTAGTATTGCATGTTTTGAGTTTGTTTCCATCTCCATTTTACCGGTGTGGTCTTCATCTAATTCCGTATTAATCTGCCTTTTTCAAATTAACATGTTGCCGGTTAGCGAAAACAACTGGTTAATGGTAAATAAATCTTAATCATCAAATAATGAAATGTTAATTTAATTTCCCCCGAGCTATAAAGTTTCTGAAACAAAGCGAGACTACTAGTCTTACTAGACATTTACTGGCGGGTAAAATAAATATATAATTTTAAATTTACCATTGCTGATGGTCGTTTAAAAACATCGGCAATGTTTGATCTTTATATCGTATTTACTTATTCTATCATCTGACATTTGCCGAGACAAACTTGGTAATCAATACATAACAAAAGTTTCAAATTAAAATGTTTTGTTACATTTCGTCGCTCAAGGCATTCAAAATTTCATTAGAAATTAGAACCACTTAATATAATAAAGAGGTACAGATAAAATTGACTTCCCCGGTATTAAAGGTCAAAATCATCCTGTTTCTTGCTCAAGGGTGAAAGCCAGCTGAATTATTTATTTCTACTAATAGAAATGCCTTCAAAAAATATGTAAACTCAAGTTGAATTCAACTCGATAGAAATGACAAACGAATTAAATAGACCCCTTGCCATTCAACAATTCAATTCCATCAAGTTTTACATTGGTTTAAGTACCTCTTCGTCAAGTCGGCTGGGCTAAGAATCGATATGACTCTCACAAGTACTAACAGTCCGGCTAAGAGTGGACCTGTGAGTAATGTCCATGAAGGAGTACTCTACTCTTTCTAGATCTCTAGAACAGGAGCCTCACCGGCAGTTGCAGTTTAGCTTCATACTCATGAAACCCCTTTTTTGGTGGTGGTGGAGGTGGAGCTTTTATGTCTGTGCAGAGGACAAAGTCAGCGTATTCTAACCCTCCCCTCGATGAGAAGGCAGGATGCTAGTTTTGCTGAGAGTTTATTCTTTAATTGAGGTATGCACAGTTTATGACTGGGGATCGAATTGTCTACGTTTGAAAAAGAGTTTTAAATTAACTTTCTAAAACAACTGATAGAATTGATTTACAAAACTTTATTTATAAAACATTCAAGATAATAATACGGTTTAAAAAGCTGCATACTGCTCTACCAGTCGGTAGATAGTCAGCTAAAACTTGAATCATTAACTGAACCTTCGTAGATTTTGTTTCTCACCTTGTAAAATACTAAGGTAAGCCTAATTAATGACTACATAGTATTCGGCTTTAGTAAAACATTATACATTTTTAACCAGTTTTAGGAATTTCATATTTCATAAATATCTATCTTTTTTAATGTGAAAAGTATTTAATGAATGAATAATGGAAAAAAATTGTCTAAAAAGTAATAGAGTTCTCATGCATTTAGAATTACAATATGTACACATTAAAACGTGCGCATTATCAATCTATCTATCTATCTATCTATCACGTTGTATCTACTGGCAAACATATGCATCCTCCGAGTGAAAGCATTTTGATGAATATTATATTATATTATATTATATTAGAAAGACCAGCAAAACCAAATAAGAACGCATATAAAACTAATTGAAACAGAGGTGATATACTTGAAAAGTAGAACAGTTTGTACGCTTGCTCTTCCCATTACTCACGGCTTTCATCGATAAATTTTCATAAGTCAACTATCTAACTAATTTGGACTGTAAAGAATAAAATCACAGTTATTTATTTCTGTTAATGGGTTTCTTTTAAGATTTATCGACGGGATTTTTGTTCATATCTATCAAAATGAAACCAAACAATTAGAAATCAATAATACCAGGCAAATATTTATTAAAATCAAACTTTTAAGACCATTATGCAAATTAGTTTTCCCGTTCATACTGTACATCGTTATTTGGCTGCTTATATTAATACTGTTCAATTTTTTGATAAGTTGATAAGTCTAACAATGTTAGTTATATAAAATGATTTTATCAATACTTGTGATTTAAATGAAAATAAAATTATGAAGAATATGACGCAAATAACTAAGGGAATTGTATCGTCTATAATGACGTAGTTTCGTCCAGTTGATTGGACTACAAGTAGATTTGATCTTATATATATACAAATTGACAATCCCTTTGGTTGTAAAATAAGGTATTTTCTTTGATAATCAGAAATTAATATCGATTTGATTAAATTCTTTTTAATCTTATTGTATGCCGAAAGAATAGAAAATGAAAAAAAGAAAAGAGACAATGAAAAAGTCATTTAATTCAAATAAATTCTATGTAACTGAATGTACTTTTTCCAAAATGTATACTGTTATTTACTTTGGTTTCTTGGTTTCTTTGTTTTGTGGCATATCAACCTTCGTGGGACAGTTAAAGCAAAATTCTTGTAGAATAACAATATTGTTACTATTTAATCCATAGCTGACAGTATAACTAATTCTAACGAGATGTCAAACCATCAAGGGTTATTTTATGTCAAGATGTTAGAAAACCGCATACATTATACCTTGATTTAAACATTGTTATATTTAGGAGATTTTTTTGCTCACGGTCTTATTAAGGATGAATAATTTTCAAACAGATCTATTCAACCCATAGGTGGTCTCAAACAGTTACTATCATTCCGGGTCAGGGTGAACCTGGGAGTAATTGCAATGAAGAAACTCTCCACACTCCCCATATCTTCAGAACTGGTGTCCGAAATTAACTATGATACCCAGGACACTCTTTTTTGGAGGGGGAGGGGCTTTCCCCTCTGAAGAGGATAAGGTCAGCGTATTCTAAGCCCCATCTACTACGCTGGAAAAATATCAAGAGAATATGTTGAACGAGGCAAAATTTATTTAATTATGGAAACAAAAATTCTACTTAAACATTACTCAACGTTTAGAGAAATAGATACTTTCTATTTCTCAGTAACAAAACAGAAAAGATATGATAGCGCCGATTTCTTGAGTCTTCTATTGATTCCTGTAGAATGCACGTGCCCATCTGTTCTTTTTTTCTTTTCGAATGACACACAAACATAAAAGTGGAAGTGTTTGATTTGCTTGTGACCACTCTTCTTTCGGCCTTCCATACTGTTCAAACGTCTTCTTCTATCACGTCACTTTGTTATCATCAAAGCAACCTTTCTTTTCTGGACGTTCCCGATCTTTAATACTCTCATCTTCTCAGCAAAATCTATGGAATCAACGTCCAAACCGTACGAATAAGTAAAGATCCTCAGACAAATGTTTGATTCATCGTTTGTGTAGCTTCACTAGCTTGAACTGACCGAAGAAAATCACGAAAATCTTTCTGTCTATTTTGTCTGCTGCCATTTCG
The DNA here is from genome assembly GCA_963585895.1 of Sepioteuthis lessoniana. Taxonomy (NCBI): domain Eukaryota; kingdom Metazoa; phylum Mollusca; class Cephalopoda; order Myopsida; family Loliginidae; genus Sepioteuthis; species Sepioteuthis lessoniana. Next base: position 79,743,527 of record OY757905.1, read on the forward strand.
GCTGTGGTTGTAGAATAAGTTGACTGCAGCTCGGCAGAGCGGTAAAATCTCCCCCACCGAGTGTCCTGGATATAACAATAAACTATCTGATGGTGAGGCTGTAGTTCTGGAGCTTTGGGGAATGTCGAGTACCTCTTCATTGTCACTACTTCAAGGTCCACGCTGATGGTAGTACCTGTTAGAGTCTCATCTATCGGTCAAATACAATAATTCCATCATCTACAATGCTTGAAATCAGTTAACTATGTGTAAACAAATGATTAATGTTAAATTGAATTATTAGTATTTCATAATATTACTTTAAACCATTTAACTGTGGGCAAATAAATGAATAATGTTGAATATAATTATTAGTATTTGATAGTAATACTTGAAACTATTTAGTGCACTAGGAAGGACATTAAACTGCATCTAATAATGAAGCTACAGTCTTGGAGTGTGGGTAATTATGAATTACTCCTTCATTACCATTACTCACAAGTCTGTTCAGACCCGGAGCAGTAGAACCTTTTAGGGTCCCATGTATGGATCAAATAGAACTCTTCAATCCTTTACTGTGTAAATTAGTCTTCCCGTTCATACTGTAAACCGCTATTTTGTTATTTAATCAATATTAAATCGAATTCTTGCAGTTAAATAGGAATACTTAAAACCATTTGTCAGTGTGCAAACAAATGATTAGTATTATTTTGATAAGAATACTTAATAAATAGAATAACTAATGTTAAATAGCAATACTTGAAACCATTTAACAGTCTGCAAGAACTATCAGTGTTATATAGCAATACTTAAAAGCACTTGATTATGTGAAAACAAAGTATATATTAGATAATATTATTTGTGTGAACTTGCCATACTTGTAATAATTTAACTGTGTATAAAGAAATGAGCATTTACTCAGTCAAAAATAAAGTTACCTACAAACTATCCACTTAAAAATCCCCCCCCACATATATATATATATAGCTTTAAATAACCATCAGAGGTTGAGAAGCCATTAAACAAAATAACCTTATCAAACCATTTTTTCTGTAGGTCAATAAATTCAATTTATTAACAAGAAAGAATAAAAAAAACATGTATTTTTATGTATTTAACCGATTCTTGTACAATGAATAGGACGTGATACAAGTTCATTTTTTTAGTGGAGCACAGCTAGTTTGAAATCAGTGTTTTTCTTCTCCTAGACAGATTGCCCAACGAAGGCTAAAGAGACCAGTCTGCCCACCAGTTTATACATAGATACGTGGGAGAGGGATAGATTCATGCCTTTCCAGAGGGCATTAGCGTGAAGTGAAACACAAACAGTCTCGTCCAGCACTTGGGTCGCCATATCCATTTCCTATGAAGATAACCCTTATTCTTGCCCTACCATGTTATTGCAGATCTACTCTATAAAATGCAATGTAACTCTCGTCACAACTATATCGACTATGTATTGTTGTCTATCTTGGTAACAATTCTTCTTTTATACATGTTTTGCTGAAGATGACTGACAAGGAATGTGTCGAGAATTTTTATGTAAAGTTTTTTTTTGTATACATGCGATTGAAATCTTTTGGGGACAGAACGTATGAAGAAATTCTCAAAATTATTATTAATTCTTAGTTCGTTCAGTGATTCATTAACCAATTTTAAAGATTATTTGGTTATGGGCTTGTAGGGAATTGCATTCCTATCCTCCAAGTTAAATTTCTTTGGTATTTTCTTGTTGCCTTGAGTTCTGTAGTACAAAATAATTACCAGCAGTAAACTCATTCCCACAACAATTTTCGACACTTTACCCCAAAACGAAAAAAAAGGGAAATCTGGATTTTTTGAGAGGGAATCCTTAAAGTCAATAAATGTTCTTAAATGTCAATAAGTATGAAGTATATTTGATTGCGTCCTGTAGAGTTATAACCATTTTATCTCGAAATTCCATAATAAGTAATAACCTCGTGTAAATAATGATTTCTCTAAAGACAGAAAAATCAAATCAATACAAAAATATCTTAACTTCAATAGCAATAATCGCATAGAAAATGATTTACACCCTCAAACTAAACTCGTTTAGTATTTGTCTCTATTAAACAATAAAATCATGTTACAAGCTATTTTTTTTTTTCTACTTCATCAAACGGACCAATTTTTAACGTCTCATCTGGCGTAAAAAATTATTGTTTGGAGGCAGGAAGAATCACAAAGCAATGACTTCTTTTTAGACAGACCCATTTTAATAAACTTGGAATCATTTTATAGGATTATGATAGCTTTATTATAAATTTTTCCACAGTTAATAAATTAGATAATTGATCATACAATCAGATGATTAATTGTAAAATAATAGTGATCAATGCAAAAAAAAGTCACAATTACAGATGCTACCAACTCAGGAAATTAAATTAAACGTTTATTGAGATAAATTGTCTTGGTAAAAGATGATAATATAATTGAAGAATACACATAGAATATTTTAGAGTGTCTCGAATTTTAGAATAAATAAAACAGTCAATTAAGGAAACATATAGTTCAAATTGTTAACCTCACATTTTGCATTGGTTATTATTTGATTTAATGTTGATTTCATAACTTTGCTTTTTATGGACAAATATATCGATATTAATCTAATTATATGTTGTAGTTATCATTTGTTTAGAAATCTTTATCATAATCCTTATCACAACTGTCAGTGTCAGCTGACACTTCATTTAAATCTCCATGTTCGTCATCATTATCACGGTCAGATTCACACTCAGCTTTCAAGTAAATTGACAAGCTGAACCGACATGATGTCTCCACTTGTCTAATGCAGTATTATTTTATGATTTTTTCTATGTTCAGCGATGGCAAACCAAGTTTTGCAATTTGTGTCCGTTTCCAAATACCAACTTCTAGTTGACACGATTTAAATGTTTCAGCAGTGTCAATGCACGCAAAGTGTTAATGCACGCAAGTCTAATTTTTTGATATATAAAGAGTTTCATCGTGCTTACAATATTTTTATTGCAGCATGCAGAATCTAACTTCATTAACACATTTGAATCATTTATTGCCATACAGAATACAGGTAAATTCCTCAATGAAACTTTATTTGTCATGACTCTCCTAACAAATGTAAGTGCTTTTTTTTCAACAAGTTTTATAGCTTTCATCTTTCTTTTCCTCTTAAAAGCACTTGTACTGTCGCAACCAGTGCAGGCATGGAGGCCAAGTAGCGAATTGCAAAACTTTTGTATTAGTCAATCAGCTGCCTCACTCATATTGATGCAATGCTTTTTGGTGCCTTTTCCTGTTTTGAATAATACTTCAAATCTACGTGCTAGATGTGCATTGGGAGAAAAACGAATAAAGAAATTATCAGAGGAATTCTAACTCTTCTATGTCTAACAAACTTGCATGGAAACAATATGATATTACTATTTAGTCTGTTTCTTCCAGTGTGTATAATACAGAAACAATATCTTGGCATATTGTTGATGTATGCATCTTATGGGTGGTTGTATGTATCTTATAGGTGGCTGTATGCATCTTATAGGTGGCTGTATGCATCTTATGGGTGGCTGTATGCATCTTATTGGTGGCTGTATGCATCTTATTGGTGGCTGTATGCATCTTATGTGTGGCTGTATGTATCTTATGGGTGGCTATATGCATCTTATAGGTGGCTGTATGTATCTTATGCGTGGCTGTATGCGTCTTATAGGTGGCTGTATGCATCTTATGCGTGGCTTTATGCATCTTATAGGTGGCTGTATGCATCTTATGTGTGGCTTTATGTACCTTATGGGTGGCTGTATGCATCTTTTATGTGGCTTTATGCAAAATCAAAGCGCATTTGGAAGCAATTGGAAGTCTCATCCTCAGATACAGTTCATTGTCATACGTAGGACATTACTTTTTTCTGGAGGGGGGAGGTCTCACCTTTTTGCTGAGGATACGGTCAACGATTTCTGAACGCCATTAATAAGGCAGGATACATGCCTGACAAAATTCGATCAGACCATAATAATATCAAATAATCGAAACACTGTAATAAATACATTATTTCTTAAATTATGGCTTATGGATCAAATAATGGATCCCCTTCGTTACAGCAAAGAGATCTAAAGAGTGTTTTATTAGTAAATATAAAATTTAATGCTAGGTACATAAGATATCATTCCATAATATTTTCTTTGAAAAAATATCTTTTTATCCCAAGATCAAAAATTTTGATATGACTCGGATAATGAGATTTTCCCTAATTATTAATCAATTATTTCTTTTATTTCGATATTAATAATCACTGAAAAATATCTGCTATTTTTCTTTTGAAGCCTTCTGATTAATTAATCATAATATCAGTCTAATTATTTTCGATTAATGTATGTATCGTATTAAAGGATTTGAAGTCTTTAACTCAATCCATTCCCTGGAAGTTTTAACTCATCAGATAATTAATCAAATATCATAACTTTATTATAACTATTTCTTTATTGCTAGAAAAAAATTTGGAGGATTTGTACCGATTATCTTTCTTGGACCATAATGATTAAATTATTTCTGAGCTGATCTAATCTCAAGTCTGAAAATATGTTTTCTATTTCTCTAATTTTGTTCATATAACGGTTTGTGCACTTACGGTTGCTTAATAAGACACTTTACAAGATTATCTTCAACTCTAAGTTTTTAGTGAGTTTGTTCTACGCCAGGAATTTAAAGCATTGGTTTTTCACTCTGACTAATTTATTCTTATAAAATAGTTTTGTCTACGAATAGATCTGGTGGCTGAGAATGTTGCATATTTCTCTCTTGCACGGCTGTTCGTCGTCACAATTTAGGAAATTTTAGAATTCCTGTAAAAGTCTTTTGACCACATTTTTGTTCTAATTATGTTTTCAATTCCTAATCTATCTATCTTTCTATCTATCTATGTTCTTCTCTCTCACTATCCCAGTCTGTTTATATCTATCTATCTATCTATCAATCTCAGGGATCATATTCCTTTCGAAATAATATACTGAGAATTTATTTCCCAGATATGATTACCCACCCATTGTCTTTTCCATATATCAGTTCCCAAAACTTGGAAAAGTACCTTTCGTATTTGTTTACAGTATACCGCACCCATATTTAACAGGGACAGTCAAACAGGATCTCTGAGTCAGCCGCCAGCAGCTGTTTCGAGAATGATCACATATTAATAATACAAGCAAAGTGAATCCGATAGAATATTTGATTGATGACACACTTGGGTGAAATCTTGATAAAAAGAGAATTCAAACTGTGCCGACAACGCGTGCAATATAAGATCATTTGGAAGGAAACAAATCTATTTTTTACTTGGGACAGATTTTAATTCACCTTCAATAACAGGTCCAGGGTATTGTTTTCATTTTTATTGTAGATACAAGAGTAAGTCAAAGGTTTTGCAATATTTTGTTACTGTGAAGCACAATTCGGCAGCCATTGCCAAGATGGTGAAGGTGATGAACCACACTGGACTGTAAGATGCTGATCTTACCTTATACTCTCCGAGTTCTTCTCGCCTAATTTACGTCTATGTCATGGAGCACGGCCTCGGAATGTACGGTTTTTTGGCCAGTCTGATCTTGTTTGATCGTCGAGGTTAAAGCAAACAGAGTAAAATTTATTAAGCTATCTGGTAACTGATCTGTGATCAACAGTGCCGTCACTTTTCGCACAAAAAATATTTTTGCTTGCTTCAGCGGCGTTATGGTCCAGTTCGAACTTGTAAAGTATAAGATACCAAATTACTCGTGCGTTTTATGTTCATCTTTGTAGCTTTCAAATCATTCAAGTAGTATAGCAATGCAAAACGTGTCAGCGCAACAACTACCACATTGCTACTAAAAAAAGCGGGTATCTTTCTCGGTTTTAATTGCTTTAATGACACGTGATATATACACCGCAAACTAACACGTACCAAAATAATGCAAAACTTTTACAAATATTGCAAAACATTACGGAAAATTTTTTTAGCTTTTTGGATGAATTCAAATTGCTATCTAACATCCATCACTACATTGACTAATTTTTATATTTCTTAGATATGTGGTGACTTGTTGATATGTAGGTAAAACGTTGTGTTGGAATTTGATTAAGCTTTATCTTGGAGAATTATTGTCCATAAAAAGAAATTCTTCAATTGTTTTCCTACTAAGCAAAGATGTCACAACTTCGGTAAAATATTTACTAACTTCATTCGACAATAGCTGCTATTAGTTACATTTAGATTCACCTTTTCGACCTTGAAATGGTAAGAATTTTTTCTTGTACAATGTACATATGTAGGGAGTGGAGAAAATAAAACAAAAATTTTCGAGAAATAATTTACTCAAAAAATATTTTCTATTTTCATCGATTGTTAGAGATCAATATAAATCATTGTGATTTCGAAATCATTTTTTCTTCTGGAAAAATGAAGGATTTTTGAACAATTGGGATTTAATGAACACAGAAGAAAAAAGTTTATCTAATCAATCTCTCCTTTCGGCCTAATTAAATCAAAAGTATAATTTTCACATAACCATCCGTACTGTACTTTTGCTTGCTTCTGAGGCGTTATGGCCTAGTTCAAACTTGTAAAGTATAAGTTACCGAATAAGATTAGATTTTACGTTCGGAGTATTGCAATGCTCAACGTGTCAGCGCACCAACAACCACATTGTTACCAAACAAAGCGGCTATCTTTCTCGGCTTTAACTGCTTCGGTCACATGGTTTTGTATTGTTTGTATGTACAACTGTTACACTTTTTTTTCATCGGATCAGCGTGTAGTATCGGTATTCAATCTCAGTTCCTTCTGAACTAAAAGTGCTTATCCTTTCTGACTGAGAAACCTGCATATTAATCGTATGTTAGGAGGAATTGAGAAAAAAAAAAGATAACAGTTGGAAAGCGAGGGTATCTTGGAGAAAAAGGAAAGAAGTAAGAAAGAAAAACCAAAAGAAAGTCAGTTAAAAGAATATATATATATATATATATATATATATATATATATATATATATATATGGAGAGAGAGAGAGGGGAGGAGAAAAAAGATAGAGGGAAGAGATGGAGACGGCAGAGTCCAAATAGGTTTGCATCTTAGTCATTTCATGATTGTTGTAATCTGTTGGGTCTTTAGAGAGCAAAGAATTAACAACACCAATCTTTGAAGTGACTAAAGCAGGAAAAATGCCAACCATCACAATTTCAAACAAAACGAGTTAGTTTTCTTATTTAGTTTGCCTACTTTAACCTTGTAATTGAGATTTAACTATTTGGTCCCGTTGAATATTTTACATCAAGTAATTTTTATATTATTGAGATATTGATGTGTTATAGATAAAGTCTATCAAATGTTGTCATTCGTAGTGACTAGTTGATATGTTGGTAAAATGTTTAGAATCTTGGAGAATTAGTGTGCAGAAAAAGACACTCTTCAATAAATATAATCCTCGTCGTTAGTTATGGTATTTTCAGTAGAGTATTGAGCGGGAATCTTTAAATCTATTGCTTTCTTTCCTGTCACCTCATAGTTTTAAGTTTTGACCCCATATAAGCAATATAATAGTTCAAAGCTCAAAAGAATGAACTCATATTGTCTTGTTATCGTTATCTTGATTGAATGAGACCTGATCTTGTCCCAAAAGATTTAATGGCTTGAATCCATTTGATTGTTTTGTCTGAAAACACAAAAACATTTGTGGAATTTAAAAAATCAGGAAACAATCTCGTTCATTGAAATACAAATCAGATAGCTCATCTTTCCATTAATTGTTGATGATGAATTGCTTTGTCAAATACATATTTCATAGATTATTACACATTTCTCTAATGAAATCAAGGGGTGTCCTCAAGGTGTCAATTGAAGGAGAGAATTGAAAATGGTTAATGTTAAATCGATGGACTGCGGAATCGTAGTACGCGAGTTCGAGCTCCAGTCGCGCTATTACTTTCACTTTCGGGCAAATACCCTAGGGAAAGGTATGAACCCCCTTATCCCCCCAGCTATGGGTTAAATAGTATCACTACTGTTCTTCTTGGAGAATGGCTTTGGCATTAAATAACCTAAAAAAAAAGTTGATATGCCATTAAACAAAAGAAACCAAACCAAACCATCTAATGAAATCAACTTAAAAAAATGAAATATATACAGCATATCAATTTTAGTTGAGATTAGTCGAATAATTTTAATGTTGTTTCTAAACAATGTAGTCAAAGATGAATTTACTTGCTAAAAAACGCAGTTACTCAGAATTATGAATAGTTATTTAACTTAACATTTAAGGCAAAAGGCCAAGAATGAAGATAATAATAGATAGCAAGATGCTTTGTGAAAATGTTTTAGATAGAAGGAGCATACCTTCACCCAGGATTCAAAATTTTGGCTTTTTCTTCGGCCTCGAAGATTGAAATCTGATAGAAATACGCAGTTTCTTGAATTTTGAAGGAAATCTATTTGGAGTTATTGGGATGTGTGTGGAATATGGAAGCTGGCTTCGTAAGCAACTTAGTAGACTTTGAATACTGGATTAATTTTCGTGTCCCTGTTGCAAAATGTATTTTCTTGCTGTGAGGTAGAGTTTGCATTTTAAATGTAAAGTTCTACTTTGAACGAAACGAGAGAATTGAAAATGGTTAATAGAAAAACTGTATGTCTCCTGTGAAAGTACGACTGTCTGAATTTTTCTTGCTAAGATGACTTCCATAAAAATGATTGCGGATCCCAGAAAGAGGACCACACACACACACACACACACACACACACACACACACACACACACACACACATCGATTGATATAGAGGACGTATGCGATCTTGTTGAGGAATGACAATTGTCTAATTAGATTATTCAATTTGCTGGCATTATCTAATAGGCTGTCAGTTTTCTGATTGGATAATTCTGCCTTTAATTTCAATAGAATACATTTGGAAGAATTGACTCTCGATAATATAAAAGAATTAGTCTATAGGATATTTAATACAACGAAGTTTGGCTTTAAACATACACGTGCGTGCTCATATACACACATGAAATTTCTTTTTTTCCTCCCTTTATTTTTCCATGCGCGTGCCAAGCGTCAGATAAAGGAAAAATGTTTAATTGAACAAATCTTGGTTTGTTAATTCTTATATAACCAGAAACGCATTATAAACTCTGCTTTAAATACAGTCCTTCTTGAAATCTGTCTGTTGTATAGAACAAAGAACAAGGAATTATTTTTTACCATAGCTTTTTGAATGCTCAGTATGTGGCCAGCTGTCTAATTCAAATGTTTTTGCTGCATATGAGAACGATATGCATCCTTTAATGATGATATGAAGAGACAATGACCGCAGAGTTGAATTAAAAAACAATGCGACTTTAAAACTCATTGACGTCAAAAACATGTGAAAGTGATGTGCATGCTGCTGTCTTCTGCCTATTTATTTTTCTATCCGTAAATTACACTTGGATTAGTAAGTAAAAAGGGCACCCAATACTGTGATTATAATCGACCAGTAGATCGCAGATGTAGTTCGCGTAGATCCCACGACATTCAGAAAAAAAGTCTATCATTTATTCTCCCTTTTACAGGTAGTAACCATAGATTTATTAATTAATATAAAGCTATAAGGTTTCAAGCAATGATGCAAGGTAGGGCGAACATATAATGTATATATAAAGCATATACAGTTGATAGTCTTCGTTGAAGTAGAGTATATAAAAATAATATTCAGTATTTTTTAATACAGAGAGATCATTTTGATCTGATCATTTTATAAGTATCTCGCAAACTGAAAAAGTGTAGTATGCGTGTGCTTTGGTTTGATTAAATTGTACTTCACTTGCTTTTCATCCTAGGATAAGAATACACTATTTGTCTCTGTGGAGAATTAATTAAATAATGACAAAAATAGGATGTAAATTCAATATACCGGCTCATTGGCCTAATGGATTAAGTCTCTGCCAATGGCCGCGGAGACCAGATTTCAATCTCAGGTCTAATCATACTAAATACTCAAAATTTTACTTGATGCCTACTTGCTAAACACTCAGTATTATAAGGTAGGAATCAAGGGTAGAGTAGAGCAATCCATGGAAAAAAGTGGCGCCCTCCCCTACTCATCGGTGTAGTAGCTAATGAAAAGAGAATGTTCGGGTCGCCAACTTTACTTATTTTGTATATATATATATATATATATATATATTCTATTACAGTCAACGACGAAATTATTCGTACACGCATGAATATTTTGACCCATTTCTTAGAATTTTATACTTTTATGATGCCAGGCTTTTAGTACGTTATTAAGCATAAAAAACTTAAAATTCAGTTTTGAGAAGGATAGGTTAAATTTGCTAAATATGCGAAGAAAAATAAACAAAAAGGGAAAATACGAAATTATTCGAACAGGATGAAAAACTGAAAAAATTAAACAATTTTCATAATGAACCTGCTCACAATGCCTTCAGCGTCCGGCAGTTCATGGCCGAGAGGAACACCGCCGAATTCGAACAACTTTCCGGTTCACCTGATCTTGTTCCGTGTGACTTTTTTTCTTTTCTCCGAACTCAAGGGGATTATCAAGAAAATTCATTTTGAAAGCACGAAGGCCATCAAGACGGCCGTAACAACGGAACTATGGGATATCCTTGAAGAATCCTTCCAGCAATGCATAGAAACAATTCAGAAAAGGATGTGAAGATGCATTAGACTCAAGGGGGATTACTTTGAAGGGGAAATCATGTAGTTTGTTTTTTTGAATTAAAATAAATTGAGAAACTAGTTTCGTTCCGTGTATTCATATGTGAATATGTTTTCTATATGGAACTTGTTAAATTAAACTAAATGATTATCAAAATGTATTAACGGATTTCCATTCCGCAGCTCCAACCAACCTGTTTTAATATTGGTGAAGTTCAACTTAGACAACATCAGTCGACAAATGCGAAACAGCCAGTAGGAAATTGAATCATTACAGTGAGATAAGCTTTCTAACCATTTGTCAACTGACAGGGAACAAGACAGTATGAGTCACAATCTTTGTTCAAGTCATTATATTTATATTAATATGCTTGTTTCTAATTATGTACCAATTACTTGTATATGTCACACAAAGAAGGGAGAGAATGATATCAGTAGTTATTTACTAAGCTTGGCTTAGTTGTGGCAAAAAAAAAACTGGAAGAAAGGGGCACTCAGTAAGATCGAACTTACTTACAATCTATTAATCCAGCTTGGTAACCATTGCACCACGTGAGGAGCCCTAAAATGATATTTACAGTCAAGGACGAAATTATTCGTACACGCATGAATATTGAATATTTTGACCCATTTCTTAGAATTTAATACTCGTGTGATGCCAGACTTTTTATATGTTATAAGGTACAAAAAAGGGATATAAAAGTTTAATGTTTGGTGAAAGATATGTTAAATTTAGTAAATATGAGAACACAACCCCAAAACATCATAGAGCCGCTTCCATGTTTTAAAATTGGTACTGTGTTGTTTGGGAGGAAAGCCTCGCATGTTTAAACTGTTTAAACTGTTTCATATAACAGACTCTACCTAACCGGTTTGAAATAGTGCTGTAACTATTTTCTGACTTGTGTAAGTTAATAATGATGTTTTTAGCTGAAATTATCCCAAATATTCTTCTAAATAAATAGTATAGAAGGCTTCACTGATAAAATAATTATGTAAATTATTTATACTTACACGAATTAATCAATTTAAAACGGTATTTTCTACAGTATGAATAATTTTGTCTTTTCATATTTTGCAGAATTCACCTGTCAAATTTCTTGTATTTAACCTTTTGTTCTGAAAATTGAGTTTTATATTCTTTTTTTTATTTTTTCGTGCTTGTCATCATATAAAAAACCTAGCATCATACGCGTTTTAGATGCTGACAAATGGATAAAAGATATTCAAAATTGATGGATGTACTTATAATTTCGTCGTTATATGTATAATCTACATATTTATATGTGTGAATTTTCTTGCTTTGTGGTGATTGTTTTTGGAAGAATTCAGCTTCATATTCAAAATGATAATTGTTTTTATCTTTATATATTATACCTTTTAGCGTTTGAAAATATCTTTTCGCATTTAAACTAAATGGAATTATTTCCATGGCAACAGATATTACATACTGATCTTTGACTTACACTGGTGTAACATTCTGATATTGAGAAAACCGCTGGGATGCAACAATATAATTTCCAGCAAAAGCAGAGATTCTCACGTAGGTAATGCTGCCATTTTTATGGGTACTATATTACTAAAATAGCAACAAATAATGTGACCGTTTATGTTTTTCTTCGTTTCGCTGTCTGTAATTTAAGTCGCATAAAAAGAAACAGATATGTAATAAGTAACTTATTAAAAATGATTTTAATAGCATGGACTACAGTTTAAATTGTTTTCAATCTGCTACGTTAGCCACTACGCCATAAGTATTCATCCTCTTTTTTATTTATTAGGTCCTCTACATATGAGGTCTTCTGTATACTTGGACATACATACGTTGTATACCATCACAAAGAAGAGTAATGAAACCATAATGAAGTTGAAGGAATAGATATGACAATTCTTTACAAAAATATATCTCTCTTTGTTATTCTCGTTAGGGGATCGAAACTTCTGTAGTGTGTGAGAGAAAGAGACAGAGACAGGGAGACGAAGATACATGGGGGATTTGAAGGACTTGGACACTGCTATGTTGGCCCTTACCTACTTAGCCGAGTTGTGCCATACTCATAACTTTACTTAGCACTTCTGTTTCTTTGACGTGACGTTCTCAACCAGTCTTCACCGGGGGGGGGGCACTCAGGGACTCCAAAACTCAAGACTGCAGACTAACGACTGCAAGACTCCCCGTATCTGTTGTGGGCTGTGTATATATATAATTTCACGACGCTCACGTATTCCGGTTGTCACCCTCGTGTCGTGCTTCCGCTTATTTACACATATGCGTCCTGCAATCACATTGTTTACACATCTGGCTCTGTCAAAGGTCACATAAAATAAACATTTCCACTTTAATTCTTTTTTTAAATTCTTTTTTTGAACTGAGAGAAATGTCTAAATTATTAAATCTTAATCTGAAATTTTGTAAAATCCTTTTTTAAAAAATTCATATATTTTCAAATGTCAAATCTAAATTAGAATCTAAAAAGAATTTTTTAAGTTAACATTATTTTTCCTTTCTTTCTAAGCACCTCTATCAGGATGGTGTTACAGGGAGATAAAGTAGGTGATCAGCCATTTTCTTTCTCATGTTTTCTTGGGTAATTACTATCCATTACTTGCATGCCTGAATATATGATGTTGTGGATCAGTTTCTCTGACAGCTGTTCTGATTTTTCCTAATAATTTTCTCAGCTTAAGGTTGGATACACCTAATGTTGTATTCAACTTGAAGCTGAGCATCAAGGCGTTAAAAACTTTAGCAGCAACATCAGTAAGAATTGGTAGTTCTTAGTAATCCTGAGGTCGCCTTTAATAGGAAGGGGAGTATGCAGCCTTTATTTTATTGTTTTTTGTTATTACACAACGTTGTGTAATCATAGAAAAATGCCGTCAAATTAGCTTCTCTTCCATACTTCCGGATGTACTTCGTTGAAGCCTGCAGTTTTTCTGCTTTTAATTTTTTTCAGTACTGCGTTAAGTTTTTCTTCTTTAAACTTTCAAATTCGATGTCTAGTTGGCCATTTATAATTTTTTTCAGTAGGTTTATTACTGATTTCAAGATCGTCAACTTTACAGATTTTGACTATCCGTCGAATCATCGAAGGAGTACGTGCAAAAAATATTGAGGCAATACAATTCTTTATAGATTTCTCCAAGACATTTGATTCCATTCACAGAGGAAAGATGGAGGAAACAGTATTAGCATAGGATTTTCCCAAAGAAACTCTTACCACTAAAATGATTCTTTACAAAAATACGAAAGCAATATTTCACTCATCCGATGGTGACAATTTCTTCGATATTGTCACTGGAGTCTTGCAAGGAGATACATTAGCACTATATCTGCTTATAATCTATGTAGATTACGTGCTACAAACATTAATAGAAATAATAAAAATGGTTTCATATAAAAGAAAAAAATACAAGTAGCAGACGATATCCCGCAAAAGTAATGACAGATTTAGACTACGTAGGGAATATAGTGCTTCTCGAAAATACTCCGACCAAGCCGAATTCCTGCCGCTTAGCCAGGAGTTAAAAATAAAGGGGCATTGACCTCTACATAAATTCAGATAAGACAGAATTCATATTGTCTTTAATTGGATTCATTTTGAGATGAAGCTTCATAATCTGAGAATTAATCTTTTATTTATTGCGGACTCTTTTTTTTATAAGACCAAAAAAATCCATCCTTGCTCGCCCTTCGAGACCCATGGTGCAGCGGGTAGAGTCGTTGAGTCTCTACGGTTCCAGGTGAGCATTGTCAGAAGATAGCGGTTTCAAATCCTACCCAAGCCGGCCAGAGGTTTACTTGGTCAAAAACGTGGTGCGATAGACAACAACTATGGAAGGCTGTAATTACTGGCTATACGGTTACAAGACTCAGCATTCCTATCCGAGGTCGCGGTTAATCACCTGAAGAAGGCCAGAGGTGAAATTTGGCCGAAACGCAGTGAAAGAAGAAACAACACAAAAACTACCAAGATAAGGACAAAAAGTCCGCAATAAATAAAAAATTAATTCTCAGAATTCATATATTTTGAAAGAGAAGGAGCCTTCTCTATTTTAAGTGGCAAGCCTCTTAAATTAGTCAACGTATTGACATTCTTTGACTGCAATATCTCATTAAAAGAAATCGATGTCAATATACGTATCGGAAAGGCATTCAATACAACCGAGAGGTTGTCGATCATATGGAAATCTGATCACTGATAAAATAAAACGAGATTTCTTACAAGCTGTGTCTGTGTCTGTGTCGGTTCTACAGTAAGGTTGTACATCCTGGTGCAAGATAGGAAGAATAAAAAGAGGTGCCCGTGGTATTATGGTTATCGTCGTAGGAATTGGACACGACGATACGAGTTCAAATCCTGGACGAGACTGATTGCATTTCACATAGCACTAATACCCTTGGGAAAGGTATGAATCCAATTATTCTCCCTCCAGCTATGGGTAAATAGTAGGACAGATTAGGTTCTTCAGCCTTGGTGAGGCAACTAGTCTAGGAGAAGGAAAACTCTGAATTCAAACCTGTCAAACTCCGCTTAAAAATTGACCTTGTGTCATATCCTGCCCGAGCAGAGGGGTTGGTAAATATGATAAAAGAATGCTACGTGCCCTTTTGAACAAATCCTGGAAGCAAAACGGCAGCTATATAGCCACTTACCTCCTATCTCATAAAATTTAAAACAAACAAGACCTGTGCAGACATCAGATGTCGTATAGGGGACCTATAGATAATAGGGAAGTAGAGAGAGAGAGAGAGAGAGAGAGAGAGAGAGAGAGAGAGAGAGTCACTGTAGTCCTGCTACCAACACGACGACGATGATGATAAATGGCCTGCCAAACCTATAGCACTTGGTTCTGTTTTCGGAGCTGTCCTTCTCTTTGCGTTTGTTTATCTCAATAAACTGCTTTAAGTATTTACAAAAAGGTTTTAATGGTCGATTCAAGGATCTTCTAAACATAGAAATTCCTGAATAGATTATTTTTTCATTACTGCTATTTGCTTAGTTTCAAAATGTTCAACCAAAGCAAGTCAAAGATCAGTTCGTAGTATCTGTATAAAGCAAAGTTGACGACTGTCGCCGAGGGTGACCCGAAAGCTCCCTTTTCAATAGCTACTACACCGAGCTGTTGAGGAAAGCGCGACTACATTCCATGTATTGCTCCACTTTACCCTTGATCTTTTACCTTATAATGCTGAGTGTTAAGCAAGGCGGCATCAAGTGCCATTTTTTGAGTCTTTGGTATGACTCGACTTTGGGTGGACCCGACCATTGGCGAACTGTATAGTATAGTGTAAAGGTTACGGTCATAGGAAATGGACACGGTGACCCGAACTTGAATATCTTGCTAGGCTGTTTGCTTTTCACATTATGAATAATAGCTATGGGTAAATAATGGGAAAAACTGGGCTCCTCAATTTTGATACGGCGACCGGTCTTGGAGAGAGAAAAACTCCGATTTCGAACCTGTTAGATTCCGCATAAAAATTAACCCTATGCCGCATAATTCTCCGGCGTCTAGTGAAACAGCTTCATCCAGAATTTGAACACTGGTCACCGAGTTTATTTCTTAAGCTAATAACTCTTACAGCACGCACCTATTATTATAAGTACATATATGTATTTACCCTACCACTTTACCACTGGATGTAAAACAATGTCAATTTTTAAAGGAATAAACTTGGCTTGAATACAGAGTTTTCCTTCTTCAAGACTGATTGCTTTACCAAAGCGAAAGAAAATCATTTTTTCCTGCTATTTACCCATAGTTTGAGGGAGAGCTGAAGATTTATGCATTTTTAGCTAAGAGAGAAATGTAAACATTCCCATCCAAGATTTGAACTCGGGTTGCCGACTCCATTTCTTACGACGTTAACTGTCACGCTAAGCACGCTCCATTTTAGCTGACAAGTGCACCAAAAATTTTCAGACCAGACTAAACACAAGTTTCTAAATGCACCATTTCAAATTTTATCCATTGTTTGGCCACATGTATCTATATTTCTGTGCGTATGAATGTGTGCCTCCATCGTTTATTATATATTGAATTTTCTTATAACTTCTAAACAATAATTTGCCAATCGAGACATGTTGTTCATCAACAGAATCCACAAAACAGAAAAATATGTCTTCTTTCACTTTTAACTGAGGAACCCCCCCCCCAGAGAGCTACTTTCTTTCTCGGTGTATTTTGCTTTGTGTAAATTATATTATCCTATCTCGTTTTATCTCATCGCCTTTTAATATTAACATTGATGACAGGCCGGATCAGATAAAATCATAAGGACAATTTTTGGCATTGGATGAAGTTATTATCTCTGAAAATATCTTTCACTTTATAGCTGGAAAAGAGAAAACCCGTGAAAAAGAAAACTATGATTTTAAAAGTTATTTTTACACAATTAATGACAAACATTGCATTAGCAGAATAAAGAATTCCCACTTGCTCCTAAAATAAATGGTTATTTTCTTTTGTACATGAGCATCAATCGATTAAACGTTTTTATTTTTCGATGTTTGTGTACCTGGCCAGATAAAAGTCTGCAAACTAGCATTAGAAAGCCGAACCAGCAACATATAGATCTCACAAAACAGGCATGAACACACAAACACATAGATAGGTGAATATACTGATAGATATGAAGAAACGTACATTGAAAAGTAGAAAACAACTTAAGGATATATAAGGAATAATTAAGACAGATAGAAAGATGATCGGCTTGAATACTGAAAAGAGTCTTAGAGATTTGATGACACTTTCAGTTACAGTCCAGTTAAAGACTACCAGCAGATGTTAGTGTGAAATAATAATAATAACAAGCATGGAGGAAAACTAATTACAGCCACCAGAAACAATAGGGATAACATAAGCATCAATAGAACAACCATAAACAGAAAGCAGAAATGGAAAGAAAAACAACTGTATGGAGATTTCAAGCGACAAACAAGTGAATTCTCACACGAGAAAATACGGAGATGGCTAAAAAAAAGGAAAACCTCAAGACAAAAACTGAATCTCTTCGGACAGCAACACAGAACAACGCCATAAGGACCATCTATATCAAAGTAAGAATAGATATGACACAGCAAAATAGTGTACCATTGCGATTCCAAAGAGAATTTATGTACCATAACGGCACCGAATAGATGTTTGTGTCATAACGGTACCGATTAGACATTCGTACCACAAGGACCATGTTGTGACCCCACCAAAGTAATGATTTGACGAACGCACGAAACTTTTTTTAACAACCCAAAGATCTATTTTCTTCAACAATTTGTAGGTTGTCGCCCAGAGAAAGAAAGAGGGTATAGAAATTGAGACGACCGCGTTAGCTAAACAAAGAGAAACAACATATCATGGTGAGAAAGAGAGAGAGAGAGCAGACAAAGATCTTGGGTTTTCTTCATAGTTTTCTGTTTTATTTCTTCCATGCTTGTTCGCTGGGTCGTGTCCAGTGTAAGGCTCCCTTTTACATGTGACCGGCTGACCCACAACTACCTTAGCCTAAGTCACTCAACTTATTTTTTTCTTCTCTCTCTCATTTCTTAGTAATTAGCCTTTCGTTTTCTTTATAACTTAACATATCTAGTTACAATAGGAAATGTAGGTAATGTAGTGACGGAGATAAAACTATCAATCATCAAGCAAATGTAGCAAAATTACGCAAAAATAGTATGGGTGGGCACGGTGATCCAATTGGAACCGTGCAAAAAATTTAAATTTGGCCAAGCAAAGAAGTGGTATATGCATAACCCGGAATCCATCGTGGAGAACGAAATGCACAAACTTCTCAGGGGTTTCGAGATATAAACGGATCACCTAATCTCGGTCAGACGACCAGAACTAGCGATAGTCAACAAACAACAAAGAACTTGCTGAATAGTAAATTTTGCCGTCCCAACAGATCACAGAGTAAAATTGAAGGAAAGAGAAAAGAGAGATAAGTACCTGGACCTTATTAGTGAAATAAAAAAAAATAATGGAACATGAAAGTGACAGTGATACCGATTGTAATTGGTGCACTCGGTACAGTCACCAAAGGATTGGTAAATAAAAATAATTGGAATACGAACAGGAGTGGAGACCATCAGAATGACAACATTAATAAGATCGGCCAGAATACTGAGAAGAGTTATGGAGACTTAAGGGGACTTGTTGTCACTCAAACTCCAGTGAAGACCATCAGCTGATGCTATTAGGAAAAAAACTCTTAAAGGAGTAAAATAATATTAACAGAAAAGACTATGTTAAATGAAAGTGACTGTGATACCAGTTATAATTTGTGCGCTCAGGACAATCCCCAAAGGCTTGGTAAGAAGATTGGAAAACTTAGAAATTAGAGGACAAGTGGACACCATCCAAACTACAGCAAAATCGGACGGAATACTGAGAAGAGTCCTGGAGAAGACTTTTTGTCAGTGAAAGACAATCAGTTAACACTGGTGTGAAAAAGTCTCAAGGAGTAAAATAATCGTGGATTTTGTCGTTTCAGTGGACAACAGAGTCAAAATTAAAATAAAAGAAAAAGAAAAAGAAAAGACCCCCCCCCAAAAAAAAAAACCCAAAAAGGGACAAATACCTAAATCTTTTAAGAGAGTAGGAAAACTGTGTAATATGCTGGTGATGGTGATAGTAATTAAAGTTGGTGCCCTCGAAACGGTCTTCAAAGGCATGGAAAAATACTGAGGGAACTAGAGATCAAAGGAAAAATCAAGGCCATCCAGACAACAGCACTATTAAGATCACCTAGAATACTTAAAAGAGTCCAGAAACCTGGGGTGTGAAAAACTAGCAAGGGGTAAATTAATAGTGAATCTGAGGAAGACTTCCAACTTTCCAGTCGACAGTATTAGTAATATTCTCTAGAAAATAGCCAAAACAATTCGAGATTTGTCACTTGATCTCCATTAACCATCATCAGACACAATTGGTGCGAAAATTTAACGGCAAAATAAAATACTACGACCGAGACATGACCAAACATTACTGACAAAACAGGACGTTCCAAAACAACGAAAGACAATTCTACCAAAAAGTTGGGGGAGAGTGGGCGAAGTCATACCAGCAACCGGATGCAAACGAGGCAAAAAGATTTCGGAGCAAAATATGGGAACGGAAAGATCATTACAAAAAAGCCGAATGATAAACAACATGGTAGCAGAGTCCTAAGGTAAAAATACACCACGAAGCACTCAAGGCAATACTTAAAAAATATCAAACTGGAAAACCCCTGGCCTAGATGGCGTACACGGATTTTAGTTAAAAAAAAAAATTCACCTCCATCTACGACAGATTTGCAACCGAAATGAATAAATGCATAGAGAAAACTGAGATACCCGAATGAATTATCAAAGGAAAGACCACTCTGATCCCAAAAAAATCCTCAAAGGAACCGCCCCTAACAGCTATAGACGCATAACGTGCCTACCGATGATGTGAAAATACTAACGGCACAAATTAAAGAAGAGTTCCATTACTCTTTGATAAGCCGTAGAATCTTCCCGGAAGAATAGAAAGGATTCTGCAAGAGAATCTGACGCATGGGAGAAGGACAAAATATAGATCAACACATTCTTAACAAGAATAAAATGAGATGGAAAAATCTAGCTATGGCAAGGATTCACAACTAAAAGGCTTACGATATGGTCTACCAAAGCCGGATACTCAAAATGTATAAAATATCCAATCAAGTTGTGGAAACCTGGAGAGTGGAACTAACATACGGAGGAAAAATCTTAGCAGAAGTAAAGATACAAAGAGGCATATTCCTGGAAGATGCACTATCACATTATTATTTGTAGTAGCGATAATGTCACTCAATCACATCCTTAAGAAAATGCACAGCCAGATACAACTCAGTAAATCGCAAGAAAAGATCAACCACTTGATGTACATAGACGACATCAAACTCTTTGCCCAAAACGAAAAAGAATTGGAAACCCTAATACAGATAGTGAGAAAATACAGATATAGGAATGGAATTTGGCATAGAAAAATGCGCAATGCTAATAATGAAAAGCGGCAAACGACACCAGGCGGAAGCAGTCGAACAACCAAATCAAGTAATAACCAGAACGCTCGGAAACCTTCAAATGATAGAGAATATTGGAAGCTGACACCATCAAACAAGTGGAAACGAAAAGAAAAAAAAAAAGAAAAAAAGAGTATCTCAGAAGAACCAGAAAGATAATCAAGACAAAACTCGATAGCAGGAACCTTGTCAAAGAGATAAATACCTGGGCTGTTCATCTCATAAGATACTCGGGTCCATTCTTGAAGTAGACCAGACAAGAACTCAGATGGACCATAGAATAAGAAAACTAATGACTATGCATAAGGCCTTACATCCCAGAGATAGCGTTGATAAAATATAAGTTTCAAGGAAAGAGGGAGGAAGAGGAATGGCCAGCACTGACGAAAACGTTGATGTATTGGTATGACGACTCAAAGACAATATAGAAAAGCGTGGAGGAAGACTGATTAGAGCCACCAGAAACAATACTGACAATACGAGGATCAGCAGAATGACGATAACCAGAAAACAAAAGTGGGAAGAAAAAACTTTATGGACATTTTAAGCGACTAACAAGCGACATCTCACACGAGAAAACGTGGACGTGGCTAAGAAAAGGAAACCTTAAGAGAGAAACTGAATCTCTCCTAATAGCAGCACAAAACAGCACCATAAGGACCAATCATATCAAAGCAAGAATAGATAAGGCACAACAAAACAGCAGATATAGGTTATGTGGTGATAGAGACGAAACTATTAATCACATTATAAGTGAAGGCAGCAAATTAGCATAGAAAAAAATATACGACTAAGAAAGACTGGGTGGGCAAGGTGGTCCACTGTGAGTTGTGCAATAAATTGAAGTTTGACCATATGAACAAATGGTATATGCACAACTCAGAATCTGTCAAAGAGAATGAGACACACAAATTCCTCTGAAATTTTTACATATAAACAGATCACCTAATCTCGGCCAGACGACCAGACCTTATAATCAATAAAAAAAAATGCAGAATTATGGACTTAGCCGTTCCAGCGGACCACAGAGTAAAATTTAAAGAAACCGAAAAGAAGGATAAGTACCTGGACCTTGCTATGGAATTTAGATAAGAGGACGAGTGGAGACTGTCCAAACTACTATATTGTTGAGATCGGCCAGAATACTGAGAAGAGTCCTGGATACTTGTGTAGACTTGCTGTCTCTCAAACTCTCAGTGAGAGACCATCAGCTAACGCTGATGTGAAAAACTCTGAGGGAGTAAAATAATGATAGGTGCGTTCTCAAAGAGTTATCAGCTTAATAAATGAATTCGGTGACCTGTGTTCAAATTCTGGATTAAGTTGTATGCGTTCCACTTGACGCTAATGTCATTTTGTAAAAACATGAATCTATCTATTCTCCCTCGAGATAAATAGTATGACAGAGTTGACAACTGGTGTAGAAGGAAAATTTAAAATTCAAACACGCATTACTCGGCATAAAAATGACTTTGTGTTTCATTCTGCCCGTGGAGGAGGACTTGGGTTAATATCCTACAACTACTACTACTACATATAATAATGATAATAATAATAATAATAATAAGAAGAAGAAGAAGAAGAACAACAACAACAACAGCAACAACATCAACAAGATGATCAAGATCTACGTGAATGGAAAGCTGGAAGAGGCGAAAAATAACAAGGAAGAAGCAATTGCTTAATAGGAAATGAGGGTATGATATAAAAAGAAAACACAACCTGTTAGCGACAATGCCAGGGATAAGACAAACCCTGAAAACGGATATCCTGATCTCGATGATGCTGTTGGACCCCCGAATCTAAATGACGAGCAATATGATACTCTGAATAGGTTTACTCAGAGGCTTGCCACTTAAAATAGAGAAGGCTCCTTCTTTTTCAAACCACTGAAACCTTTTAACCGATTATATATTGAAAAGGAAAAGGTGCGTATCAAAATTCAGGAAGGGAAAATTTCCTTCAATGAACCCAGAGATTAATTAGAAAAGCTACAATGGTTGCCAATTGGACAGTATTAAACGAAAGAAAAATAAAAAGTAAAAAGAATTTTTGGGCGATTTGAAAATCGGTTTACATATATTAGAAAAAAAAAGTATCAGAGAAAAACACAGTAGAGCGAAAATACACCGAAAAAAGTTTCCATTTAGTGGAAGTCAAGATTAAGATTTCCACTAATGCTGTTAAAATTAAAAGATACGACCAATGCATCAGTTTTGGGCAGAATAGTAAGTAGAAGTAATTATTTTGTAAACATGAGGGTAGATCCAAATATTATTAAATACCAAATTCGGAAAAGGAAGTCATATTTTGGTCTGAAGAAAACTGTTTGGATTTCATTTTTGGGAAAGGTATGAATCCAACTATTCTTTCTCCAACTATGAATAAATAGAAGGGCATACTGAGATTTTTAACCTTAGTTAGGACACCAGTTTAGGAGAAATAAATACCTGAATTTAAAACAGTTATTATATACCTGGAAAGGGATGGGCTCTGACAGGCTATTCTCGCCCAAGACAGGCTACAGGAGTTGCAACTCCGCACTCAGACCAGGTTATTGGAGCAGTGAGAGAGTTTATATAAAGAGAGTAATCCACTAGAAGGATGAATTATATCCTCTTATGTTTGTTATGCCGGACATTGGCATGATGGTTAGAGTGTTCGCCAATGGCTTGAGGGACCAGGTCTAGTCACACCAAAGACTCAAAAATGGTACTTGATGCCTCCTTGCTTAAAACTCAGCATTATAAGGTCGGGATCAAGGGTAAAGTGGAGCAATCCAGGGAAAGGAGTAGCGCCCTCCCCTACACCTCGGTGTAGTAGCTATGGAAAAATGGAGCCTTCAGGTCACCCTCGACTAAGATTACCAACTTATGTTTGTTATGGCGTTGATCCATCTCACAACGAGTCTTATATCTGTTAGGATGAGATGCCAACTTGAAAAGAACGGAGGCGAAGTGGTTTATGGTTGAGCAAAACCTCTTCGCATGATCTAGGAATGGAATTTATTCACTTGTCTCAAATATTTCAGTGTGCTGACCACATTGTTGGATTATCTTCTTGGTGGAAACCATAAACAATTTCCTATCTGAAATAGATTGCCCGTGATGTTGCATTCTAGGAAAAATGAATCGTCTATTTACTATAAAAACCTTTACTAATGTTGGCTATTTTATATGAGGTCTTCTCCAAGGAAAAGGGATATCTTGGTGGTGTTGGATTCACTATTTGAATTTGCCAAATTTGAACTTGGCGTTTGAGGATTTAATGCTGAACTGGATTGTGTATCTTTATTGACTTGGGAATTGATACCAATCATTTATTAGTTAACTTGAACAAAATCCTTTTTACAAGCTTATTCTCTGTATTACCATTTAATATGACATACATTCTAACATATACATTGGAATGCAGTTTGGTATTTGGAAGTGTGTAGCCATATAATTGTGATGCAATAAATGAAAAGCATGTGCAGGTATAAAATGATGAAAGACATTTTAATTCAAATGGGAATGGATATAATAAATTATGTATGCTTGAAATCGAAGATATTCTGATGGAGTGGAAGGTGTATTTCGACGGATTAAAAAGCCGAAATTGAAATCAAAGAATCTTATCAGTGCCATCAATATTTAGGCAGTATCGATACTGTACGTTTGACCGCTGTCATAATTGAGTAGACACAAGAGAGGGTACATGAAATAAATAGAAAATCCAGGAAGCTTTTATGTTAGTTCAAAGCATAACATCCTGAAGCAAATGTTACCAGGTTATACAAGCATAGAAAAGTGGGGTCGTATAGGTTTAATTGGCATACATGACTGTGTATCAAGAGGTTAACTTGAGCTTGAACTTTTCTTTGCCAATGGTGAGGAAGTACTTCTGCAATGTATGAACCATTTACTTGTACCCGAGAAATGAATTATAGGATGGTTGGTTTTACGGCATATCAACTCTTGTATTATTTTATGCCGAAGTCTGCTATTTTTCTTGCAATTATAAAGTTAACAATAATAATAGTAATGATAATAAGCACTTGAGGACTTGGAAATAACAGGACGAGTGGAGACCATCCAAACTACTGCATTTTTGAGATCGGCCAGAATACTGAGAAGAGTCCTGGAGACTTGAGGAGAATTGTTGTCCCTCAAACTCCAGTTTGACACACACAAACTCCTATGGGACTTTGACATACAAACGGATCACCTAATCTCAACCAGAAGACCAAAGTTTATAGTAATCAACAAAAATAAAGAAAACTTGCAAAATAGTAGACTTTGCTGTACCGGCTGACCACAGAATAAAACTGAAAGAAAATGAAAAGAAAGATAAGTACATCGATCTTGCCAGGAATTAAAAAAAAACAAACTATGGAACATGAAGATGACGATTATATCAATCGTGATTGGTGCATTCGGTACAGTAACTAAAGGACTATTAAAGGGAATGGGAGACTTGGAAAAAAGAGGACGAGTGGAGACTATCCAAACTACAGCATTGATGAGAACGGACAGAATACTGCGAAGAGTCCGGGAGACTTGAAGAGACTTGCTGTCGCTCAAACTCCAGGGAAAGGTCACCAGCGTTAGCTGATGTGAAAAATTAATGTGAATTTAGTTGGAAGAATACCTTATAAGAAAATGCAATTCTTCTTTGTAACATTACAGAACAAGTCGATATAAATGCACTGCACAAAGCCAAAATAGCCAACTAGACAAGATCCCAAGTGTTGCCAATGCAAGTACAAAGCTTAAACTGTCAATCATAAGAGAAATCAGTACATCAACTCGAAAGAAATATGAAAATAAAAATGACAACGACGACGAGACGATGATGATGATGATTGATTTATGTTATTGAGAGGAGAGTCGACAAGAGAGTAAAACAAATAATTCAGAAAACGGAAGACAATCGTCCATGTAAGGAAAGGGACAGAAGAGGATAAGAATTAACAAAGAAGATGAAGATCAAATGAAAGAAAAACAAGGAATGAAAGAGAATAATTTCAAATGAAAATATATAAAATGAAAAAAGAGGAAAAAGAAAAATTTAAGAAAAAAAAAGATGAGGAATAAAAAACAGAAGATAAAGAGTAAAGTGTCAATGAAAAAAGATTTAAATAAAAAGGAAAGAAAAAGAAAAAAAAACGTGTAGGAAGCAGAACAACAAAAATGAAGAAGTGAGTAAAAGAAAAATCAAAATGAGTGGCTAAAAAATAGAAAGACAAGCGAAAAGAGGAAAATAATGGAAAGAAAAGAAGAAAAAAGAAAGAATTAGTAAAAGAAAGAAAAAGAAAAAAGAAAGAATTAGTAAAGGAAAGAAAAAGAAAAAAGAAAGAATTAGTAAAGGAAAGAAAAAGAAAAAAGAAAGAATCAGTAAAAGAAAGAAAAAGAAAAATAAAGAAAAAATTAGTAAAAGAAAGAAAAGACAAAAGAAAGAATTAGTAAACGAAAGAAGAAGAAAAAAAGAAAGAATTAGTAAAATAAAGAAAAAGAAAAAAGAAAGAATTAGTAAAAGAAAGAAAAAGAAAAAAGAAAGAATTAGTAAAGGAAAGAAAAAGAAAAAAGAAAGAATTAGTAAAAGAAAGAAAAGAAAAAAGAAGGAATTAGTAAAGGAAAGAAAAAGAAAAAAAGAAAGAATTAGTAAAAGAAAGAAAAAGAAAAAAGAAAGAATTAGTAAAGGATAGAAAAAGAAAAAAGAAAGAATTAGTAAAAGAAAGAAAAAGAAAAAGAAAGAAAGAATTAGTAAAAGAAAGAAAAGAAAAAAGAAGGAATTAGTAAAGGAAAGAAAAAGAAAAAAGAAAGAATTAGTAAAAGAAAGAAAAAAAAAAAGCAAGAAAGAGTTAGTAAAGGAAAGAAAAAGAAAAAAAGAAAGAATTAGTAAAAGAAAGAAAAAAAAAGAAAGAAAGAATTAGTAAAAGAAAAAGAAAAAGAAAGAATTAAGTAAAGTAAAAAAAATACGAGAGAAGGTAAATAGAAGAAGTATAAAGAATATATATGGAACTTTGAAGAAGAATGAAGATTGGAGACACTTTTTTTCAGAAAATGAAGGTGAGAAGATTGGTGGAGAGAAGAAAAGGCAAAAAACAATTCTGTGTCAGTGAAAAGTGATAAGATAGATAAATAGATAGAGGAAGGAAGGTGGAAAGAGAAGGTGGAGTGAAAGAGAAGTGACCAAGAAAAGAATCGAAAATGCAAGCAATAGTAATGATTGTGTTTTGATTTTTGCCGTTCTTACTGTTTTGTCATGTCAAACAATGCTAGCTGTTAAGAAAACTCCAACAATGATAAATCAACTGACTCGAGAGAGAACGTAATTACGGAAGATCATGTAAGCTTACAAATAGAAAAAATCCCAATTTAGCAAACTTCACAAAGACAGAAGCACTGAACAAGAAAAAAGAAAACGTATTGAATAATTCTTTATATCCTAGCTACCGCATAAACGTCTAAGACAAGAGAGAAAAAAAAACGTCTTGGCTATTGACATAAAAGGTTCATAAGTATACAGGTTTCGGCAAATCTATGAGACATAACATGAATTTAAGAGTAGATTACATCGAATTTGCTATAATATCGGCGAAATTTTCTATGAATGTACAACATTAGAAAGGTTGCATATGTCTGGTTCTGTGAAATGGCTGGTTTTCAATCAGTTACACACAATCCTTCTATAATAACGCGTTCTATTTTAAGGTAGATTATTGGAATTTTCACCCCAGTAAAGTAATTGATTTAAAATTGGCTATAAATGAATCTGTCACACTTTTTCAATGTAGCAATAAACCGAACTTTGTTTTGTGAGGATTTCATAAACATCACCGAGACGTGAACATTTATGCTCGCTGGTGGTCATTGATATTTGTATAAATCTAAATAAAACAGTTTTTTTTGACATCTGGGTTTTTCATTGGCTGGAAAAAAAGTCATGAGAAAAAATGCCATAGAAATGTCATAACTTTGGTTTTTGTCTCTAGACAGCATCCAGCGCCAACATAAGGTTTTGTTGTTGGTTGGCCAACCTAATAAATAAAGAATCGGTTTAATAAATTTGATGATCGTGATGTGAGGAACAGTTTAGCAGTATATGTTTTGTAAGTAGTAACTTTCGCTAAAAATGTTCAATTTTCTTTCGTTTTCAAAAACTAATATGTTACGTCTATGCTTCGCTGTTCCATTTAAAAACACATGAAATTTCCTTGTCATAGGTCCGTGTTTGGATTATACAATGACAGATAAACAAGCAGAAAAGACATCTCCATCGGAGAACGTTAAAACAATGGCAAATTCTTGAACTTTCAAAATGATTAACGAATATGCTTTTTTTGTTCCTCTCTCTTTCGATCACACACACACACGTACACATATATTCATATATGTGTATACGACCCTAGGCAAAAACTATGGAATTAGCACTCTTAGAGGCTTTTATCCTTATTATTTTTTATTTAGCTGTTAATGAAATAATAACAGTTAAGACGTAAACATTATTCTATTTAATAGCTGAACATTCTAGCTTCAAAAGATATGAATTTAAGTTTTCTCTTCTAATGCTTTGATGTCTTTCGTGGTTTACCAAAATGTTATATTTTTTTACTTCATTTCGTTTCTATTTTCACAAACTTTTACACACATTTGAATGGAAACACTCAACATATTTCGTCACATTCCACTATGAATTGCTTTCTTCAATGAATTTTACAACCCTTTTATTGTTTCAATCGACAGTTGTTTTTTTGTTGGCGCCATATTTTCTTTTAATTAAGCTTGGTTAACCGCTTGTCAAGAACTGTATTTTAACTTGTTGTCTAAATTTT
Organism: Sepioteuthis lessoniana; assembly: GCA_963585895.1. Taxonomy (NCBI): domain Eukaryota; kingdom Metazoa; phylum Mollusca; class Cephalopoda; order Myopsida; family Loliginidae; genus Sepioteuthis; species Sepioteuthis lessoniana. The sequence goes on from OY757905.1 coordinate 79,772,036, forward strand.
TTAGACGAAGCGTGATGATTTTTATCATTAAGGGTTTTCGGACTATGGTCTTCATCGTTATTGTTATTTGTTGGAAATAACAATAAAGATATAGACAATAGTCCAAAAACCCTGTATTTTAACTGTGGACCGATTTGCATATTTCAGCAGTCGATGGCATTCGTTTATTTCAAGATCATTCCATAATTTTTCCCTCAAGTTTGGGTTATTCCAAAATATTTACTCTGAATGAATAGGAACAAAATTAAGCAATAATTGAAATAGTTTAATATTTAAGGTATATTCCATGCAGCCAGAATGTTCAGCTACGAAATAAAAATGTTTTCCAGCTTATCTTTTATCTGCTAACTAAAAAACGTAAGCAAAGATCATCTAAGTGTGCTAATTCCACAATTTTTGTCAGGGTAATATTAGATTAATTAAACATTTTTTTATTATATTTCAACACTGTCTTTTATTAATATAATATTATATAATCATTATTTAATCAGTATATTTTTCCTGGTTTTCACACGATGTTTCAATTAATCTATGCTTTTTGTCAATAAAGAACAATTCTTATTTTGCTTGAATGAATTGATCAAGGAATTCTTTGGTATCTGTATATTCCTGATAAGAAAACAAGAGTTGAATTGTATGAAATAATTTGTAGTTTGAAGGTGAAAGATCAAAAGAATAGAAAGCAAATGACAAAAATGTTTTGTCAAGCTCCAAGGTCACTTATACTACCGCATTTGTATCATAAATACATTTTCTAAAACATCCAATTGTCTTGATTGCTGAGGAAAAAAATTCTATTTCAATAAATGGTTCAAAGAAACGGATTCATGTATTGTTTGTGTTGTATTTTCTGTCAGAAACTCCTTCAGTTCATCAACTTTTTAATTCTGATTGTTCTTAGCCCCAAATCTCCATTTAAAATTTTTGAAAATTATTTGCCTCACAAATTTACACGTATATTCGCAGCACACATTTTTTTAAAACCAAACATGAAAAGTAAGCCGCTGTGCTGTAAATATTCACTCTTAGTCTTCTGAAAATCAAATAGAATTAACACTTTGCAAAAAATAAAGAATTATATTCTCTAGAAAGTAATGGTCATAAGTATTTGAAAAGCATAGAATTTGATGCCATTAAGGATTTTGCGCTGTGGTCGCCGGGGTTCCAAATTAATTTAATCATTTGGAAACTCATTCAAATAGAAATATAAATTATAGTTTTCAACGTAAGTTGTCCTTTGATGAATTCTGAACAATATTGCCGACGGATAGAAATAAACATGCTTTTCTATTATGCAAAAATTTTATTCTATCAGGGATTATTTTGCCGTCAAAACAACAAACCATGACTAATGTTTGCTTTGATGAATGTTGACTTGTTGATTGTAATAAAACTTGGTTCTTCCTACTTACTCTTTCTGTTTTTAATTTTTTAAAAGAAACCATTAGAAGCAAATTGTCTGTCAAGTAAATACGAGAATTACTGTCTCAGTCTTTGTCTTTCAGTCTATCTGTCTGTCCGTTTGTCTGTTTGTCTGTCTCTTTCTCTCACTATATATATATATATACAACATTGATAATTCAAAATATTGCTTAACTTATACCACAGAGTTTCCAGATTCCGATCATCAGCTAGATTCCAGCCATACATTACAAATACAAACTCCATATTTGTTGTTTATAGAACTTTGTTTTGGGAGCAATGAATATACAATTAGGTTGCCAATTTAGTTAAGTTACTACTAACATAGTAAATATTTGTTTTCATGACGACACTTACCGATTTGGATTTTTATTTAAGAGTATATCTGATTTGGGAATCCAACTGAATTTAAATTTCTTTTTGATAGCTTATAACTTTTAATCCCCTCATTGCAGGTCTCGACTCTCTTTAATAATGCTTATTCCACCTCAGGTTCTGAATAATTTTTATCTTTACACTGACATATATATTTCAACAGAATTGATCTATTAGCGTATGGGCTATTTTTAATACCTGTTATTATTGAATCCTTCCCCCAAGGTTTGTTCAGTAGCTCCTATGTAAACCTCGACGGGAACATTTTTGGCTTTTAGAATAGTTTTGTATATCACATTTGCTTTTTAACGAACAATTATTCTTTCGAATATTTCAGGTAGAATTATTATTATTACAACCTCGGTTATTAATTAACCTATGGTTAAGTTTATTTGTTATACAGTGCGTGTTATCCATAAAGCTTCAACCATTGCTCACATACGGGCGACGGAAAATTCGAGAAATTAAATGATAGTATATATGTCTAAGGACTAACCAGAATAAGATAGATTTGAATTTAATTGAATATTTATTTTTAGGCTGTTAATATAATAGAAATATTCATCCCGGGAAGAATACTATATTACCTCTGTAACTAGTAATTCGAGAAAGAACTCTGAATCTGGTATAGCCAGATTATACTAAACATCAGAATGACACATTCTATTACAAAAAAGTATGTGAATCAACACCATTTCAGTGTCATCAACGGCAAGGGCTCTATCAATAGCTTACATAAGGAAGGTGATTGCTATCCAGCGAATATTGGCTGTTCCAATTTCAGATAGACGGATTAGGATCTTTTCAAAAATTTCACTTATTGTTTCCATAATACAACATTAGGAACCCAGAATAAGAAATGGAGAAGAGAAAACAAAGGAAGAAGTACTACACTATGGATTTAAAATCCCCCCCCACAAAAAAAACCTCAGAAAACTGGTGATGGATATATAGGAGGAATCTTGTAAGCTAAATCATCATCACCATCGTCATCATCATCATTAAGCTGCGATGAAAACACAGATTCTTCTGACCTATTCATGCCACCTGTTCCTATCAGTCATCGCTTTTGATAAGTCCTGCAGACGACATCCAGTGTCAGTACAGAGTTGATGGATTGAAATTTTTGCAGGTCGACTAATACTGGTCTGTTCGTGTGTAGGAATGCATATGAGAACGTCACTTTTAATTTCGTCCTTATTTCCTCCGCATATCTTCGTCTTACAAGGATGGTTTATGAGATAATAGGTAAATGGGCGTACAACTGCTGTTATGTTACAGTGCTGCTTCCTGGATTTGTTCAAAATAGGATGCAACATACTTGTGCAGTTCCCATCTAGTTTTGGTGCAAACAAATACTAGAACTGACGCTGCTACGGCTTGGAAGAATCCGTGTTTTATTTTATCAGAGATCAGATTTCCATATGGTCGGTAGCGTGTCAATAGCAATTCATGCCTTACCAAAGTGAATGTTGCTATCGTTTTCAGTAGATGAGATATTACAACCGAGATATATGAACTGGTCTACTTATTTCAGAAGCTTATCATTTTAAGAGGAGATGACACAATCTTGATTAAAATTCTGTTTTATTTGATTTTACGCACAGACCAATGTCTCTTGCTGCCTGCGTCAGGCTTAAAAGCAGATATAGGGCATGAGCAGGTGTATTTGCAGGAAGCGCTGATATAAAAAGTTAATGACTCTCGAACCAAAGAGGAATGATTCAAAGGAAAAGGTGTTTCTCGAGTCTTGAAATTCTGAATATATATGGACAGCATCGCTACAAAAAATATAGCAAAAGGTGAAAAGTAAGAAGAGGGCAGAAGAAAGAAAAATCTTATAAAACAGATGGAAGTACTACCGTCATTAAAGAATCAAGAATGGAAAAAACGTACGAGTTAAAAGGGAAAAGGATTATAAATTTATAAGTGTCTGCATATAAATTGCTCAGACAAGAAAATATTCCATAACTCTTCTCGTTATGATGGCTTAGTGATGTGATAAAAATGGGAAAAACCCAAGCAAGTGCTCTGTGAAGAGTTATCAAGTGGAAGCAGAGTTAAAATGCTATTTCTTCCTGGCAGCAGTCATGTCCATACTATTATATAGATGCACCACGTGGACGCTGACAAAACGTAGAGAGAAAAAGCTTGACGGCAATTTCACAAAAATGTTGTGAGCCGTAATGAACAAATCCTGGAAGCAACATTCCATAAAGCAGCCGCTATACGGCCATCTGCCTCTTATCTCTAAAACTATCCAAGTCCGACGAAAAAAACATGCTGGAAACTGTTGGAGAAATAAGAACGAACTCATAAGCAGCGTGCTCCTCTTGACCCCTTCACAAGGACGAGCAAGTGTTGGACGATCAGCTGGAACTTATCTGGAACAGCTATGTATGGACACAGGATGTTGCCTAGGAGACCTGCCAAGGGCGATGGAAGACAGATACGTGTGAGGAGGAAGCGTCAAGGAAATTCGTGCAAGAGGCTTGACATGATGATGATGATCTGTTAGAGAAATATCTCGGGAAAACAATTCTAAAAAATCTCTTCGTATATGATGGACCACAGAAAGCTTGTAGAAGATTGTAGCCAGTGAAGAATTCGCCGTATACAAAGAGGCGAAATTTTATTAAAAATTCGAATCGAAAAAGCGAAGAAAACGAGATAAAGACGGAATGCCATCGTAAAAAATAACTTGAAACAAGCGTACCAACGCTATCACAGTTGCTGATGTATTGCCCACCGTTTATGACTCAAAAAGCCATTATATATATATATATATATATATATAAAGTTGGTGACTTTAGTCGAGGGTGACCCAAAGGCTCCCTTTTCAATAGCTACCACACCGAGGTGTATGGGAGGGCGCTACTCCATTCCCTAGATTGGTCCACTTTACCCTTGATCCTTACCTTATAATGCTGAGTGTTAAGCAAGGAGGCATCAAGTACCATTTTTGAGTCTTTGGCATGACGACCTGGGATTGAACCCCAGTCTCCCGGGCCATTGGCAAACACTCTACTCATTAGGTCAATAGTTTGCTATATTTATAAATAAAGTGTCCAAAATCAGTGATAGACCATATATACCTAAGTTAGGATTGTGTAGACAATGATTCAACGATCGGTTTCTTTGTCTGATGATTGCATTGGTGAGAAACAGACAGTCCTCAAGCATCGTACTCTGCATATATGGTATTTTACCTTAGATCTATCTATCTATGGGAATCTTTGGTGAAATTATACTAGTTCCATTTTTCCCATCACCACTAGCCCCACAAGATGTAGTCTCGGTAAAAACGAGGATTAGGTTGGTTGGTTGGTTGGGTTTTTGTAGTATATCAACCTTAGTAGGTTATTTAATGCTGAATCCATTTTTGTATGAATAAAAAGTTCTATTTCAAACAATTCAGTTAAAAATTTGTCAAACGTTTCTAATTAAAACAATTCAGTGTAGTATAAGTATAGTTTTTGTCCACACACAGTTAAATGTCAAAACAGTTCTATTTCAAACAATTCAGTTTAACGTAAATACACAGTTTGAATATCAAAACAAATTTATTTCAAGATCAATTTAGCATAAGTACGTATTTTAGTTCTATTTGACCCATAGATAGGGTCCTATCAAGTTCTACCATTCCGGGTCACAGTGAACTTGGGAGCGATAGCATTGAAGGGGTACTCCGCATTCCCCAAAGCTCCAGTATTACTGGAACCTCACAATCAGCTTGTTTAGAGTCATATCCAGGACACTTATTGTGGGGGGTCTTAACCCTTTGCATAGAAGCAGTCGGTGTATTCTACAACCCTAGCCAACTGGGCAATGAGGATTATGAATGCAGATATTATGAATAGGACAGAAATGTGCATCAGACTATGCTCGTTTAAATACCAGTGTACATCCCCGACGATTATTATAATCGGTTTTTGATATACAAAACAATAAAAATATGTAAAGATTATATATTAAAGACATAAGGATATTTCATCAGAGATAAAATATTAAAGACATGATGATAGAAAGTTTTTACTTGACAACTACATAGATATGCGTATAGAGGTAAATAAAAACAATGATATTTCATCAAAGATAAATATATTAAAGAAATGATAAAGATATATCATCAGAGATTACCATATATTTTCTGAAAAAAAAAGGTTAAAAATCTTAATAAGGAAATCTTTGTTCCATCAATTGTACGGTTATTGACCTTCTTCTTCTTCTTCTTCTTCTTCTTCTTCTTCTTCTTCTTCTTCTTCTTCTTCTTCATCATCATCATTATTATTATTATTATTATTATTATTATTATTATTATTATTATCTTAACTGTTAATTCAATCATTCTACAATTTTCCCCGGGTTTTCAGTCCATGTGGGCAGAAAGAAGGTAATTACTTTTTAGTTGTTGGACTTTTGTCTATTTCATACCGAAAGCTAAATAAATAAATAAATAAAATAAAAAACAAGAAAACCAAAAAAAACTTTTCATTCTTTATGGATTATATATCTGAGAAAAGTTGCAAAATCGATCGATGGAAATGCGATACGAATGAAAGCAACAAAAATAAAATCACGAGTCTAATAAGTTTCTGAGGTTGAAATCTGTCCACGGTCGGGAGGTCAAAGATTAAATCGTTGATTTAAATATTTAAACATAAATTGATTAATCTTAGAAAAAGAATAAAGACATAACACGTTACTAATCAATAATGAAAAAAGTATACTATATCTTCAGTTGATGAGGATAAACTTAGGATAGCCAAATTTATTATATTGACTACTTTGATTCAATACTTAAGCTGAAATATTTTGCTAAATTTCATCGTAATACGAAGGGTGCTGAAAAGTTATTATCCCAACCAATAAGGGAATGACAAATATGTTTCTTCGATACTGATATGAATTACATTAATCTCAGTTTAGCTTGAATATATGAATATTTGATTAATTGAACGGTTTCAAAATTATGTAAGTGTATGTATGTGTGTGCAGATGCTCTCATGTGGATTGAAATTTGCAAAATTCAAAGTGATTCATTTTGCCGGACATAGAGGTTTACCCTTTATACCAGTAATAAAGAAACTGCCTAGCAGGCACATCTGGTCGACTCAGTTGTGAAGTGTGGCCTTCCAATATTTTCTCAGAAAGCTAACTGAAATTGCATTCGTCATTTTAGAAAATGATATTCTGGTACATTTACACAAAAATCTCCAGAAAAATATCAAAAACTTTTTCGTTTCTTTTAAGTAATATATATTAAATAAATTTGGACAAAGGTATAAATCAAAAGTTTAAACATTAGATTTTGCGGTAATCATACTACGATTTATTGATAGCCAATGAATTTCTATGTCACCTCTAAACATGAAAAGATTCATACCTGCACCAATATAATGCAACTTGTAAAGACAATTTTCTAAAAGGTAACCTTTGATTTTATTTCATATCTTCATCTCTCAGTTCAACGCATTTATCTTTTAGTTTCTCAAACTTATTGAACCATTAAAATGGAATAAGTTGGAATAAGTATTTTGAATGCTCTGGCAGGGTCTGTTTTGAAAAAATGTTTTTTTTTTCATTTATTATTCATTTCTGTCTCGATAAACACGGGATCAGTCTTGATATTTCCTAAATGCACTTTTAATATATTTCAAGCTTAAATAATGTACTACACGTAGTATCTTTCATTGGTCCAAGTATTTTGAAAAACGTTTGTAGTACTGGTTGTTGGGGACTCCTCTAAATTCATTGTGGATGCATCATAATCCATTACAAATGAACATTCACTTTTGGGCTTTATTTAAACGAGTAAATCATGACAAATCTTGCCAACAGGCCCATATTAAAAAAAAACAATCGTAAATTTCACCATATTGTCCTATATTCGATATTGACTTGTAAATATCCTATATTTCAATAGCTTATCCTTTAATTGACTTTTAAAACTTCTTCCTGTGTGATTCAAATGTTTCGTAAAATTTTGGTTAGAGCTAAGTTGCTCCAAGCCGTAGAGGCAAATCCAGAGAGTATCAGGCAAGTTCGGTATCTCATCGTCAATTGTCATTCATCACCGTCTCGACTTCGGTAAAGGCATCTGGAGTTAAAGAATTGTTATAAAAGGATTGTAATAGTTTTGACCCATCCACGTATTCATATTGGCAATGTATTTTAAATATCTATATATCATATTACAGTGCTTTGTTAACGCTGTTACTGGATTAGACTGAACCTAAGAAGTTTCACAGGAGTTCGAACTGGAATAAATAACTTCTTGTTTTTTTTAAAAAAAGTACTGTCCCATACAAGAGAACATTTTAAATATGAGTATATAAGATATTGAAATTGAAATCAACTTTGATATTGAAATTAAAATTTGAAGCATAATTAACGGTAAGTCTAATTAAAAAATGAATGAGCTAATGCATAATTGATTTTAATCTTAATTATAAAAGAAGTGATAGCAAAGACATTTTTCTTTACTTCACTTGTACTTATCCTTCAGGGAGGAACTTTTGGAAACGTTGATCGATCGGTAAAAGAGAAAGAAATTGGTTCATAATATCAACTGAATACACATACGTATATACATCATCTTTTTTATTTCATATACGTTGATATGAGTGCGTCCTTTCAGTCATGCGTGTATATGTGTATATATACAAATGTATGTGCATATATATATATTTTTTTCATCATACAACGTGTGAAAGCACGTGTGATACCATGTCCTCCTCAGCCGCCATCCAGGGGTGATAACACAGTTTCGGTAGCTCAAGGCGGTACTGCCACCCCTGGCGCTACCAAGCAGCTTTTGCCACCGGACAAGGTATTAAGAGAATCATATATATATATATATATATATATGCCAGATCAATTAAATGCAGAGACTACATTGGACGTTAATCTTCATTTTCTGAATGCAGTTTGTGATTTAAAAAACGCGTTTACTTTCGGCGGTTGATGTTATTACGCGTTTACAGTAACCGTTTCTTATGTAATCACACGGGAAAGGTGGTTCCGCGTGTATTACCTTCATGCTGAAAACTTTCTCGCTTTCGATCAAATCCAACTTGATGCATATCGCGCCGTGGTTTGAAGACGATTTGAGGCAACTTTCAAACTGCGGCCAGTGATTCCTATTTTTGAAAGAAACGAAATGACTGAGTGTCCTATAAAACCACGACAACCAACCTCAATAGGAATCAGATGGCATATCCAACCCTTTTTCACGCAGTCGGCACGCAGTGTCTCGTAGCGGTTTTTCTTCCGCTCGTGTGCTTCCTCCCGTTTTCTTCCCAAGGGACAGTCAATTCTATGAGGAGGACACTCTTCATTGAATCGGATCATGCTACAATGTCCGGTCGCTTTGCTGTTTGAATAATGTGAACTGGAAATTGTAGAGATGTCTTGAGATCTGCTGAAACTTTCCAGTCACTAGCTCCGTTCAGTAGCTTCATGTTAGGATTTTTCTGTTTCCTCACAGGACATTCACTTTCCTTGAGAAACTGAATTATGGGTTCCTTGGCTGTTATGGATTGATGATATGCTGTCTCACATTGTGTTCTTAACAATTCTATTATCACTTCTAATACCTTATTATGTCACCATGTGTACATCTGAAGTGAGTGTGGACATGCAGATAAGACGTGGCGCAAAGTACCCCGATCACTTTTACACGACAAGCACAGGTCCGAATTGGTATATCCCCATAATTTTAGGTTGGTCGCATTTGGTAAGAGATCATAAGTCGAGCGAAGAAGGAATGATATCGCCAGTGGTTCCATTGCAATTTAGGATTTCCACGATAATTTAATCGGTTCGATATCATTCCATTTTGTCCAAGCACATTGTTTGGCCTGAGTAACAGCACTGGCTTTTCTTTGCTCTTCCTCAAACATCCTGACTTCTTCGCTCACCATGTCTCTTTTTCCTTTTGGGTCCATTTTGAAGAATACCTTTTTGCTCGTGCTACCCATATACATACATACTTATATATATATATATATATATATATATATATATATATATATATATATATATATATATGTTGACGGAAAACCTTCGTGTTACACCATGAACATGTGAATTAACTCAAGATTAAACGTGCATTTCCTTATAGTGGACAAATATATGCGTTGACAGGTTCTAAAGTAAAGGATAAATTAACAATATTCTGACCATTTATACTATCTTATATACTTGTAGGACCTTAATATGTACTGTGGTGTATGTATAATGCATTGCTATAGTTTTAAATCAGAAGATGGTTGAAGACTTTGAAAAGTTTATTAGAATATATTTTACCCTCAGGTCAAAATTGCTATCGTACTTCAGTACGGGTCCTGGACGTGAGTTTGACGACTTTACGCTCAGGATCGTTAGTTCGATCGGGGAAATACTGCTGCTCCTCTATAAGAGTGGCTTCTATAGAAGAGAATAAAACGGCCATCGAAAGATAACCATGACCCACACTCAAACCACATACACAAACCGCATCGGTCTTCGCGCGGGTAAAAAAGGGGCGCGTCCTGCTAAGGTTGGAGCCCTGGCCTCAGTGTTCGGAAAATCAGCTACAGAGCTCAAACGATAAAAACTACTAAAATGCAAGCAAACACTACAAATAGCCACATTTAACGTAAGAACCTTAAATAGAATAGGACAACTACCAGAGCTACGCATCGGCCGAATAACATAAGATTGACATAATATGCATACAAGATCACAGATACACGCACACCGAAGATATTAAATATCACGAAACTGGCAATGGGTGGTCGCGCGTCACTGTATCCGCATGGAAAAACTCTGTCAACGCCGCAGTAGGAGGGGTAGGATTACTTATAGGACCTAGAGCATTAAAAACGCTAAATAGCGTTGAGAAAATACAACCTAGAATGATGGCAGCTACTTTTAACGGCAACCCCAGAGCAACAATCATCTCATGCTACAGCCCCACCAATGTTAGTGAAGAAACTGAACTAGTCACCTTCTACAATGAGCTATCCTCATTAGTGCGTAGCATCCCGAAACACAACATGTTAGTCATTGGCGGAGACATGAATGCCCAAATCGGGAAAAACGGAAACAACAAATACAGCCTCCACAACACGTCAAATAGGAATGGGCAACATCTAACAGATTTCATGATAGAAAATAGATTAGCATGCCTCAATACAATCTACCAAAAAAGGGAGGGCAAACTATGGACATACACGTACGCAAACAATACTAAAGCTCAGATAGACTACGTCCTTATAAACAAGAAATGGAAAAATAGTGCAATGAATTGCGAGGCATACTCCTCTTTTGAGGGTGTGTCCACCGATCACCGAATAGTCACGGCGAAAATACGGTTAAGCCTACGAAAAAACGCCAAACGAACAGCGACCACCAAAGACTATGACTGGGCCCTATTGAACAACAGAGATATAAAAAATAAATACGTATTAGAATTAAGAAACAGATTCGAAACACTACAAGAAAAGACCGAAAAAAGTACACCAAACGACGAATATGAAAACTACGTCAATGCACACCTCGAGGCAGCAGCGAAATGCATTCCAACAAAACTCAAAACTAAATATAGAGTCCCATGGGAAACTTTAGCGGTGAGAGAAAAACGTGCACTAGTGAAAACAGCCTCCAAAAACTATCGAAAAAACCCAACAAACAAATGCCTTGAAACTATAAACGGCACAATATCAATTAGCAGGCATATATATAAAAGAACAGACAGAATACATTCAAAATCAGATAGATAAGATTAGAGACTCGGTGGAAGATAGACAATCTAGGATAGCCTGGCAAACAATAAACGAAGTGAGTAGAAGAAAGAACACAGCCAAAGAAAAACTGAAAGTGGCAAACCAACAAGAAAGAATAAAACTGTGGAAACAGCACTTCGAAAACTTACTAGGAAACCCACCGAAAATAACACATGAACCAATCACCAGAATAATTAGCAAACAATTAGACATTAAACTAGGACCGTTCACGCAAGAAGAACTCGACTCGGTTATCAGAAAAATTAAAAATAGGAAAGCTGCAGGGCTGGACGAAATTCCCCCGGAAGTAAGGAAGACCAGACAATTCGACGACACACTGCTCCGACACTGCAACGCAGTATACAATCAAAATCCGATAGATAGATGGATGAAGGGATGCATACTCCCCTTCCCTAAAAAGGGGGACCTGGGATTAGCCAAATACTACCGAGGCATAACACTTACATCCATAGCAGCGAAAATCTACAATACCCTACTACGAAACCGCATAGAACCCAAAATCGACAACGTACTTAGAAAAAACCAAAATGGCTTCCGAAAAAATAGATCCACGACCTCACAAATATTAACCATCCGTAGAATCCTTGAAGGTGTACGGGCAAAAAACCTACAAGCGACATTAATATTTGTTGACTTTACCAAGGCTTTCGATTCCATTCACAGAGGAAAGATGGAACAAATCCTACTAGCGTACGGCATACCTAAAGAAACCGTAGCGGCAATAACGATTCTCTAAAGAAACACTAAAGTAAAAGTACGATCACCAGATGGAGACACAGAATACTTCAACATTGTAGCAGGAGTACTACAAGGGGACACGCTGGCCCCGTACCTCTTTATCATTTGTCTAGACTACGTACTTAGAACATTAATTGACAAAATCAAAGAGAATGGCTTCGAACTGACGAAGAAAAGAAGCAGAAGGTACCCCGCAACAACAATTACCGACGCCGACTACGCCGATGACATAGCGATACTGGCAAATACACCTGACCAAGCCGAAACACTACTGCATAGTTTGGAACGAGCAGCAAGCATAGGCCTCTATGTTAATGCACACAAAACAGAATATATGTGCTATAATCAAACGGGGGACATCTCCACTCTAGAAGGAACCCTGCTTAAACTAGTAGACAAATTCACTTACCTAGGAAGCAGCGTCGAATCAACCGAAAAGGACATCGAAACGAGATTAGCGAAAGCATGGACAGCTATCAATAGGATATCGATTATATGGAAATCAGACCTAACCGATAAAATGAAACGCAGTTTCTTCCAGGCAACGGTCACATCGATATTGCTATATGGCTGCACTACATGGACGCTAACAAAACGGCTGGAGAAGAAGCTAGACAGCAATTACACAAGAATGCTACGTGCAATCTTAAACAAGTCCTGGCGGCAACACCCCACAAGACACCAACTGTACGGCCACCTGCCCCCTATCACGAAAAGTATTCAAGTTAGACGAACCAGACATGCAGGACACTGCTGGAGAAGAAGGGACAAACTCATAAGAGATGTACTCTTATGGACCCCCATACATGGCCGTGCAAAAGCAGGACGACCAGCACGAACATACATTCAGCAGCTATGTGAGAATACGGGATGTTGTCCTGAAGACCTACCTAGGGCGATGAACGATAGGGAGGAGTGGCGAGAGAGGGTCAGGGATATCCGTGCTACCAGCGCGATATGATGATATATATATATATATATATATATATATAAGTCATCGCTAAAACATTTGCGAATGAATAAAATAGTGTGGTTTATACACAAAAATGCAGAGCAATATCATGATATTTCAATTATAAAAACAGAGTAAATACTAAAGACACTCAGTTTCATGTGTCTGAATTTCATGTAAGATTGTATCACTACGTCTGAAGTGTGTTGAATTCAACTGAATTATATATATATATAGTTTAATGGGTAGAGTGTTTGCTAATGGTCCCAGAGACAGAGGTTCAATCCCTGGTCGAGTCGTACTAAAGACTCAAAAAACGGTACTTGATGCCACCTTGCTGGAGTAGATCTCTTCCCTACACCTTGGTGTAGTAGCTACTGAAAAGAGAGCCTTCAAGTCACCCTCGACTTTACATTTTACTTATATACATATATACAGATCAGTATATAAAGGGACGAGAGAAACTGCCAGTAACCAAGCGACATTATTTGTGTTGAGACTATTCAAACTTTGATAAATATAGCTTATCACCGATATTGAGCACTCTTTATCAATAAATATCACAATGTACATTGAGGATATATATATATATATATATATATATATATATATATATATCTGTGTGTGTGTGTGTGTGTGATCGAATGGGCGAAAAACTGTCATCCAACGTCGTTGACTGTGGGTACGCGAGCTTAACTTATATATATATAATGGAGGTGCCCGTGGTGTAATGGTTATCGTCGTAAGAATTGGACACGACGATACGCGTTCAAATCCTGGACGAGACTGATTGCATTTCACATAGCACTAATACCCTTGGGAAAGGTATGGATCCAATTATTCTCCCTCCTGCTATGGGTAAATAGTAGGACAGACTAAGTTCTTCAGCCTTGGTGAGGCAACTAGTCTAGGAGAAGGAAAACTCTGAATTCAAACCTGTTAAACTCCGCTTAAAAATTGACCTTGTGTCATATCCTGCCCGAGCGGAGGGGTTGGGTAAATATTTATATATATATATATATATATATATAAACAGTCAGTGGATGATTATATATATATATATATGATGATTATATATATATATATATAATCATCCACTGACTGTTTTGTTGTATTACAACTTATCAGTGTGGCTAGACACGCGAGAGGCTTAAAGTAGGGATCGAAACGTCATGTCGATGATACACGCCTAAGCCAGTGTGTGAATCCACGTCATTTTCAACATGTAGCACATATTTATCAACTTTCGTTTGTTTACATTTTACGCCTTCGGTTACCGAAGTGCTCAATTCGTTTGAAGGGCTTTGCATTACGCGAGTGGCAACCGTTAATTCGCCAAAGTGCTCAACCACCTGGAGAGAGCGTATATATATATATACATATATATGTCTTTATACATTCATATAAATCAAGTCTAAGGATAGTCATATAAGGAACAATCCATACAGAGTATATAATACCAATATATTCTTACTAAGTGTTCAATGAATGACTATTTATATATAAACAAATATATAAAGAAACTCACATCGACAGCAATTATATTATTACTATTAAGTAAAACTTAACAAATGTAATACCATAATAAATTATTTTAAACTATCCGTTTGCACAGATTGCATTCTCAGATGGCGAACAATTTTCACGTTATTCTAGATAATACATTTTATCTTAATCTAGACGTTCAAGTAATTAATTAAAACTAAATGTAGTTAAGAATACTTTGTTACAAAAACGATGATAGTAAAACTATACGGTTTCTTTTTAAAATATTTAAATAAATGATTATATTTAAGTAATAAATTAGGATACACTTAATATTCAGATTTTAATAGAAATAGATTTTTATAGTTTGTTTTTAGAAAATTGGAAATTAATTGAGATTTAAAATTGTAAACCATTATTTATCACTCTAATTTTGCAGGTGCAACACCGGGTAAGTAACGCGATAAAAACTAGAATATGATTTATTAGGTTAATATCTTATATATTGTATATTCCTCCTCCCTTTTCTATAATATGAATATTAATGTATAATTCCTTAAATGTCTAAATTAAGACAAAATATATTCTCGGGAATACCGGTAACATTTCATTGAAAATTGTTCGCCATCTGAGGATACAATCTGTGCAAAGTTATTGTTGAAATGAATTTATAATGTATTACATCTGTTGAGTTTTACTTGATATCAATTATATATATATATATATATATATATATATATATATATATTTGTGTGTGTGTGTGTGTGTGTGTGTGTGTGTGTGTGTGTGAGTGTGTGTGTATATATATATATATAGTTTGAAACATTCTACGAAATTCTTATCAGTTGCCACATTGTTCTCCTTCATCTTGTATACAACATTTCATCGATAATTGTGCATATCAATTTGGAAAATGCTGGAAATTATAGCTGGCTGATTTGAGGCTTGTGATCATTTGATATATATATATATATATATATATATATATATATATGAATCAGTCGTAATAAATCTGTTTGCTCGATTATTGCAAACATGATAATCACACACTACATGAACTAACTGCCATCTCACAACTTGCTGAGTAACCACTGGGGAGAATTCCTTTCTTCGCAGTAAAAGGTCTTAAGAAATAACAATACAAAAAATGTTAGTATAAATGTACAATAAACGTAATTCCCTAAACTTTAAACATAAAGTGAGATTAGTTGCCAAGTTATCCATGTATTGATATGTTCCGGATTGACATCTTAGATAAACTCTTATCGGAGAGAATAATAAAAAACTGCTTTTATATTGTGCTAATGTAATGATTAATGATAGTTATTAGCAATAATAAAATGTAACTTAATTACATTCCCATCTATTTTTTAACTGCTCAAAAACGCGATATAACTTATAGAACAACCTTATAGGTGTGTAGTTCTGTTTCTTTTTTTTTTTTAAACAGACGTTGATAGAGTAAATCTGTTATCCATTCACTTGAAAAAAGAGTGTCAAACTGGGAAAGCATACAAAATAAATGACGATGTGTGAAAGAAAACAAAGAAAAAAAAATTGATAGAAACATTATGCAAAAAAAAATTATGATCAATTTCTTGGTGACTAAAGCGAATTTTTGCGTTACCAATCGCTGCTATCCGATTTTTCCCTTTAAATATAAACTTTTCTTTCCCTTGGGATATGTTCGTCTGCCAAAAATTCAAAAGCCAAAACAGAAGATGATGTATACCACGTCATCATGACTCTGTCATTTCAATTCAACAATGTTTGATCTGATAGCTTCTGTCGGTGATTTTACTGAAATCAGGTTGGCGGATTTCTCGCCTTTCTTTGGTTTGTTTCGACCCGAAGGTCATTTCTGATAGAGTCTTAGCAATAAATGACACTCCCGTGTATATATATATATATATATATATATATATGGGGGGGTACGTGCGTGTGTGAAGCGTTATTTATGGCTCTCTGATTCCAGGAAATCAATCTGTAGAATTTTCTTCTGAATGTTTCTTGTTGCAGTGTCTGTTTGTGCCGTAAAATATGATGAGAAAGCAATTTTCAAAACTGCTATTTCATTTAAACATACTTGGTTTGCTTTTTTTTAAATAAATATTTGAGACATCTTTGTGACATATATTCACTGAAACTGAAATATGGATTTTTTAAAATGTTACTGAAATAAAAATTTTCGTATTTTTTCTCGCAAAGATTTTAAAAACGTTTCGATAAATCTTATAACTTATATAAAATTATGATAGCACAATGTTTATGCCATGAATAGATCATGTGAATGATTCATTCGAAGATCTTGGAGGGAGTCGTCCGTGTGACGTAGTGGCTAAAATACTGGACAGCGGTTTCAATCTACTGCCGCATTATTACGTTCTCTTTCAGACTAATACTCTTGGGAAAGGTAAGTATTGCCTAATCTCCCCACCTACGATTTAAGTAGAGAAATTTGTTCTCCTATAATGATGGCTTTGGTATTAAAGAACCCATGAAAGTTGATATGCCATTAAACAAAGTAGATCTTGAAATTCTAAATAGATCTTGAAATTCTAAATTTTATCATGGTTTTAGGGTAAGAAAATTTTATCACACATTTAGGAAATTTATGGATTGATTGATGTTCTTATTGATTTATTTTAACGGTATTTCAACTTGTCCAGGGTTATTTTATGCTTAAAGTTTAGGTGATTGATTTTATTTTGCATTTATATTTACATCTTTTTATATAGTTTTATTGTGCAAAGTTATATTGAATACGAATAATTTTTAAACAGATCGATTTGATTCCTACATGGGAATCTAGTAAGTGCAATCATCTCGATCAGAGTGGGCCTGGAAATAACGGCTATGAAGTGATACTTCCCACTCCCAAGATTTCCAGAACTGGAGTCTCACCATCAAATGCAGTTTAGCATCTTATTCAGAAAAAAAACTTTTGTGGAACTCTTACTTTTATGAAGGAGATACAGTTAACGTAATCTAAGCCTCACCGATTGGGTGACACAACGGAATGGATGTCAAGAAAAAGAAAGTGAACTTTTGTTATATATTGACCTACGACCCGGCCGGGTTGTCAAAATAGGAAATGCACCTGTATATATAACAGGTGCATCCGGACGAGGAATAGCAGAGTGTAGCCTTGACCGTAGATGGGTTGAATGAGTGCAATTTGTGACGCCCACAAGAAGGTGGGCGTTGAACTATTATATAACTCAGTGCAGTTTGGAGAACAGAGTAGTTGGTGACAAGATACGGTAGAGAAAGCCAGCACCCAGCAGAGAGAGCCCTCAGGCCCCCGATTGAGAGTTGGGGATCAGACGAGTTAGAGATAAGATGCAGTAGAGAAAAACAGCATTCAGAGAGGCCCCCGGTTGAGCAGCCCAGGAGAACGGGAAAGAAACGCGGTTATGGCCAATAGAGTGGGGGTCAATAAGTTGCAGTTCTGTTCGATCTCCAACTCCCTCTCACACACAACCCTTTCAATAAAGTGAGAGATATATTTTTCTAAAGAACTGTGTCGCTCGTCTTTATTGTGTGTCGTTATGATTTTGTATGCATATGCATATGTGTTAGTATAGTTGGTCATGGCTATACAACACTTTTAAAACTGTGCAATCGAGATATTTTACCGCGTTTACGATTGGATTTATGTGTATATGCTGCGGTGGTTGGTAAAGGACTACATGTACTACAACTACCTTATGTGTAATGCACTTGATTTTTCTAAACTGCCACAATGAGAAGCATTAATCTATGAAATCTTGTCCCAAATTCTGAAAAAGATATGGCGAATTCTGCAATGTTGCGTCAGCCCTACGAGTATAATTAACCGCTTGCAATATTATAAGTGGTACTTGTATTTATAATCGAGACGAAGTTCTCATGTGTTCATTTTTAGCATTGATAAGTTCATTTTCCATTATGGTTGTCAACCTTAAAAATATAACCGATCTTGTAGATTGTTCCGGACAAAAGTAATAACAGCTACGATTATTTTCCTAATTTTGATTAAGCGTAAATTTTGCAGTCAATATGATGTTCTTAAATGATTTCCATTTAGCAAATTAAACACAAAACTGTAAAATTATGAAATTTGTTCAGTTATATTGAATTATTTAAAACACGCAGCACATTGAATTTAACTATCTCAAGATCAATAATGTTGGTAAGAGTGTTTTTCAGCTCTTCAGTGTACAAGTAGGAGAGTTATTTACTCACGGTTTATTTTTTCTAATCATAGCATATTAACGAGATATTCTATCGAGACATCTGGATTTGGAATAGGGAAATATACTATGTTACCTTTTTCTAGGCATTTGAAAGAAATGAATCTCGTCGAAGAATTTTTAACTTGACGTTTCCGAGCCAATAAATTTTACTTGAACGAAACTATGGTTGGTTTATTTGGTTTCTTTGTTTAATGTCATATCAAACTTCGTAGGTTATTTAATGCCAGAGACGCCCTTTTAGAAGAACAGTAGTGACTCTATTTAACCCATAATTCGAGGATAAGGGGGTTCATAACTTCTTCGAAGATATTAATCGGAAAGTAAATGCTATAGTGAGACTTGAGTTCGAACATGCTTACTTCGAGGAAGCAAGAACCTCTTGAATTTAACGTTTTCTTGTGTACATATATATGCTGTCAAGGTTGACAATAACTGCAATAATTTTTTACTACTGCTTGAGTGGTAGTTTTAAGTTGGTGGTTTTTCGAAGTTCTCGCTTTTACAATCTCTTATTCAACAATAATTATTACATAATAGACAATGGATGTATGTCAAGATATCTTGTGATGGGATAGAGTCCAGGTTTTGGGCAGTGTTTTTTTAAATAACCTTATTAGCATAGTGTCTACTAGGTATTTTGAATTATTCTTTTCAGTTTTTGTTATTCAGATTTACAGAAAAGAACGTTTTGAACCAAATAATGTCTGAAAATGTCAGTAGGAACGGATTCGAAACGGCAATAAAAAACAACTTATTCTAATTTCATTTGTTTATCTAGCATTTTAGTCGTAGCTTTATGACTGTTATCATCAAATGATTAAAAGTGGGGATAATTATGATTATTTCGCCCTTATGTGAATTCTTAATAGAAAAATTGTAAAACTGGAGGTGCACTTAGTAAGAAAGAAATGGAATCGGCGTTCCGAGTTCAAAGCCTAGACGAGGCTGTTTGCATCTCAATTCGCTTTTATTCCCTTGGAAAAGACAGGAATTCATCTTTTTCTCGATTAGCAAATGGCCAATAGTAGGGTAGACTAGGCTCTTCAGCATTGGTTAGGCAACCAGTTAAATAAAAGGAAAGATATCTTTATTCCATTTAAAATTTGGCCTTGTGCTACATCCTTTCCGAAGTGGAGGGGTTGGTAAATATATGCACAAATTCTGTGTTACCAATTTAAATGTATTTTTCTTTAAAATATATACAGGGTGCTATGAGTAGATTGTTGACTAAATTACACAAAAATGAAAAAAACACTGACATCTCACTTTATGAAATATATTTGCCAAAATTTCATAAAAATGTCTTGAAATATTATAGATTAAAGCTATTCAAAAAAATTGCAATTGGCTTCAAATACGGCCTCCAGACAACTTCGGAATCAACTACAAGCCTTTCTGACGGTCTCTTTGTTTCAATTGGTAAATTCTACTTCTATTCTTGCCTTCAGTTTATCTTTTGTGTTGCACAGATTTTTTTTGGTCTCACGTATTTTTTTTTTTGTTTCTCACGGACAACAATTGGTTCTCCTACTTTTGCAGCATGGTACAGATTTCTGCTTCCAGACTTAGGGTCTTCCAGTAGCTACGTTCCCGATCCAGGGCAGCATTGTCTCCTCCACTTACTTGATTTAGACCACCATGTTGAGTCTGAAGCCATGTAGCAATATGAACGGAAGCATAACATCACCATTATTAGTAACTACCCAAACACTATAATGTGAACTGTATGTGAATCTGTCCTTAGATAGGCACCCTGATATTCTGAAAACTTCGCATTTGAACTTCCGGCATAAATTCCGAGTTGTACAGCAGACAGTTCTCAAATTCTTTGGAGGAGTGAATAGCGCCATGGTACTGTTTTCCTTACTGGCAGTGTCCAATTGATTCTAGTTTGCTGCGCAGTAGACAAAAACTGAAATAGATGAAGTGCTTGCGTGAAATTAATAAATGAAAAAAGCGACAATTCATCCAATAGATTACTTAAGATTTAGATACTGATGAGCTCAATCTTGTTTGATATATGAACACGTAAAATGGAAAGAAGATTGCCTTGCAGAAAGATTGCGTAACTTTATCACAAAGATATTAACTCATTAGGTGAGGATATTTGAAGTTTTCAGAATTTTATACATGATGGACCATTTTTTAAATGTATATTTTGTATTTAATGATTTCTTATAATAAAAATGGTAATGGCCTGTACTTTTTGCAAAATGGAGATATAATTCCCGGAATTCACTTACTGTGATGTCAACATGCCCATTATTTTCATTTTTCTGTTTATTAAATTCTGAGATTTCATCATCCAAAGTTTCTGCTTCACCGCTAGAATCACTGTCTGCAAAGTGGACAATTATTGGCTCATCTAAAAAAATGTGATTAGAAACAGGTTTTCATCGGGAAATTTCTCCACAGAAACTTCAATAGCATCAGGCCAAACTTTAATGATTGTAGCAAAAATATATTACTTAAAAGCTGTTTATTTATTCTCAGCTTATAACAACCTTAAGTTATTGTTTGGAGGAAAAGCTTTGTGGACAAAAGGTTTTTAAGAAAGGTTAACATTTCTTAAAGAAGTTGATGTGCAATAAGATGAGCAATGTAAGATAAACAAGTAGCGTAGCATATCCATTGCTTGAATCATTTGACTAATGGATATGCTGTGCTATCAATATATTTTGCATATATATAAGTATACGTAGGTCATTCAAAAAGTTCTTACTCTCAACCAGATTTAAGTTTTGTCACACGTCTCTCAACTTTGTATGGGCCGACCTGCACAAAAATAAAGACAGAAATCTAAATTGATTTTTTGAGTTTTATAAGAAGCGGAAGTGTGTTACCATAACAAAAATGTTCAGCTATGGCTCATATTTCACGCTGAGGCTTAAAACTTTTAAAATAACCTTCTTATACATATAAGGTTGGGCAGAAAGTACTTGGCAAATCACTAATTATGGAAGGTATATCAATGAATTCCTGCCGAATATCATAAGATCAAGACGGCAACTCGAAAGGATTAACAAAAAATATGTAATTAAAATATCTATAAAGTTCAATCGAATATATATATATATATATATATATATATATATATATATATACGAGTATCATTAAATAGGTTTCAAGATTTTTTTCGTATGGGCACTTTTATTGATAGTACACACATGAAACTCTAGACCCCTTCGAAGTAATCTCCTCCGGCTGCAATGCACTTGTACCGTTCCAAAAAATTCTGGAAGGCCCCATGGAAGTCCTCCTGTGTGAGCGTGTCAATGACCTTCGTCACAGCCTCTTTCATCTCACTTGTTTCATAACGACAGCCTCTGAGCTTAGGAAATAAGCAAAAGTCACAGGGAGCAACGTCTGGACTATAGGGAGGCCGAGGAACTGTTTTGATACCCATCTTGGTCAAATAGTCTGTGACAAGGATAGAGTTATGGACTGGTGCATTGTCATGGTGGAAATGCCACTGACCCTATTTGAAGAGTGCTGGCCTCTTCCGACAGAATCTCTACCTGAACTCCCTTAAAACCTCAACATAGTAACCCTAACCCTAACGCTAACCCTTTGGCCAATCAACTCTGGTGCATTGATTTCCTTACTCCTCCCACACCTCTCATCTTCTCTCACAGACTCCCTGCCTTCCTTGAATCTTTTATGCCACTCAAAAACTGATGCCCGATTCATGCAAGATGGTTGAAAAGCAGTCTAAAGCATTCCATACGTTTCTGTGGCATTTTTTCCAACTTTAAAACAGAATTTTATTGCATATTGTTCTTCTAAAATGTCTTCACGTCCAGATTGCATTTTTGAAATTCACCAGCTGTGACAATCAGGCTGCAGTAGAGTGTATTTCAATCGCTGCTGTAGCAGTTCATTTAAACCTTAAATCATAAAAATTGGTCAGTCATCTCATAAGATATATAGCAATCATCATCATCATCATCATGTCGTGCCGCCAGAACGGATATCCCTGACCCTCTCTCGCCACTTCTCCCTATCGTTCATCGCCTCTGGTAGGTCTTCGGGCCTACACCCGTATGCTCACATAGCTGCTGTATGTAAGTTCGAGCTGGTCGTCCTGCTTTTGCTTGGCCATATGTGGGGGTCCATAGGAGTACATCACTTATGAGCTCGTCCTTGCTTCTCCAGTAGTGTCCTGCGTGTCTGGTTCGTCTAACTTGTATAGTTTTCGTGATGGGAGGCAAGTGGCCGTATAGTCGGTGTCTCGTGGGGTGTTGTCGCCAGGACTTGTTCAATATTGCTCTCAACATTCTTGTGTAGTTGCCGTCTAGCTTCTTCTCCAGCCGTTTAGTTAGCGTCCAAGTAGTGCATCCATAGCAATAACAGTGAATTTTCAAGAGTCTACGACAATTTTAAATGCCTGTACAAAAAAGTCGGGAAACTTATTCAATGCACCATATATATATATATATATATAATTTGAATTTTTAAATTTTTTGTAAAAATCTTTTAATAATCTCATCATATATTTTCGAATTTAAAATCTCATGAATAAGCTGACGTTTTGTATCTAAAAAAAGAAAATATTTGTTTAGCGTAGTTAACGATACCAGCTATGTCTAATTGTCAGATGTGGAAGGAAGAAGAACAACTCATCGTCCGGCCAGCCCCTAACATCACTTGGCCGATCGTGAGATATTGAACCTAGTCCACTCGTCTATTTTTAGGCTGCTGTCTCTTTTCATAACTAATTTATTCACGCTCTGGTACCATTTGCTTAAAAGGCTACATTTGGTATGACGTCCCTGGTTTGTTCAAAATGTCTTAATCATCCTATCGTCATATATGGTTTTAATGTTATTCCTTTGTGGGTGACAAAAAAAATAAGGTTAGAAAAATTCTGTTATCACCTACCCCCGGTTAAGTGAGCGAGAGAGTACATATCAAGAATCAAAAATATATTCTTACATATCAAGTTAAGAGAAAGGAAGAACTTTGTGAAGGCCATAGGATAGAGAAAGCGAGTTCTCTTTCCTCCAGGAGAAGTTCCCACAGATAAGCATGGAGGAACTGGTCTTTTTAACAGCTCTCAAATAAGAGAACTCATGAAGGACCCAATGTTTGGCGAAGCACTAAGCAAAGCTGAACTGTACGCTTGTTAGTCACTGAAGTCAGTAGTTATAAACTTTCCGGGAAACCACTAGGGTGTTCTATACATGAAGGAAATTGAAGAGCTACCGAAGAGTTTCCGCCAATTTGGGGCACGAATGTCAGTCCAACTGCACTGTCCCAAATCTGCGCGAGTGCGGAACCAGCGGAAACGGATATGGTCCTCTATCTGGCACAAGGCGAAAGTAAGCGGACGATTAGGGTTTGAAAGTTAGCAGCCAGACGTGAAAAGGTAAAGACGCGAGTAAAAACTAGCCAGGACAATGTGAAGATAATCAGAGTTGGAGCCCGGATGCAAAGCGGTGAGGACAGACCTCGCGAGGAAGCACATGTGAGAATTAGAAGATGAAACGGGGAAGAAGATTCAAGGACTGTGTCTGCTGTCTTTCTCTCCTCTGGATATGTGCCTTTTTCTTTGTCCAGCTAACGCGGTCGACCCAGCTTTCATACTCTGTTTCTTTCTGCCAACACCTACTTAAAATGTGTTAAAGCGAATAAACTTTCGTGTTAGTGAACAACGACAGCGTTTCGTTTCTTGGTCAACTATTGCCACGGCGAGGTTACAACAGGTTCCGACAACTACTTAAGACGTAGTGATAAAAATATCAACCCGTTCGAGCAAGTTATAGTACAACCGTAAATTTGGTGTGTAACTTTACAACGTTCTAATTGGTACCGTTATGGTACAGAACCGCTTAGGTGAACTGGCATTCCCAAAATATTGCAAAACTTTTGACTCAATCTAGCTGCATAAAAAATATCGGTTTTTATTATGTCACACCCTGTAAATCTGTCTGTTTTTTTTTGTTTTGTTTTCGTTTGTTTTGTTTTTATAACAGTTATCATTTTCCCTCTGGGGATCGGTTCCCAAGGGTGTGCGATTCTGTTCCAACGTTTGTTACAGCTGGTGTTTTTCACCGGGATTAAAGTTGCCAACTCGTTTTATTTTTCATGTGTAATCGATTTTATTAATTATTTTGTTCAGGAAAAGAATTTCCTTTGCCAGTCAAATGCCTCATAGTGAATCGACGTGGCTTTGATATTCTTTGCGGAAGGAATAAACTTTTATCACAGGCTTTGATATAATGTCAAGGTTACCACTGAAAAAGAAACAACTAATGCTTTCTAATGCTCTCAGGTTTTTCATTTCTTTGTTGTGTGTAAGGCTTTCATTGTTGATGGCATATTTCCCAGTTGATCGTCCTACGTGTTCCATAGGAGAGAAAAAACAGAACCAATTATTGCATGTAATAGTGTTCACATTTTAAGATCAAACTTTGACTATAAATTTTCTTACGAATGTTGATGTCTTTTTACTTCTCTTACAATTACGCAGCTTGTTTAGAGTAATGGTTATCGTCATAAAAATGAAGGCAACAACCCGAATTCAAATCCTGGACGTAGCTAATTGCGTTGCACTTATATCCTTGGGAAAGGCATGAATCCATCTCTTCTTCCCCTAGAAATGGGTAATAGTGGGCCAGACTGAGTTCTTTTTCTTTGTTTAGACAAGCAGTATAGGAGAATGGATTCTTTGAATTTAAAACAGATATAACTTTGCTTAGAAAGTGGTCTTGTGTTACATTCTGTTCGTGGCGGAGGGTTGGGTAATACATTCTTCTCTTACAACTTTCGCTCACTCATTCACAGTAATAAAATAGCAAAAAAACTAGCAGGATTCTAACTCATTTGCTTTTTAATTTGAATGCATGCCTTATCGATTTGGCCACTGGAACTGACTGATCAAAGGAAGTAATCCTTTTAGAGGTGATATCATTTAAATTTACGAGAAAAAAACATTTTCAATGAGCTTGTAACTAGTATTTTCCCGTCGTATTTCTGTTTTATTTATCTCAAGTCCTTTCTGATTATTCTACAATCGTTAATAAAAATGCAGATCGAAAAATAAAGATTTTGTCTTTGGCTAGACGTTAATATAATCATCCTTCACACCGTCGTTATCAAGATGGGCAGACAAGACGGATTCCCTTGACTCTCTCTCTCTCTTTTTCTCTCTCTCTCTCTATATATATATATCCGTCCCTATCGAACTTAATAAGTCTTCTAGGTGACATGCAGGATCCTTATACTCATATTTACCAACCCCTTCTGACGAGCAGGATATGACACAATGTCAATTTTTAAGCGGAGTTTAACAGGTTTGAATTCAGAGTTTTCCTTCTACACTAGTAGCTTCACCAAGGCTGAACTAGTCTGCCCTACTATTTACCCATAACTGGAGGGAGAATAATTGGATTAATACCTTTCCCAAGGGTATTTGTGCAATGTGAAATGTTATCAGTATCGCCGTGTTCATTTCCTACGACGATAACCATTACGCCACGGGCACCTCCTCAAAATCCTTATAAAGATAATGAATATAAGTTTTTGCTGGTTGGTCAACATTGGTGTGTTCATGTGTAGGAGCTCATTGTAGAACGTCACTTATGAGTTTGTCCTTACTTGTCAAGCAGTACACAGCGGATACATGTAGGTCTTGTTCATCTTACGGGGATAATTTTTGAGATGGGAGGTTAGTGGCCGTACAACTCTTTTGTTGGATGCTGCTTACAGGACTTATTTTAGACAGCACGCAGCACCTCTACGTAGTTCCCTTCTATCTTTGTCAATCAGCATTTCATTTGTCCAGGAGGTGCGACCATACTGTTGTACTGACACGGCTATAACTTGGAAGAATTCCCGTTATTTTTTTAGAGGTCAGAGTTCTTTATGGTCGATAATATGTCAATAGTAGTCCATGCTTTACCAATGCGTACGTTGATATCGCATTCAGTAGAAAAGATATTTCGACATCAGACCTGACCCATAAAATGAAACGCAGTTTCTTCCAGGCAGCGGTCGTATCGATACTGCTGTATGGATGCACTACTGTATGGATGCACTTCTGTATCGATACTACTGTATGGACGCTAACTAAACGACTGGAGAAGAAGCTAGACGGCAATTACACAAGAATGCTGCGAGCAATATTGAACAAGTCCTGGCGACAACACCCCACAAAGCACCAACTATACGGCCACCTGCCTCCCATCACGAAAACTATACAAGTTAGACGAACCAAACATGCAGGACACTGCTGGAGAGGAAGGGACGAGCTCATAAGTGATGTATTCCTATGGACCCCCACATATAGCCGGGCAAAAGCAGGACGACCAGCTTGAACATACATTCAGCAGCTATGTGAGCATACGGGATGTAGGCCCGAAGACCTACCAGAGGTGATGAACGATAGGGAGAAGTGGCGAGAGAGGGTCAGGGATATCCGTGCTAGCGGCACGACATGATGATGATGATGATGACTTATTCCTTATTTTTAATAAATATCTATTAAAACACATGAACTCAATTTTATCTGAGTTCACATAGAAACCAATGTCTTTTGCTGCCTGCCCCAAACTATGCAGCAAGTGTAATCGCATGAAGTGCGAGAATGTTACATAATAACTGACAAAATTTTATTCAAAACCTTATAATATTGTTACAACTACTATTACTGCTATGAAATTTAAACACAAAAGAAAGTGATGTATTAGAATTCCTTGAAATAAAGGATATATACTTAAATGTGGGTGACATTTTGGTTGACCTTCGCTATATAAACAAAATGCAACCAAGAAAACACGAGTTTAGATCTCGATGGAGGTTTATTCTTTATTTTTAATATATGTTTCTTACTAAAGATTGTAAAATACTCTCTGGATTGTGTCAAAAAGCAAAAGAAAAAAGATGAAAGAAATGTTAAGAATTAATTACTGCATATTTTCGAACGATATTGTTCTTTGCACGCTAACAGCAGTCCAAAAATACTGTTAAAATATTTGTGCTTCATGCCATATAACAGTAAAGTTAGCCTTTGAACCTTAATCTGTTTCTACTTTAAATTTTATAAGTTTTATACGAGACGACCCCTGAACCAGTTGGCTTACCGTTGATATAAGGGATCACATTAAGGTATTTCATCAGTACTCCCTATATTTTTGATATCTTTGGGAGATGACTACGCTGTAACGTTACACCCTCACCCCCACCACATTTTAGATCAGTCTTCTAACCATTCCACTTCTTACGCCGGCCGGTGATCAACTAGTGGTTCGAGGGGGTAACGCACATTTCTTTACCTACACAAGAATACGATCGAGGGAACGGAGAAAATAGGACAAACGAACAAACACGAACAAAGCTTGGTGTTAACCAAGAGCAGAAAAGAGGTATTGCAACACTATATGCATGTGCGGACTATCGCTAGCGTGGGTTACTAGCAAAAATTCCACAAAGCTACTGGAATCAGACTCATCTTGACTCACTGTCGCTGGACCCTATCTTCTCTGCTACTGTCTCCCGAGTCCGGTGTTGACTGCCCCTGTCCATGGTTCCACGCCAACTCTCTGCTGTCCAGACGCTAACTGCTCTCGTCCGGGTCCCCCGTCAACTGCCTCTCTGCTGTTCAGCGCCAACTGCTCTCGTCCGGGTCCCCCGTCAACTGCCTCTCTGCTGTCCAGCGCCAACTGCTCTCAGCTCTTTTTCCAGCCAACTCTCATTCGCGTCCCCTTCCCACTTCCGGATACGGCGAGATTTCATGTCCAAGAATCCTTTGTCTGGTTTTGCGCCAAAACAGACAAAGGAATCGTCAGCTTTGGCGGCCCACCCACATAGTGCTACAACGCTTTTTTTAAAAATATTTTTATAAGCTTTGATAAATTTTTCTATTTCATTGTTCATGACTTTTTCATTTATTTTTCTATTTATTTTAATATATTCTCTTTCAACAAAGAAATCATTTTGTTATTTTATATCTGTTTGTATTCTTAATTACAGCCCATCCACTGTTTTTTGAGTATGAAATGATTATTTGAGATAAATTCACAAGATATTTAATGTGTCTTTTAAATTGTTTTACTGTTTTCAAAACACGCTGAAGCAGAAGTATTAGACAAAAATACTTCATGCCATAAAACAGTAAATTATTTGTATTAAGAATAGTTTTGAAACAATTAAACCAAAAAAAAAAAAAAGTAAATATAAACATACTATAAACACAATTCCCTAACATAAAACATGAAATAACATTGACATCAATTAATCAATCAATCAATCGTTGTAACAGTAATGACGCTTTGTTGACATCTGTATCACTTTTTGGGAATAAGGGGTTACACAATCTACGATGGTGACGAGAGTCTAAAACTTATAATGGTCGTGAATTAGCGAAATGTAATATTTAATTGTTGTATTGCGGTAAAAAAAAAGATACACAGTAAAATGTTAATTGTTTATTAACTGAAGTGGTACAGTCCGACTAGTATTATTCGTCTCGCGCTATTGGTGTTACGTCCGAAGTTGGTCTTACTACTGACCGACGTCCTTCAGAGCTCTGTCTCTCTCTGTCTCTCTCTGTCTCTCTCGCTCTGCTTCTCTTTCTCATTCTGCTTCTCTTTCTCATTCTGCTTCTCTTTCTCATTCTGCTTCTCCTTCACCGAGCTTAAGAGACACGGCGTCTTTTATACTTCTGCGAGACCGGAAGTCACGTGGTTCGAGCCACTGTACAACATTAATAAATAAAAAATACAATTTCAGTTTTCACAGCATATTTCTTCATATAATATCATCATCATAATCAAGTCGCGCTAACAGCACGAACTTCTCAGTCCCTTTCTCTCCATCCATCCATCCCTATCATCCATCGCTCTCGGCAGGTCCTCCTAACTACATCCTGTGTCCACACAGTTGATGTAATTAAGTTCTTGCTGGTCGGCCAACACTGGCGCGTCCATGTATAGGGGTCCATTGAAGAACGTCACCAATGAGTTCGTCCTTTCTTCTCCATCAGTGACCCATATGTCTTGTTTGTCTAACTTGGATGGCTTGTGAGATGGGAGAAAAGTGTCCGTACAGCTGCTGTTTTGTTGTGGCGTTGCCTCCAGACTTCTTCAAAACTGAAAGTAGCATTCTTGCGTAGTTCCCATCAAGCTTTTTCTCCATGCATTTTGTTAGCGTCCATGTGGTGCATCGGTATAGTAGTATTGACACAGCTATATCTTGGAAAAATCCCGTTTTATTTTATCGGATACATCAAACTTCCAAAGATTTCTCTCTCTCTCTCTCTCTCTCTCTCTCTCTCTCTCTCTATATATATATATATATATATATATATGTATCATCCAAATTTAACACTAACAACATTTTCAGTCTGTAAAATCTTCATACCTGAAAATGCAGAGCAATGTCTCAATAAATTTCAAGTATAAAATGGGATTTCAAAAAACATTTTAAAAACTCACAACTGAGTTTCATGTTTTTGATCCCCAGGGGGAGCGAGTATTCGACACGTCTGAGGTCTGAATAAATATCTAATCTTTTTGGGCCAAGTGACTATTATGTGCTTGGCAAACTAAGTTACATGCCTTAAGCTGATTGCCAAGTCGGTTGGGACTGTAGAATATACCGACAACTTCTCTCCAGAGGGGTAAGACCCCTACCAACAAGCGTCCTGGATTTGAGACTAAACAATCTGTTGGTGAGGTTGCAGCAATGCTGGAGCTTTGAGGAATGCGGAGTACCACTTTATTGCCATCGCTTCCTGGTCCACTCTGGTCTGGAGTGGTAGCACCTGATAGGGTCCTGTCTATGGGTTAAATAGAACTAAACCATGTACTTATGCTAAGGGGAATTGCTCGAAATAGAACTCTTTTGTATGCTAAACTGAATTGTTTGAAATAGAACTGTTTTTGACTTTGAAACTGTACTTACGCTATGCTGTTATAACTGTTTTGACATTTAACCATATGTAAAAAAAAAACTATATTTTTATTAAAATGAATTGTTTGCACTAAAACAGTTTGACTAAACTGAATAGCTTGAAATAGAAATGCTTTGACAATTAAATTGTATGCTGATGTTAAACTTAATTATTTGTATAAAAATAGATTCGGTATTAAATAACCTACAAAGGTTGATATGCCATATAACCTAAACCAACCAAACCAAACTTCCAGATGGTTTCTTATTACAAAGTAATAAACTTATATATATGGATTTTGGAGCGCAATTCAACAATTTCAAATTATAAATTTATATGTAGACTTCACTTGAAAGATTAGAGCAACACAATAATCTAATGTTTGTTCACTATAAGAAACCAAACGCTAGAATTTATAAATGTCAAATTAGCTGCAAGAAATTTCATGACATTATTTATTTTCAATTTGGTGTCGTAATTAATTGCAATATTGTTGACTTTTGCATCATTATTTAGCAATAAACATTATTGAAACCTTAAGGCTTCAGTAATATTAGTTTGAATCTAGTGAAGTTTTACTTTATTTTGTGAACTTTATTCTTATTTGGTTATTTTGAGCCGTTATCAGACTTTAGATTTTTAGAATTCTTGAATCAGATTTTGTCATAAAAGCCGTTTTCATATCTTACCTTGTATATTTTCTATATCAATTTTTATTCAATTTCTTCTTAATTTTGATGTATGAAGAAAATTTAATTTCTATCTGTACAAACCTAAGTTATTTCCAGTTTTTGATATCACGTAACATATCCTTTTAAATTTTATACCCCACATCAGAAAAGAAAAACAAAACAAATAATACAAGTATTTTGGTTTATTGTTTCATTATGTTTTTATGCAACTGTTTACATCCATCTTTCAATATTACTTGCTTTATTCCAATTTAATTTCATTTTAACTCCCAACGAGGAAGATGCCCTACCATCGAAATTTAATAGGACATATTGCCGAAATGAGCCCATGACTTTAATATAGTTATTTTGCTTTTACAATTAAATTAATATAATTATAATTAAATCAATATTAAATTATTGTTATTAAAATGTTTTATAGAAAAATAAATTACCTTCTCACCAATACTTAAGCGTATACGAAGAGAAATGGCCTAAGTGTTGAACTGCAGCCTCATAGGAAGCGAGCTAGAGCTCTAGTCGAGCTATAACGTTCACTTTCGGACTAATACCATTGGGAAAGATATATATATATATATATATATATATATATATATATATATATATATATATATATATATATCATCATCATCATCTTGCGCTGGTAGCACGGATATCCCTGACCCTCTCTCGCCACTCCTCCCTATCGTTCATCGCCCTAGGTAGGTCTTCAGGACAACATCCTGTATCCTCACATAGCTGCTGAATGTACGTTCGAGCTGGTCGTCCTGCTTTTGCGCGGCCATGTGTGGGGATCCATAAGAGTACATCTCTTATGAGTTCATCTCTGCTTCTCCAGCAGTGTCCTGCATGTCTGGTTCGTCTAACTTGAATAGTTTTCGTGATAGGGGGCAGGTGGCCGTACAGTTGGTGTCTTGTGGGGTGTTGCTGCCAGGACTTGTTCAGGATTGCACGCAGCATTCTTGTGTAATTGCCATCTAGCTTCTTCTCCAGCCGTTTTGTTAGCGTCCATGTAGTGCATCCATATAGCAGTATCGATGTGACCCCAGCCTGGAAGAAACTGCGTTTCATTTTATCGGTTAGGTCTGATTTCCATATAATCGATAGCCTATTGATAGCTGTCCATGCTTTCGTTAACCTCGTTTCGATGTCCTTTTCGGTTAATGAGACGCTGCTTCCTAGGTACGTGAATTTGTCTACTAGTTTATATATATGTATCTGAGTATATACTCTCATGCCGACGTATGAGAATATATTATTATATACTAACATTCGCATGATCGTACACACATATACACATTTACCAAAAAATTATTTTCGTCTTTGTTGTCTTGAAAACCTTCCATGATTCTTACCATATCTGTGCGGTGAAATTATGAGTTGTGGGTCATTAGGATTTTCATTTCAATATTTTTATATTTGGTGGACACTTTTTACGAACTGTAGATATACCAGATATTATAAAACAACCACACACACACACACACTGCGTAATTCGAACGTCGATAAATCGTTGATACATATATATATATATATATATATAACCAAAAGAAATTAAAATCTCACCTTTTTAGTTTCGTTTCAAACAAATATCTTAATATCTTCTCTAAAATGAAAAATGATTCATCTGCCGATCGTATTCTCAGTTCTATGGACTTGAAACTATTAAGAATGAAACAAAAACAAGAAAATGAGATACTAATTCTTTTTAGTTTGTATAGTGCTCAGCTGACCACCATTCGATCGCTTTTGATTCGTTAAATGCTATTTTAAAGACTATTTACTCTTACTTACCTACATACATACATACATATATATATATATAATGAGCAATAGTATATTTTTCGTTATTTTACAACTTTAAAGACGCCGACTAGAAAGAATAATACTGAAAAACATGTAAAGAATGTTTTATTGATATGAATCGAAGCCGAGTTTTGTCTGGGTAAGAAAATTTACCATAGCAATTGATACACAAGAAAAAATGTAATCATTCGTTGAACTTGGTCTATTAACGTTGCCCCTGTTCAATCAAATATTTTCGAGGTGATGGCAGGATGTTAATGGCACTTAATTAGTCTTTTCACAGTCAAGTGCTTGATGTTAACCAACCGGAAATTACAAAGGTTTCCACCAACAAATAGACTGGCCAATAAAAGATAACTTTTATTGCTGCAACAAATTTAATTCAGAGCCTCTAAGCAGACTGAACTTTTAAAATAACAGAGAGAAAAATCTACCATGAGAAGAATTTACGACACGATTTATTCATTTATTTATCATGAAGGGTTTTCGGACTATTGTCTTCAATTTCATTGTTATTTCCATAACGTTTCGGCCGATATGTCCTCCAGTCTTTTTCAGATGTTTGTCGAACATGGGGACCTACACGCAACTTTGAAGGTATTTTTATAGGCATTGGTTCCTTACGCTTCAAAGGAGACAATCCTTTGGAGGTTGCAGATTCAATCCTAACTGCAGGCGAGTAACAACACTGGAATATTTAACCTGGTTATGGCTAACGGAATTAGAACATCAGAACAAGCGACCCCCGTGGAATTCAATAAAGGACGTAATTCGAAGTTCCGTGTAGATTTCCGAGTTCGACAAACACCTGAGGAAGGCCGGAGGATATATCGGCCGAAACGTTGTGAAAATAGCAATAAAGACGAAGACGCTAGTCCGAAAACCCTTTACGATAAAAATCATCAAGCTTCGTCTCAATAATTTTAACAACGATTTATTTACTGTGGATGAGTTTATCACGATACCTTGACAGGAATTTCAGTAGATTCGTAATCCCGCCTTCCTCAGGTATACAGTTTATTCAATTGTTTTTGTTTTTGTTTAGGATTATTAAAATTTATTGAAATCATGCTTCGATACACCATTCTTTGAATTTATCACACACGTATTTTCGTTTTTGTTGTTTTGAAAACATTTCAATGAGTCCACTCTTCAGCTGTTCAAGAGTTGGAAATTCAGTTCTGAAAAATTTTCATTATTTCACAAAGTATTTTTACTAAATCGATGTGACCCAAAGATTCTAGCAGATTGACCTCATATGGTAGTCACTTTTCAAATAAAAATCTATGTGAAAAAGTAACATTACGACCTTCCGTTGCAGAGAAATAATCCGGTTAGCAGTTTCAAGCATGTATTGCTTATTTGTTTGTTTAGTTTTATGGTTTCTCAACCTTTATAGGTTATTTAATACCAAATCCATTTTTATACAAATAAACAGTTCGACTTCAAAAAGTTCAATTTAGCATAAGTACACAGTTTAATTGTCAAAAATATTTCTGTTTCAAGCTATTCAGTTTAGTCAAACAGTTTGATTACAAACAATTCAGTGTAGTATAAGTATAGATTTGTTTAAACAGAGCTAAATGTCAAAACTGTTCTAGTTCAAATAATTCAGCTCAGTGTAAGTATAGAGTGGACCTGGGAGCGATGGCAGTAAAGAGATACTCCGCATTCCCCAAAGCTCCAGCATTGCTGGAACCTCACCATCAGATTGTTTAGTGTCATGTACAGGACACTTGTTGGTGGGGGTCTTAACCCTCAGCAGGGATTCAGTCTGTGTATTCTACAGCCCCAGCCGACTGGGCATAAACATGTATTAAATTCCCCAAGAGGTAATGCTTCCAGGACTCTGTCAATGGTTTCATATATTGTTTCTTTAGATTAATTTATTATGCAAAGTCATTTTTAGTTGTTAAGGTATTTTGAATAGATTTAAAATTAGATCATGATTTTCAAGAAAGATTATGTTGAGCTAGATTTCTAAATAACAATCTTTTCATAAATTTCTATAATTAAAATCAGACCAGCTTTCACATGGAATTATATACTGATCATTTCTAGTTGGGGACCGAGCAAATCTGTTAGCGATATCTTCATCAAAGTTTACTCTTAGGTATTGTCAGAAAAAGTTCAATCTAAAAATTAATTAATTATGATTAAGTAAAGTTGGCGACCTTTGTCGAGGGTGACCCGAAAGCTCCCTTTTCAATAGCTACAACACCGAGGTGTCAGGAAGGGCGGTACTCCATTCCCTCGATTGTTCCACTTTACAGTTGATCCGTACCTTATATTGTTGAGTGTTAAGCAAGGCGGCATCAAGTACCATTTTTGAGTCTTTGGTATGACTCCACCTGGGATTGAAATCTGCTCTCCCGGACCATTAGTGAACACTCTACTCATTAGACCATTTCTGTTGAAATATTTGAGAATAGGTGTTATTACTGGGCAACAATTCATTTTCTGCTGGTATGAACCCCCTTATCCACACAACTATAGGTTAAATAGTACCACTATTGTTCTTCTAAAACAAAAGCTTTGAAATAAAATAACCTACGATGGTTGATTGGTTTTAAAATAAAGAAACCCATACTTATTCATCTATGCTGTTTTTATCACAATATTTCGAACAACCAAAATTTGTTGCACTTGGTAATCTCCCGAGCATTTCATTTCTTCAGGGAACTGTTCTCGTCGTTTGCATACTGTAAAGTCCAGTTTCCTTTGTAGAGAATCCAGGACTTGTAATTGCATCGATTTAAATTTTTGCTGCAGGAATTGCACGTTCATTTAAAAGTCTATAAATCGTAGGGAAAGGAATTGAACTCTAAAGACTTCCGAATGCGACACACACCTGAAGTAAATTGAACATGAAACAGAAAGAGAGTTTAATAAAAGCAACAAAATCAAAATATCAGCGAATATAGTAAAATGCAGCATTACTTCAAGTCTGTATTTACCCAACCCCTCCGCCTCTAGTAGACATAAGGTCAATTTTTAAGCGGACTACTGTGCGTTTGAATTCAGTTTACCTACTCCTAAAATGGTTTCCTACCCAAGGCTAAAGAACCAGATCTGTTCGACAAACGAGTTATATCTTCCACAAGGGCATTATCGCGAAGTGAAACGTAAAAAACTTCGTCCAGGATTTGAACATTATTTGATGTACATCCGGAGAGAGAGAGAGAGAGAGAGAGAGAGAGAGAGAGAGAGAGAGAGAGAGAGAGAACTATATAGACTACACTATTCTTTCACCCACTCTGTTTCTTCCTCTTTTTTCTTTTCACAGTAAACTTCTCTTATCTGTCGTTTTACTTGTTCTCTCATTTTCAACCAGTCTTTTTTTTATAACTTATGCTTTCTTTTCTTTCTTCTTCTTATGCTTTCTTTCTTTCTTTCTTTCTTTACAATTTATTCTCTCTTCGGTTACTTCTTCCTATGCTTCATTCATTCATTCATTCATTGTTTGTTTTTCAATTTCTCTTTCATTACAATTTATCCTCTCTTCGCTTTCTTTTTCCAGTGATAAAGTAATTCATTTATTGTTTGTTTCTTAGTTTGTTTGTTTGTTTTTTCTTTCTTTTCAATCTCTCTTTCAATACAATTTATTCTCTCTTTGCTTTCTTCTTCCTATGATTCTTTCATTTTTTGTTTGTTTGTTTATTAGTTTGTTTTTCTTTCTTTGTTCTTTGTTTCTTTCTTTTTCGGTATCTCTTTCATTACAAATTATTGTCTCTTCGCTTTCTTCTTCCCATCATTCATTCATTCATTCATTCATTCATTTTTTTCATCTTTCTTTTTCTGTTTCCTGCTGTGATCGCCCCGAGTTTTGAAGTCGCCAACACAACTGATGTCACTAGATCGAACCCATTGAGAGATATCAATGTCAATTCATACGTAAATATTTCCGTTATTTATGGCGAGAACTATGCCAGAGATAGTTTGAAAGTAGAGGAGGATGTCCTTTTTTATTTCATTTATTTGGCCTGACGAAAAGTTCGTTTCTCAGCTCTTAAGGTGCAGCTGACTAATCTAAACAAAATTATTTTAGACTGTTATATCACAAAGAAAGAAAGACGAATAAAACTTTTGGAAAATGAAACGATGAAAGCAGCTGGGGATTGCCTTTAGATAAGCGATTTCAAAAGGTTGATGGGCGCACCAAAAATAATATTTGTAACAAATGCATCTAGCTTTATAGCAGTATTAGTGGAATAATTAGCGAAGAGGATTGTGTGAAATTAAAGAAAATAGACAGAGAAAAAACTAATGAAAAAGAAATAAAATGAATTAAAAATGAAAAAGTGAGAATGGAAAATAAAAAGAGAAAAAAAGAATATCAGAAAAAACTGGATGAGATTAAGAGAGAAAATATATAAATAAAAACTATGAAAAAATTAAAAAAAGAAGAAAAGAAACTAGGAAAGAAAAACAAAGAAGAGATAGAAAAAGTAAGTTGAAAAGTGATATCAAAATAGAAAAGGAAGAAAAAAGAAAGGAAAAATATAAAATGAAAAGCGAAAAAACAATATGAAAGGAAGGAAGGAAGGAAGGAAGGAAGGAAAGAAAAAGTAAAAGACTTCCTTTTTATAATTTCCTTTCCTTTCAAGGAAAGGAAATTATAAAAAGGAAAGAAAAAAATGACGCGAAAGGGAGAAAAAAATATAAAATGGGAAAGAAAGATAGAACGGAAGGAATAATGATAAACAAGAAGGAAAAAGAAAGAAAAAACGAAAAAAGATAGAAAGAAAGAAAGAAAAAGAATAAAAAAGGAAGAATGATAAAAACTTAAAAAGAAAGAAGGAAAAAGATGAAATTAAAAAAGAAAAAGATAAAAGAAAGAAAGGAAAATAATAAAAGAGGAAAGATGGGAAAAAGTAAAAAAGAAGGAAAATCATCAAAAGAAAAGAAAAAATATGATAAGAAGAAATTAAAAAAAACAAAAAGAAAGGGTATAAAAAGGTAAAAAGAAAGGTAAGAAAAGGTAAAAAAATAGAGGGAGAAATAATAAAAAGGAAGAAAGGAAAACGAAAAGAATGGAAGAGAAAAGAAAAAAGAAAAGAAGATAAAACAATCAGAAATGAAGGTAAAAGATAAAAAGAAAGGAAGAAAAAATATAAAAAGAAAGGAAGGAAAAAATAAAAAGAAAGGAGAGCAACAGATAAAATGGACGGAAGAAAAAAAAGACAAAATGAAAGGAAGGAAAAAATAACAAAAGAAAAGAGGGGAAAATTAAAAGAAAGGAAGAGCAAAAGATAAAAAGAAAGGAAGGAAAAATAATAAGAGAAAGGAAAGAAAAAAGAAAAATAGAAAGAAAGGAACAAAGAGATAAAAAAAAAACGTAAATATCATGTGATGTGATTAAGAAATTGAAAAAAAGCTTAAGAGAAGACAAACTAAGTAGCATTGAAGAAGTAGCAAAACGATAGACAGGAAAGGGAAGAAGAAACTGAAGAGCGAAAACTAAAAGATACAAAAAAAAAAAAAGAAAGAAAAGAAAGAAAAAGATAAATAACAGTTAATGAATAAATAGAAAAGAAAGAAAGAAACAAACAAACAAACAGAGGAAAAAGATATTAAACAGAACGGAAAATAGTAAGAAAATGGTAAAATGAAGGAAAAAGGGAAAAGTTGGTCATAAGAGACCCTACAGCTTGTTGAACTGAAGGGAAATAAATGAAAAATAAATTTGAAAAAACAAAAAAAAAAAAAGACAATCTCTAAAAGTAAGAATAAAAGAAAAGGAAAGAGATAAATAAAGAACGTGAAAAAGGACGATGAATTATAGACCTTTTGATAAAGTCCTAAAGAGTTAAAGATCTTTTTTATAATCATTAATAACCTCATAATTTCATTAATGCAAAATTGGATTTACAGCATAATAAAATTTGAAGATTTGCATTTTTTTAACGAATTTCCCTTTTGCTTCAAATGGATGATTAGTTAAAAGTTTCTTTTACTTATTCAAAGGCTTATATCAATAACCACTTTAGATATATACAGAAAAAAATGTAACATAAACTGTACTAATGCTGAAGTATATCTTTTACAAGTCTCTGTGCGAGTTACAAGCGTATCCAGGAAGGTCAGTTTATCTTTCGCCTCCTTTTTTTTAAACATATACGAAATATCACCTAAGTATGGTGTGTGTGTGATGGGGTAAGAACAATGATTGAATCAAATACTCAGTTTTAAATTCGTAGATTACAGTCTACGGCAGACATCTGAAAAACACTGAAGGATGTAACGGCCGTAACATTATGAATATGATAACTAACCAAGATGAGAATACTACTATGAGTATAACACTTGATAAAAATGATGATTTCTCTTCTCAGTGATTTTGACAAAATTTGCCTGTTTATTGTGTCGTGTCTATTATGGCTCCTATTAGTTCGTTCTAAGATTACTAATCTCGTCTGTTATTTCATATTCCATTTTTCTTTTCAGGTTATCAGGAATTCTTTTGTCTCGTTAAATCTTCCCGGAAATGTTTGACTCCTAATTTTTTGAGTTTTTGGATCAAAAGAGTTTAAAGCTTACATAGTTAATTCATTTTCCTCGGTCATCGATTGACCGTTAATCCTTAATAAATTGACTCTTTTTTACATATTTTATTCCTCCTTCTTTTCTCTTCAGATGGGGTTTTCCTTAATTTCTCTTCAAGTAGAGGTTTCTTCTTTATCCTTTTTCTTTTTGCATGGAGCTTATCGACACAAACTCTGGGATGTAAGGTGTTAAAGAGAAATTTCTTTGAAACCTAAAAAATTCATTTGAAACAAAATTTTCAGGTCTTCTCTTGTCCTGTTCAGAAAGAATTCAGAACATCTGATTTTAGATATTGTTCTATGAATATATCTTTAGATCTATGTCAATTTGTCTTGTTTTCAAAATATTCGTTGTTGTTGTTGTTCTTCTTCAAATTTGTAAACCTTTCTCTTTGTTTATTCCTTCTTAATAGAATCAAATTTTCGAATCCAACTATATTTGTACAACCATTTCCATTTTCTGTTCATATGAACAAATTGTTCTGTAGTTGAAATCCTTAAACTAACGACTGTTTTCATTTCGATGTCTCGAAAATGATACATTTCTCATTGTCATTACAGCCCTGTCAACTAGGACTGTAAGCACCCCATCAAGCGAGTGTCCTGACACTAAACTATCTGATCAACCTAGAGATTACGCCAGCTGCATCTCTGCTGAGGTATAAGGCCTAACCAATGAGTGTCTCGGATATGACACGAAACCATCCGATGGTAAGGGTCGAGTCTTGGAGCTTTGGGGACTAATTACCTTAGAAATGTGTTGTAGGAGCCTTACCTATCTTATCATAATGGACTCTTCTCACCGTTATTAGTACTAGAGATTTCGCTGCCAGAGCGCTGATAAGTATCGATATTATCCGAACAGTACGATAATTCTTACCTTTTCTATGTAACTCTATCTTTCTTGTGTAATATAATCTGTTATCTAATATCCGTGTTTGTATTTTCATTAGTGACCCTTTCTGGGGTCTCAACAAAATGGTACAAGCCACTTTATCTCCAAAGGTATGGGTTAAATAGTGTTATATACCCTACTGGTGCACAGTAATAGGTATTTCCCATTCCTCATAAATACGTTGGACACTATTGTGAGGGCGGGTAATTTTCTATGGTAGACTTGAGGCCGAAAGGCCCTCAATTTCGGCTGGGCCACCTTCGGGTTGGCGATCTTCAACATTGATATCTTTGTCCCCCTTGTATAGCACTGGACCTTGCTGTCCAATTTAAGCTATAATCAGGCATACGTGCCCGGACCCAGATTTGGGTCTAAGACCAGCTAGGCTTATCAGGCCCACATTGCACTAAGTGGGCTGATGACCAGCAAAGACCAGCAGGGCTCGAGCTTCCGCAAGGGTCCGACCTTCCCCGACCTTCCTCTCCCCTGACTTTGAGCGTTCAGACTTTGGCAGACTTGAGGTCGAAAGGGTTCCGGCTTCGACTGGGCTACCTTTGGGTGAGCGAACTGCAGCATTGACAACTTTGTCGCCTTTATATAACACTGAACCTCGATGTCCAGTTTAAGCTATAATCAAGCATTCGTGCCTGGACCACGTTTAGCTAATATGGCCCTAAGTGGGCCGATGACCAGCAAAGTCAAGCAGGGCTCGGTTCCTGGCACGTGCCCGACCTTTCCATCTCCTTAATCCTCACTATAATTGACTCTCGGGTCATGACCTTGAGTCAAGTCCTGTCTGGTGGGAGGTAGAGACAAATATCGGGTAATTTGTTGACTGTCTCTGACGGCGGCGGCGGTTACTTGGTCGAGGCCGCCTGACGTGTGTGAGGGGAAGCCCAGCATTCACGTCACGTGGCTGACCCTCTTCGAGCCTCAGGATGCCGTCCCCACAGGCTCTAACCCTCCTTGGAGGAGTTAGGTTCATTCCCTGTTGCCTGAGGTGCTCCTTTTTAAGGGAATGCCGGTGTTCCCCGAGGCATTTTTGGAGCCGCCGGGCGTGTTTGGGCTACGGCTCTGCGCCCTGAACCACTTAAAAAGGCCTTGTGCCATACTCGCTCGTTTGGTGGGGCGCATGACAAATAGCGTAATTTGCTGACTAAGTATTCACCGCTAGCAGGGGTTTACCTTTTTATGCCGTTCGTGAGTATAGTATTTTGTTGATGTTATAAAGGTTTCCATTTCATTTACAGCCTCCGTTTGGTTATTCCTTATGAAGTAACCTTTTATTGGTTGCAACAAATAGTATCACCGATGTTCTTTTACAAGGCTGGTTTGGCATTAAATAACCCACAAATGTTGATATGTCATTAAAGAAAGAAACCAAAGTCATACAAACTTTGTTACTCCTAATATTCGTTGCCCATCCATGCTTTTATCTACATCTTATACAAATATGATTCAGTTGTTTATACAAAAAGGAAGAAAAGATGGGTAAATATACTACGGTGCATCTCTGTTTTATTTTTCTTTACTATTTTTCATTTTTTTTTTCTTCCGTAAAAGAATTTAAATATATAGCAATTTATTACGGCATTCCATCCTCATCTACCTTCCAAACTTTCGCTCGCTGTCTTCTGATAGTCTGAAAACAAGTCTGTCTTTCTATGTACTAAGTCAGTCTTTATTTATCCC
Source organism: Sepioteuthis lessoniana (assembly GCA_963585895.1). NCBI lineage: Eukaryota > Metazoa > Mollusca > Cephalopoda > Myopsida > Loliginidae > Sepioteuthis > Sepioteuthis lessoniana. Next base: position 79,814,560 of record OY757905.1, read on the forward strand.
TTACATTCCCTCTCTCTCTCCCCACCTTTTTTTTTTCTATTCCTGTCGCCCTGTCTCTGTCTCTGTCTCTCAATCTCTCTCTCAATGTCTCTCTCTCTATATATATATATATATTACGATCATCTTATTTTCATTTCGTTTTTCACTGGCTTTCTCATGTTTCCTCTGTCCTTCCCTATTTCTCCCTCCTCCATTCGGTCTCTCCGCGCCCCAATATTCGTTTAATATTTCTTTGTAGAAAAGCCTGGGAATCGGATACATAAAACAAGCAAAATAATAGTTTAGATGCTTTAAGTAGCTGTGAAATGGAACACCCAACAGAATTGGTGAAACGAGTTCGAATTTAGGCTGTGTGGCTAGTTGTGTTCCCATTGAGTGGAGAGACATAAATTTATTTTCTTATTTTCTGCCTCAGCGCCAGAAATTTTTACAAAGAGAAGTTTTCGTTACAAGCCATGAAGTGATTGAGTACCATGGAAAACCATTCTCTCATAATTCATATACCTCGGCATTTAGCGGGATAAAGATTGTTACACTTATTCTATATTTCCTTATGGGTCATGTAAAAGTTCCTAAGTGATAGCTTTTGTCTGCTGCTGCTGCTGCTGCTGCTAAATGTGTTATTTTTGCTGTTGTTCTTGAGAATGTGAAAAAACTGGGGTTATTGAATTTTTTTATTCAAATTTGAGTGTATTTAAAAAAAAAAGATTTAAGTAACTTCATGTACTACGTTAAACAGATTTCATATCAAGATGTGACTTGTACTCTGGTGAACCTACTTTACCAAAAACATGGAGAGACTGATTAACGCTTTTATGTTAAAAGACTTTTTGTCAAAATACATTAGCATTCAGTCATATTAGATTTTTCCCTTTTGTTATTTAACCTTTGATATTCACAAAAACAGCTTTTATAACTGGGTGGGCTTGCTTCTCGAAGTAGCCAATTTTTATATTCTTATCATTTCGGAATAAATCTTCAAATATTTTATGCAAAAAAGACAAAACAAAATATCTATCTATCTATCTATCTATCTAAACACACACACACACACACACATATATATATATATATATATATATATATATATATATGGTCTATTACCGATATTGAGCACTCTTTATTGATATAGCAAACATTATCATAAGTACATGTATATATAAATATACATGCATACATGTGTGTGGGGGTGTGTTTCAATCTGGCCACAGATATTGAAATGTTCTGGTACATTTCTACAGTCTGGAATAGATAAATTATACACTGAGGTTATATAGGTGCAATCTGTTTTGTCTTTTTCATTTCTATTTAACTCTCCAAGTTTATCTATTTTTCTATCCACACTCTTCTATCTATCTATCTATCTATCTATCTATCAGCTTGTTCATTTCAATTTATCTCACTCTGTTCATATATCTTTATCCTGTCATTAATCAGCAATAAACAAGTCAATTAATTTGAAGTGAGAGAGAGAGAGAGAGAGAGAGAGAGAGAGAGAGAGAGAGAGAGAGAGAGAGAGAGAGAGAGAGAGAGATTCTACTTTCTAATTTTATTGATAAGCGAAATTTTGCTGCACATTTAAGGTACAGAACCTTTACACATTTATAGAGAGAATTATTTTAGAAAGATTGAAAATTCAATACAAATGTGAACACTGAAAATTACAATAAAAACAAAATAAAAATAACGTGAAATTGATCTATTATCTTTCGTATGTTAGAAGCAAAGAAACTGTCACTTATCGAAAAGAAGCGAATATATTTGTTAAATCCACAAGATTTTACAGCGTAAATGTCAGAGAGCATCGAAATAAGAAATTCTATTTTTATCCGTCACTTAATAAATCGTAGAGCTAAATAATGCTGAAAGAAAAAAAATTCATCATATTATTGGTTGGCCTTTACTTTCTTCGTGTTGCAGGGAGAGTGTAAATCAGTACAAGAATGACGGTACGCAATCTTGACCCTCGAATCATTATGCAAGAGCATCCGGAAGAAAGACCTTTCTCAAATCAGTCAACATTCATCAGCAAAATCTGTGGGCGACTGAGACGGTGAGCGTCTTTCTCGTTTGCACTTGCTGGATTATCTTCTTGGTATAAGCCATAAAGAACTCCCTGTTTAAAATAAATGACCTCAGACGTTGGATTCTGAGGAACAATAAATCTTCTACTTACTATAACATACCTAATTACATAAACCATTTAATGTTACGTCTCTTCCTAGAAAAGGGAAATCTTGCCGATGTTGGATTTACTATTTGGATTTGCCTATTTTGTAAAGTTGCTCTTACTGGATTTTATACTGAACAGGATTGAGTAATCTTTATTGACTCATGACTTAATACTAATCATCTGTGAGTTGACAGGAATTAGACCTTTTTTACAATTTTATCCTCTGTATTAATATTTAATATGTTAAATCTTTCTACCGTACACGCTGACAGGATTCACAATCTGCTCAAGTTTTTAGTTGATATATAGTGGTATGGAGATTGTCATATTAAAAATTTTGTTTGAACTATCTACCGCATAAAGTCAAACTTGACGTTGCTTCGTATTTATTTACACCAATCTTTGCTAAGAGCTTCAAGAGTGTTTAAGACATAACAATTCAGATTTTTTTATTCTGCAAGTGAGACTTCTCGCAGTATCTAGAGGATATTATGTAGATAATTACTGCGCATTTTCATGTAGCATGCACTAGCATGTAATACTTATGAATATGTATACACTGAATCATACTCCAATTTAAATATACAAGGGAAATAGCGGCACAACTAATTTATAGTGTTTGGTTCGTCAGAAGAACAAAAACTATTAAGTTTCATAAGGAGACATATTGTTAAAGTAGAATAAGTCGGTATCAAGCAACACTGAAATTAATTAAAATAGTAATCATGCAGTTGTGCTCTAATTTATACAACCAAAGATGCACAAGAATATTTGGATCAGCACTTACTAGACATCTTTTGTCGCCAAATCATTATCTTAAAATCAGATCAACAAATATTACATCGTTTTTGTTGTTAAGTCATTATCCTAATATCTGAACCAACAAATATAAGATATCTTTTGTGGCCAAGTCATTATCATAATATCTGAATCAACAAATATAAGATATCTTTTGTGGCCAAGTAATTATCCTAATATGATACTGTCATAGGAAATAGCAAGTTTGTATCGCGAAACAGGGAAAGTTCCCTAAGATTCTTCAAGTTAGTTACAAATCCAGCAAGAGATTTAACAAAATTGGCACCAAAGATAAGAACTTTAGAATTTGTTAATGGCAACTCAATTAAAATATAATTTTGATTGATTGATTTTATCGGTATGACAATCTGTGTGGGGTTATTTTATGCCTAGAGGTCGGAATAGCATTTATTGTATATTTATTTTTACGTTTTTTGTGTTGTTGTTTTTGAAGAGTTTATTTTTTCTGCACAGTTGTATGATATCGCGTATTCCTATCAAACAGAAATAATTTCTACAAAGCTATAGGGTTTCAAGTAATTATTTTTATTTAATTATCATTTATTTGCTCATAGTAATATAGTTTAAAATGACCAATAATTACTCTGAGTTCTGTTTGTCAATTGATTTAGACAACATGGTAATTTCAAAACTACAGTCAGTTTTCTTCAATCACATTAGGTTTTTTCCTCTACTGTTAATTCTTTGAATAAGCACAATTGTATTGTTTGTCAGTAAGTAATAGGACTGGTCAGCTGATTCCATTTATTATTCTATTGATAAAGAGCGGCTATATTTCAGATCTTGTGACGATTTTTGAAAAGAATAGAAGCCTAGAGTTAATTTCAAATCTCCCTCCAAAAGATAAGTCATGATTATTGACCAATCGGCTGTCCCAGCTGAACTTCACTCCTTATCAATCAACTTCCTGTTTCAAGAATTTACAGATGTAGACCGAGGGAACCCATAATATTTTGGCATTTTGTAACCCAATGATTTGGCGAGAGCGGAAATATCATTGCACACACTGTTACTTTTGTTTAGTGAAAACACCAGGATATTAGAAGAAAAATAATGTAAAATGGAGTATCCTGCTTTAGCATGAGCTATGCCTACAGTGCCTTATTCAGCTGATAGTTTTCGTTCAACTCCACTCTCTTGAAGGTCTGGATCATAATGAAGATCTCAATGAAAGCAATGATACAGATTTTAAAATGGAAGATAATTCAACTCGAAAAGGGATTCGATCATCACGAGTCGAATGATTTGTTACGAGATTTGGGACTCTCAAAAACGACTTCAGAACTCCAAGCATCAAGACTGAATGAGAAAACATTGCTTGAAAAAGGAGCTTTGGTATTCTTCTTTAGATCATAAGAAAAGGAGATTTCTGCACCACTTTCGAAGCGACTCAGTTTGCGTATTGCCATAATTTACAGTGTTTACAAGAGGAATTGGGAAATCTGACCTACAAGTTAAATTAATTGCAACTGTTAATAGATAGATCAAAGCAAACTTTAAAGTATCTTCGTGAGTAATATGGAGACATAAAGAGAGTCATTGAGTTGTTACCATGTCATTATCAAAATTTGATCATCTGCTTTCACTTTAAAATGGTATGCTTCATTCATTAAAGATCCATACTTTCTGTGAATGTGGAACCGCAAAGCTCGAGAGTAGCATTAGGTGGAGAGGAATTAACCTCCAAAATCTGACTTCAAATATAGTGATCCCAACATTCCACATAAGTCACTTGTTCCCACCTCTGCCCATGAAACATTTTTAAGCATTTTTTTAAAAGCTTTGCCAACTGAAGGCAACTGGTTCAAGTGCCTCATTTCGGCATTTCCTGGCGTCTCAATTGAAAATAAATTAAGGACGGCTTGTTTGATGGTTCACAGATGACCATTGCATCAGTACAATGTCAGAACTCAAAAAGAATGCTTGCTAACCATTCAAAAAGGTATCAGAGTAGATGGGATGTTATATGATGACTGACAACTGTTGGGGCATAAAGCAAAATTGTCCACATATTGAATACTCTACGAAAAGCTATAACAGGTAAATTTTTACCTTAACTACTTGCTTACAATTTGTCGTCCAATAACAATATTTTTTGTCCGAACAAAATAAATTAGTAGAAATATTGCAGTCAAGCAATATTTTATTACTGTTGTTTGAGTGTAATTTTCAAAAAGAATTCTATAAAATGAACACAAATTTGTTAGATGCTGTATTTTTATGGTTTTTGAGACAATATCCTGTCGCTCAAAAAGTAGATGTGATACGGAAAAACCCGAGTACTTTTTGGATTCAAAGGCTAAAGGTTAGTCAAAAACAAATTTCAGATCTAATTCAACAAAAATGGTGTTCCGTAGTGAATCCTTTGTAAACAATAATAATTTCTACAACTATTTTCAATACGAACAATTTGCTCAGTTATATGTTATCACGTATTCCTATCTAATACTTATAATGAAAAAAATATCAATCAGATCAACGGATGGGAACCTGAACTGGAACTACCAGTTCGTTTTAGAGTGTACCTGAAGTAATAGCAAATTCTATTATTATTATTTACTCTTTTAGAGTTTTTCACATCAGTTTTACCAGATCATTTTTCACTGGAGTTTGAGTGACAGGAAGTCTCCTCAAGTCTCCAGGACTCATCTCAGGATTCTGACCGTTCTCAGCAATGCTGTCATTTCGATAGTCTCTACCCATCCGCCAACTTCCAAGTCCTCCAGGCCTTTTAATAATCCTTTAGTTATTGTGCCAAAAGCACCAATCACAACTGGCACAATCGTCACTTTCATGTTCCACAGCTTTTTCAATTCTCTAGCAAGGTCGAGATACTTATCCTTCTTTTCACATTCCTTCAGATTTATTCTGGGGTCCACCGGGACAGCAAAATCGACAATTTTGCAAATTCTCTTTTTTTGTTGATTATTATAAGGTTTGGTCTTCTAGCCGGGATTAGGTGATCCGTTTGTATGTCAAAGTCTTTTTCACACCAGCGTTAGCCGATGGTTTCTCCATCGGCTAACGCTGGTGTGAAAGAGGACTGGATTCTTTTCGGTATTCTGGGCGATCTCAATAATGCAGTCGTTTGGATGGTCTCTACTTGTCATAGAATTTCCAAGCTCTCCAGTCCTTGTACCAATCCTTTAGTGTCTGTACCAAGAGCACCAATTATAACTGGTATCACCGTTACTTTCATGTTCCTCAGTTTTTTCAATTCCCTAGGAAGGTCCCGGTACTTATCTTTCTTTTCACTTTCTTTCAATTTTACTCTGTGGTCAGCCGGTACAGCAAAGTACACAATTCTGCAAGTTCTCTTATTTTTGTGATAAGTACAAAAAAAACTTACAGGCGACATTACTATTTGTCGACTTTACCAAGGCCTTCGATTCCATACACAGAGGGAAGATGGAGCAAATCCTACTAGCTTACGGCCTACCAAAAGAAACCGTAGCAGCGATAATGATTCTCTACAGAAACACCAAAGTAAAAGTACGTTCACCAGATGGAGACACGGAATACTTCGACATTGTTGCAGGAGTACTACAAGGAGACACACTAGCCCCGTACCTCTTTATCATCTGTCTAGACTATGTGCTTAGGACTTCGATCGACAAAATCAGAGAAAATGGCTTTGAGCTGACTAAGAGAAGAAGCAAAAGGTACCCCGCAAAAACAATCACGGACGCCGACTACGCTGATGACTTGGCGTTACTAGCGAATACGCCTAATCAAGCAGAGACACTACTACATAGTCTGGAACGAGCTGCAGCTGGCATTGGCCTACATGTCAATGCAAACAAAACCGAATATATGTGTTACAACCAAACAGGCAACATTGCCACACTAGACGGAGCCTCTCTGAAACTAGTCGACAAATTCACCTACCTAGGAAGCAGCGTCTCATCAACCGAGAAGGACATCGACACACGACTGACGAAGGCATGGACAGCTATCGATAGGCTCTCGATCATATGGAAGTCGGACCTAACAGATAAAATGAAACGCAGTTTCTTCCAGGCAGCGGTTGTGTCGATACTGCTATATGGATGCACCACATGGACGCTTACGAAGCGGCTGGAGAGGAGGCTGGACGGAAATTACACAAGAATGTTGAGAGCAGTATTAAACAAGTCCTGGCGACAACACCCCACGAGACTCCAACTATACGGACACTTGCCCCCCATCACAAAAACTATACAAGTTCGACGAACCAGACACGCAGGACACTGCTGGAGAAGCAAGGACGAGCTCATAAGCGATGTACTCCTGTGGACCCCCACTCATGGATGTGCAAGTGTGGGACGACCAGCACGAACTTACATACAGCAGCTATGTGAGGACACGGGTTGTAATCCTGAAGACCTGCCGGAGGCAATGAATGATAGGGAGAAATGGCGAGAGACGGTCAGGGATATCCGCGCAGGCGGCGCGACATGATGATGATGATGATGACAAGGTCTGATCATCTGGCCGAGATTAAGTGATCCGTTTGTATCTCAAAACCCCAGAGGAGTTTGTGCGTCTGATTCTCCAGGACTAATTCTCGGTTGTGCATATACTATTTGTTCGTATGAACAAATTTCATTTTCTTACCCAATTCCAAGTGGATCACCTTGCCCACCTAGTCGTGTCAATTCTTATACTCTTTCTGGGCTAATATGCTGCATTCGCTTATTATGTGACTGATCGTTTCGTCTCTATTACCACATAACCCACATTTACTATTTTCTTGCGTCTAGTCTATTCTTGCATTGATATGATTGGTTCTTATGGCGTTGTTTTGTGCTGCTATTTGGAGAAATTCAGTTTATCTCTTAAGGTTTCCGTTTCTTGCCCACATCCACTTTTTCTCGTATGAGATTTTGCTTGTTTGTCTCTCAAAACGTCCGTAGAGTTTTTTTCCTTCCTATTTCTATTTTCTACTAATTGTCGTACTGTTGGTCCGCGTGTTGTCACTATTGTTTCTGGTGGCTATAACTAGTCTTCCTCCGCACTTTTCTATGTAGTCTTTGAGTCATTGTATCGATGCGTCAATGCTGTCTTCAAAGCTGGCAAGTGCTCTCTTCCTTCTTTTCTTGACACATATAGTCTGTTGACGTCATCTCTGGGATGTAATATCTCATGCATGGTCATTAGTTTTCTAGTTCTTTGGTCCATTTGTTTGAGCTCTTCTCTGGTCCACTTCAAGAATGGTCCCGAATATCTTAGGAGGTGGGCAACCCAGGTATTTATCCCTTTTATAAGGTTCTTGCTATATAGTTTGGTTTCTAGTAGCTTTCTCGTTCTCCTGAGATACTCTTTTTTATTTTTTCCTTAATCTTGATTTGTTTGTGTCAGCTTCCGATATTTCCAAGTATTTGTAGGCTTCCTTTTCTTTGAGCGTTTTAATTTTCTCTTCATTTGGTAGTTCGATTCCATCCATTATGTGTAGTTTCCTGCTTTTCATTATTAGTATGGCGCATTTTTCTATGCTGAATTCCATCCATCCCTATGTCCTGACTGTATAGTCTTACTGTGTGTAGTTCCCAATTCTTTTTCGTTTTTTTTTGCAAACAGTTTGATGTCGTCCATGTACATGAGCTTATTGATTTTGTATCCGACTTATTGTCATAGTTATTTTTACTCATTAGAGTTTTTCACATCAGCGTAATCTGATGGCCTTCCACTGGAGTTTGAGTGGCAGCAAGTCTCCTCAAGTCTCAAGAACTCTTCTCAATATTCTGTCCGTTCTCAATAATGCTGTAGTTTGGATGGTTTCCACTCGTCCGCCAACGTCCAAGTCCTCCAGTCCCTTTAGTAATCCTTTAGTTACTGTTCCAAACGCACCAATTACAATTGGTATAATTGTCACCTGCATGTTTCACAGTTTATTCAATTCCCTAGCAAGGTCTAGGTAATTATCCTTCTTTTCACATTTTTCAGTTTTATTCTGTAGTCAACCGGGACAGCAAAGTCGACAATTTTGCAATTTCTCGTTTTTTGTTTTTTTTGTTGATTTTATTAGGTCTGGTTTTCTGGCCGAGATTCGGTGATCCGTCTGTACGTCGATGTCCCATAGGAGTTTATGTGTGTTATTTTCTAGGACAGGCGCTGGGTTGTGCATATACCATTTGTTGGTATGGTCAAATTTCAATTTCTTGCGTATCTCCCTGTGTATCACCTTGCCGACCCAGTCGTGTCTAGTCTTATATTCCTTCTGCGCTAATTTGCTGCATTCACTTATTATGTGATTGATGGTTTCATCTCTGTCACCGCATAGCCTACATTTGCTGTTTTGCTGCATCTTATCTATTCTCGCCTTGATATGATTGGTTCTTACTGCGTTGTTTATTATTATTATTATTATTATTATTATTATTATTAATTACCAGCATTTTCTTTCACCTCTTAGTTTTACTTATCAAAACTCACTAGAATCATCATTTCTACGAGAGAAAGTAGCAACTTTGAAAATAACTAGCTGGTACCAATAATGTTTTCCTGAGGCAGAGGGCGTGTTTGAGTCTTACTGGGTACTACTTTATCTCTTTATCGTCTCTGATACGCGCTATTTCTCATTGCCATAGAAATATTTATTAATAACATCATTTGACAAGTGTTCACTAAAAATCATGATTTATTTTTTTTTTCAATAACCTGAATTCTGAGTGCAGACACCGGAAGGGAAAATGAAATTATCTCAACCATCGAACAAGTTATATTTACATATAATCAAGTCATCAATCCCTCGATTATAGGTGTCGCGACAAGAAGTCAAAAGAGGAAAAAAAAATAACAGTTAAAATAAAAATCTTCTGACAACATTAGATTGAAGTTCACTTATTGAACTGTGTAGTTAAATATAAAGAGAATATTTTTCCAATATTTTTACTTTGAAGCTTCAAAAATGACATTTTTTTAAAATTTTGTTTTTTGTTCAAGTAATAATTTTTATAGTTTCTGTCTTGATTTTTAACGCTAGATATTTTGCCTAAACAGAAAACAGAGCCGATTGAATGAAAATCTGAAATATTTGAAAAAGATATAAGTGATTCTCAGCTTGAAAATCACGTCGATGTATCACTTATCTACTAAAAGCAGATTTCTAAGAAGCAAAGGATAGTACTAAATATGAGATTCATGACTTCTTTCCCAAATAGCGCGCACGTCTTTTTCAGTGTAACACACACACACACACACACACACACACACACACACATATATATATATATATATATATATATATATATATATATATATAGAGAGAGAGAGAGAGAGAGAGAGAGAGAGGAGGTCAAAATTTTAAAGAAAAGACAAATAAATATATCATTCGACAGAAAGAAAGTTTAATCAGTTTATAGAGACAGTTATAAAGCGAAAGAGATAGATAGATAGATAGATAGATAGATATATACTGAAAAATGAGACAGAGAAAGAGACAGAGAGAGCAAAAGAAATATAGAGAGACAGAGAGAAACAGAGAGAGTGTGAGTATATGCGAGCATGCATGCACAGGTATGTGTGTGTGTGATGAACATGAATATTCAAAATGTGAGGTAAAGAAGGAGAGAGTGAAAATGAAAAGGATAGATAGATAGATAGATAGATAGATAGATTTGTTCGCTGGACTACTGAAATTTGTCGTATCTTCAAAGGTGTTTTTATAGGCGCCAGTTTTAGCGGATTTGCAACAGTCAATGTAATTATTCGCTTACATTTTCTTTGAATTTTACTTCAGATGTTGGCTCCGTGAATCGACTTGACAATTTTGTCAGATTCCATAAGAAATGATGTCTGTAAACTCATAAATTTATAATTTAATATATTAATCAGATTTTTCTATGTTTATGGAATTTTATATTCATACATTTATATTCATATATTTGATTTATTAATGCACAATTTCACTCTCTCTCTCTCTATCTCTCTCTCTCTCTCTCTCTCTCTCTCACACACACACACACACACACACACACATATATATATATGAATATATATATATATATATATATATATACTGAAAAGTAAAAAAAATGTCTAAAGCAGAGATTTAACGTATACAATCTTATCGTTAGAGAGTAACCGCATATATATATATATATATATATATATATATATATATATATATATATATATATATATATAAACGCACAAACATACACATATATGTTTCTCTGTGTGTGTGAGTGCATTTATTTAGATATATCTTATTTATATCCCCTTTTTTCTTTCAACGTCACTCTGATTTGTTTTCATTTGCTTTACTTTTTGAATATTAGACAATTATTATGCATGTAATTCTCAGAAATATTATTTTATATGAGCGATAATATTTATCTCTCACCACAACTTGGCTAAAGTCATTAAGCAAATCAAATTTGCTTTGAAAAAAATTGTCAAATTTTAAACAATCAATTAAGATATCAAAACAAAATTCAGCTTAAATTTTCGATATTACCAATGTTTCATTGAACTTATTTAAGCTATTTGATGTATTCTAAATAAAAGTACCGTCTGATGTTATTAGGCAAAACCAAATAATGACATTTTATTTCAATAAAAAGCTATTAAAATCATAAAAAGTTGATCAACATCTACAATCGAATAAATAATAAACACATATGGTAAGTCTTAAATCCTTTACATTTTAATATAGTGACACTTCAGACAGCAATCTATTATCCATTGATTTTGTTAATTTCTTTTACTTTAGCAGTTTCAATTTTCGACATGGTAGTTTTAATTGTTTCCCATAGATCTGCTTCTAGAAGAACTATAGTGGAATTATTTAACCCATAGGTGGGAGGATAAGAGGGTTCATACCTTTCCCAAGGATATTTGCCCGAAAGTGAACGTAATAGCGCGAGTGGAGTTCGAACTCGCTTACTACGATTCTGCAGTCCATCACTTAAACCATTATACCACGAGAACACCCCTTAGTTTATTTTTGGACTAATACCCTTGGGAAACTTATGAACCACTTATCTCCTCTATTATGGATTAAAGAGTACCAATGCTGATCTTCTACAAGGATTGTTTCAGCTTTAAATAACCCACGAAGTTTGGTATGCCGTTCAACAAAGAACCAAACCAATCAGTTTGACTCCTTCATCGACTTTGAATTGTTTAAATATTGTTTGGTTGACAATTCCAACCCATATCATCTGACTATCATCTCCTTGTTGCCTTCTTTTAGCCACAGGCTCGTCTAAATTGGATAAAATCAATCTTTTATCTCATCCATTAGGTCCATCTTATATCACTCGAGATTCTTCGGGAAAATTAATTTAGAAAAGTCAATTTTCATGTATTTATTAACCCAATTTTGACGCTTAAAATAGTTGCTTTGATGAGAAGAGGTTGCCAAGAAGATATTTTACAGATCCCAATTCACAAAGTATTCAACACCTTTTGTTCTTCTTGATTCCTTCAGTTACAGCCTTTTCAGTAATCTGGCCTTCAGTCAAAAATGTTTGTTTCACTATAGCTCGCCTAAGTTTGCCTTCATCTAGATGGAAGCAAGATCTTAAAACATTTACCTTTGTTTTAAGTGTTCAACTAAGTTATATTTTCCACAGCCTTCTTTATCGTTCAATGATCTCTGCAAAGTTCCTTTGTTATCTCCCAAATGGACATTCCCTCAGTAACCTTGTTATTTTCTGTTTTTCAGCAGTTGTTATATCTTTTCCCTTAACCCATGTTCCAGTATATATAATGGACAAAAAGAAAAAATAGTTTTTATTAGATTTTAGAGTTCTTTAGCAAATCTGCGTAAGAACTTCTGTCAGTTGATTTTCGTAAATTCCAAATATCCCAAAAACTAGCATTTAGAAATGGTAGTAAATTTAGTTAACCATTGTACTAACATCGGAAATGAACGAGTTTAGAACAATTTTGAGTCATTGAAGTTTATTTCATTTACTTAATAACTTCGGACAGGTTGTTTATTTTCTCCGGGTCTTTTTTTCCTTCCTTCTTTTTCTTTTTTTTTTTTTTTTATTGTTGATCCAATTTTAAATCATTCAATGACTATTTCGGACGAGCATCGTGATTTATAATTTTTTTTATCTTGATATTTCTTCTTGTTTTATAAACATTCTTTCTAATACTTAAGAGTTACACTTTATCAGGGTTAAATGTTCTTTATGTTACTCTAACCTTTCATATAGTTACAAGACTGCCTCTAGTACAAAAATTTAAAATTTTTATATGCAAGATCAATTTATTTTCACGAGGTCATGTTTTTAATACTTGGGCTAAGCAGCGCAGAAATCGATTATTGCTGTGAAGAAAACAGAGACACAAGAGAACTGTTGACAGTTTCGAATAGAGAAATCACCAAAAAGGAAGCCAATCATAATACAAAATTAAAAATAAAAGTTCAGCTCTAACATAGATGAAATAAAGAATGTCAAATACAGCACATATACAAAGAAAGCTGGAATGAAATTGATGGAGATATTGGAGTAAAAACATCAAAGATATAGTGTAAAATACAGCTTGGCTCACAATATGAGACAAGGTAAAAATTCTCACTGTGCCGTAAAAAAAGTGATGTGCCGGAAAAGATTGGCCTATGAACTGCATGATAGTTATTTCCGCTCGATGATGATCACACCTGCAATTCCGAAGATAGCGGATGTGACACATCCCAATGGCCAATAATCGAAAGAAATCGCGCAGGTGTGCTCGGCTGATAATATGGGACAAGGTGATGGTCCCACTTCAATGATGTACCGGAAGAGAGTGACCTGTGAACTGCATGACAGTTATTTCCGCTCGACGACGATCACACAGGCCCTTCCAAATGAGCGGAAGTAACACATCCCAATCGCCTGAGATCGGGAAGATTGCAGAGGCGTAGAGGCGTGTCTTTATCTCTGCGTGGGAGTTTGAAGGTAATATAAGGCCGACGAATTGAACGGAAGAAGATAGAGAAAAAAGGATCCCGCTGTTCACGAAACCTCTCTCGTCGTCACGCAGTGTGCGTTGTCTCGGCCATCGTCTCCTGACATCGAAAAGTTCAAGCCTCATCGACGAACGATCCTAATTCCTCTCCTGACTGCTCCTACTTCACACAAGCGTCCGTCGAGAAAATAAATATATATTGTTATATACAAATTCCGTGTTGTCGTTTGTTTGACCAGAGGGCGGAACGTAACAATAGATCGTAGTGTGGAACAATCATTAAACAGCAAAAATACTTCTTAAATCTTCATACAGAGAATAATGAAAATTACCTTTCATTGAAACAGAAACGTTATTATAATTTTAAAGCTGTTTTCTAGAAAATATCTTGAAATTACTTATACGAATTTGAATATAATCATATTTACAAAACTTCGTGAATAAGTATTTTAATGACTATATTGAATGCGCGGCCCAGGTAAAAAGTCAGCTTTTAAAATTTCCCTTTTCTAAGTGGACATACCGAAACTAACTTGGAAGATAGGTGTAACACAATCTTCTTATTGTAATATATTCTCTCGCTAAGTTGATTGTAGTACTTCTCAAGGTTAATTTTAGTCACTCGCCTTGATGATTGTAATCAAGTGACAACCTATTCGTCTCAACACACACACACACACACACACACACACACACACACACACACACACACACACACACACACACACTATATTTTATTGATTAATAGTATTAAACAAGTTTACTTTAAGCACTGAATAAGAAAGATTGATTATTAGACCCGGTTTTCAAATGGGCCAAGCGATGTTGTGCTAAAAATGTGTAAAACGTTTGTGTTTCAGACTTCTTATCGTTTGTTGATTGCTGTATTCCTCTGGGTTGTTGTAATACAAAAAGTTCTCCTTTCAGGACTTTTTACACGAATGTATTAAATAAGGAAACCTGTCACACCCTTTATCAAATTAATCAAATTAATCGTCATTCTTTTGGGTTGAAATATGCGAACGACTCCCTTTGAATTCCTAAAAAATTGGAACACGATCTTCTGTACAAAAGGAAGTTTTCAATAAATTTCCTCCCATAAAAAAACTTTGTGACGATTTATCGTATATAGGCTTTGATTTTCTGGGTTGTAATGATGAAACTAAGATAACATTATTCGTGAGAAAACATTCCCAATATTCAAGATAAATTATTCCCATTGTGCAGTTGTGAGTAAACTGGCGTTTATAAGAATTCAAATGTTTATTTATTATTTCATATTTGGAGTCTTAATTGCTAATTGGTCAGTAAATGAGTCAGATATTCACGTAAAATAGTTTGACTTGTATTTCAAATTCGTGTTATTCTCAAAATTTTGACGTGAATTATTTTCTTGATGTTGCTGTGCTAATGTTTTGACATCTTACCTTTGAGTAGTTTTGTTTTATTTATTGTTGACTGACCTTTTAAGTCAAACAATAATTCTTAAGTGTCCCTTTATCATTTTACTATCAAAGTATTTTTTCTTCTTTGTAAAGGCTTTAAAATGTCTTTGGGTATTGACTGTCTGACATCTTGTTGTTCTTTCGGCACTTTCTTTTATTGTGTTCTTGATAAAGAAAAACAAAGACCAAACAGTTATTCTTTTATGGTATCCGTCAATTTTCACGACACTTTTCATTGTTTTGTAATTTAATGTCTCATTGATTTTCGGAACTTGTTCTTGACTATTGTCAAACTTCCCTGTAATTCCTAATTCTTCGATTTTGTGGCATCATGAAACTTTATTTCTCCTCGTGGGTAACCAAAATCTCTTGTTCTGTACTTTAGTCATCAAACGCATACAACTTGCCTCCACTGCTGCTTTGCATCAAACCCAGTGACAGATACTTTTCACATTATTATTACCATTTGAGGCGCTTGTAGTGTCATGGTTATTTTCGTAGGAAGTGGACTAGGCAACTCGAGTTCAGATCCTGCACACAGCAGTTTCCAATTCACAAAGAGCTAATACCTCTCCCTCCATATATGGGCAAATTGTAGAGCTTACGGGTCTCTTTAGCCTTGGTATAGTAACTGGTCTAGGAAATAGAAAATTGAATAAATCTGTTTCCATAAGTATTGCCACAGCATGTTTTAATCCGTCAGCAAATTTCAATTGGCACGCGACATTGTAGTGCCCAAAATTCTATTAATGTCACTTCTTTATACATAACGAGAACGTAGTACTCACAATTAATAAACGCTATTACTTAATGCTGGTACACTGTGAACTGAAATTAAGCATATTCGAACAAGACTTTAACTATAACTATGAAATATAGTGTCCATATTTTTCAGTGTAATTCAGAGAAATACTTTTAATTTTACATTAAATTATGCAAGTTTTACTAAGAAGCAACAAAAGGTTGTCAGTGCCTGATCGTTGCAATAAGTAAAGGGTATTTATAACTCAACGACTCAGCAAAATATTACTCTGTCATCAAACAGTAATAAATTGCTCATTTAGATATATAAATCTTCTTTTTTTAATAATTAGAAAAATTCAACTCATTATTTTTGATAAATTTCGAATATATGAGCGCAGGTTGAAAATTTCATAGGTTGAAAATTTCATATGATGCCGTGATATCTGCTGTTGATTATGAGACCAATCAGAAGCAAGCCCTGCAACATCAATAGAATAAGTGTGTGGACCCTATCGGAGACTATGTTGAAAAATAAACCTCATTTAGTTTCATTTCTTGAGAGTATCTTCATCAGCCTATGAACTTTTCAGTCTTTATGGGAGTACCTTTATGATATAAATCTAAACAGTTTCCATGTGTTCACTAACCTCGTCAAGACATTCTTCTAATCTCCCTCATGTGATTAAGAGATTTTAATATTTATATGTAGGTATCTTTATTAGAAAAGCAAAACTGATTTTACGAAGACCAACTGTGGAAAGTTCCAATAATGTGTTGACAGGAATGATGAACAGGTGGAGACTTTAAAATCAAAATATCATAAAGGAACTCCTACAGAAATGTTAACACTTTTTGGAAACACCCTGTATTTCAAGAAAAGCTTCCCTGTCTACGTACATAGAATATCTTAAATAGAACAAGAAATAATCTAAAGAAGTTCATAAATATAAATATAACATAGAATGTCTGAAATGAAAGTGGAGCGTAGATGTTGTGTTATAGGAAAAAACAAACAGCTAAATATCAACAAAAGTTTCTCGCAAAATTTTAAATATAAAGATGTAATGAAAAATGTTTGGCCCGATCAAAAGAAAAATGACTAAAAGCCGTACAAAGTTTATGCTATGTCACATTCTGTAATTCAATTCACTTGACACATCATTTCTCGAATTTCTTAAACCCTTCTCCAACCAAAAAATTACCGTTTCCTATTGTGCACTTTTTCATCAAAAATAAATCTATTAATACTTTGTCTGGGTAATAGCAACACTGCTAGTGACGAGATGCTGTAGTTAACTTTACTCTTTAATCAAATAAAGGGTCGATAATATTATAAATCTCAGACGAAGATTTAAATCGATTGAAGGTAACCAGTGTCAGGATTTTACAGCATCATACAGAATTCCTTTATTTGGTGGCATGAGGTACCAGTTTACAAAATAGTAGTTTGAACTTAAACTATGTATTTCCCAGTCGGCTCGGGGTGTAGAATACACCTACCGCACCTCTGCAGAGGGATGAGACACCCCCAAAGAGTGTCCTACACATGACACTAAACAATCTGATGGTGAAGTTCCAGTGATGCTGGAGCTTTGGGGAATGCGGAGCACCCCTTCATTGCCATTGCTCCCAGGTCCACTCTGGCCTGGAATGGTAAAACCTGATAGGGCCCTATCTATGGGTTAAATAGAACAAACTTCATACTTATGCTAAACTGAATTGTTTGAATTATAGCAGTTTGACTAAACTGAATAGCCTGAAAAAGAAATGTTTTTGACAATTAAACTATACTTACATATAAACTGCATGCTTATGCTAAACTGAACTGTTTTTTACATTGAAACTATACTTACACAAAACTGAATTGTTTAATATAGAACTGTTTTTGACATTTAACCGTGTGTAAACAAAATTTGTTCACATACTAAACTGAATTAGATGAATTAGAATTGTTTGAATAAACTGAATAGTGTGGCCGAGAGGCTCCCCAGCGGATTTATTAATTAACGGTTCTAAGGAATTGGAATGAATTTATTGATTTAATGGATAGAAGGATAATTCTAGAAATAAGTTTTTTTTTTAAACAGAGAATAGGAAAAGGAATTTCCTATTTTATGTTTTTTATTTTTATTTTATTCTGTTTTTCTTTCCTTTTGCAATAACGTTTCTGGAGTTGAGTCTTTAGTAAGTAAGGTGATGGTTCGGGGTAGTGGATAGATGGGTTGTTAATTAAGTCCTATGATAAATGGTGAATGGGATCTTAGGTGCTCTGAGGACGAAATCCAGACTCAAGGTCCGGGACAAGATAAGTAGATTCTTTCCGAAAGTGATCTCTGGGCGAAACTCAGCGGGGAATCCAAATTCATTTTTAGTACCACTTAAAAAGCAGTCATCTGCGGAGTTTTAAAGATTATACAAAATACGAGTTGGTCCAGGCAATTTACATATCATTATTCATGGGTGTAGCCAAAAATTGTCGATACCCCGCCCTATTCCATATTAGCAGTCGGCAGAGAGATTCAAAGCAGTGAGTGCACAGAGTCCAGTGGAGAGTTCAGCTCGAAGCCGCGGTTAGAGAAACACGGACATTTTTCGGGGCCGCGATTGGAGAGAGACAGACATTTTTTTTTGAGTCAGTTCGAAGGGGAGTTCGAAGCGCCAGTGCTAAGCGTCAATGCAAAGTCGCGGTTAGAGAAAGACAGACAGAAATGCCGAACGCTGCGAAAATGACTTTGTGAATCTTGCTGGCCCGATCAGAACCAAGAGATGGAAATAGAATCTTTGCGAACCCAGATAATTTTGTCAACAAAGCCGAGAAAACAAACCTTTAAATAAAAGTAAACAAGGATCCTTTGTTGTCCCCCTTACGCCGTCTAGATAGATCAGTTTTTTTTTCCTTTCTCGGTCACTTTCTAACCGACAGAATAAATCTCGTGTAAGCTTTTCGTTTGTAATCTATTCATGTGTGTAATTTATTCTATGAAAAGATAAAGACAATAGCATTGAAAAGGTTTTTTTATACGAGAATCGAAAGTGCTACTTGTCTCTTTTTGTGTTCTTGTGGTTACGACAAGAGCTATTTTCTCCATAAACAGCGATTTTTTCTTTCGACGTAGATCCCAGCCAAATCGACAACCAAAGTTGAACCAATCTGAGAGAGCTAGAATGCCGCTGTTCGTATCAAAAGCTTCACAACGTGGCAAATGATGGTGGTTCCCTCAGCTCAACAGAAGGAGCCGTGTGATTTGATTTCGGCGAAGATTGCCAGAGTAAACTAGATATACAAGCCAGCAGATGGATTCTATGTCAGAATAGCTTGAAATAAAAATGTTTTTGACAATTAAATTGTATAATCTTGCCAAAATGAATTGTTTGAAATATAACTGGCTGTTTGCATAAAAATGGATTTGGAGTTAAATATCCTACGAAGGTTGATATGCCATAAAACCCAACCAACCAAACCCAACCCTTAAACTATGTAATACGTTGTCTCGGCATTCTGGCTGAATTTTTCGTGGTCATCTCAGAAGTCAATTTCGAATCTAACATAATTAAATTAACGCTTCATTATTGACATCGCACGTAAATTTCACGCATACACCTTAACATACCCATACACGCACGCATCTCGCATACATATACAGATATAAATATATATGATGGATTCTCCCGTCCATTTCAACGCGTGAGGTTCTAACGGTTCGGTTACAGGTATGAACTATTGGATTGCCAACATAGGGGATTTGTTTATAGTGGTGAAGGTTTGTATTGAACCAGCCCTAATTCTTAGATACGGTGATAAAAGTAGAATGGAGCACCAATGTGCCACAGATTCTCAGACTGCGAGAAATTCTAATCTTCGTGTTCTTATTTCAGAACAAAGCAACCCTTTTTAAAGATGATTATGCATTGCCTACTGAGGGTGGGTGGACAAAAGATGAGCTAAAACAGCTTACTTTCTCGAGGTATGGTTAAAATAGTAGGGTATATTGGGCTCACTAGATTTGGGTGGGCGACCGGTCTATGAGAAGGAAAAACTGAATTCACAACCTAATATATAAAAGTAAAAGTAAGTAAAGTTGGCGACCATAGTCGAGGGTAACCCGAAGGCTCCCTTTTCGATAGCTGCTACACCAAGGTGTAGGGGAGGGCGCTACTCCTTTCGCTGGATTGCTCTACTTTACCCTTGATCCGTACCTTACAATGCTGAGTGTTAAGCAAGGAGGCATCAAGTACCATTTTTTGAGTCTTTGGTATGACTCGACCTGGGATTGAACCCAGGTCTCCCGGGCCATTGGCGAACACTCTAACCCCTAGGCCAATGTCCGGTAACTAAGGACATATATATATATGTGTATATATATATATATATATATATGTGTGTGTGTGTGTGTGAGTGTGTGTGTGTGTGTGTGTGTGCAGCAACCTTTCTTTTAAGCATGTTTGATTGAATAATAAAGACTCATTTTGTCTATATAATTTTATTAAGATCCTTTCAAGTTTCCTAATAAGTGACTTGGTTTCAGGTTGAAATTGGTGAATTAATTCACTAAAATTGTCCCGAGCGCTTTTATATTAATAAAAACTGGGTCGAACATACAATTAAACTGTTACCAATGAACATTTACAGTGACTGTTCTCAATATTAGTAGATACTGTCACCTGCATAGTAAGAATAAACTTTAACCAAAAACAAATAAACAGATTGCTACTGAGATTTCCACATGTGAAAATATTAGTAGCTATCGATTTATTTGTTTTATATATATATATATATATATATATATATATATATATATATATATATATATATATATATATATATATATATATAGGGAAAGTGGTGTCAAAAAGATGGAGAAGAGACATGCGAATTATTCCCCCCACCAACAATAAAAGATGTTGGAAAATGAGGATTTTTATTTCTTAGTGGAGTGATTTCAAAAGTTGTGTGAATTGTCATCTAATGTATGAAAAATGAAGGTAGCTTCGAAGATTAACAGATCGATAAATCTTGTAATATATTTTGAATCTTTGGGAAGACTACTTTGTATAATTTGTACTTAGCTTTGTACGACCTTAAGTCAAATGTAGGAAAATGGGATAACATAACACAACCTTTCAACTCAGGACGGCTTGTTGTTTTGAAAATCAGCA
This sequence comes from Sepioteuthis lessoniana, assembly GCA_963585895.1. Taxonomy (NCBI): domain Eukaryota; kingdom Metazoa; phylum Mollusca; class Cephalopoda; order Myopsida; family Loliginidae; genus Sepioteuthis; species Sepioteuthis lessoniana. The sequence continues at coordinate 79,835,788 of OY757905.1, forward strand.
TTCAACTCAAACTGTATCAACTGAAAGAGTTTTGGCAAAGTTTTGATTAACTTTAGAGTAATAATAAACTTTGTGTAGTGTTTCGTTTCTAAAGTTGTGAAAGTTTACTTCCGGTTTTTAAGAAGGGGCTAAGTTGTTATTCGGTGATTCCTATGTTGAAGACATAAAATTTAATGGACTTAAAAACTAATAAACTTCGATTTTTATTTACTTTAGGGTCACAAAACTTAGCAAATTACTTAATTCCTGTTGATATCAGATCCCTAATGGTTTAGCTGAATGGGTATACGTTTATTTGTTCGTTAGCAAACAAGTACATTTCAGACAGCTGCCTTTGAGATCATGTTTCCTTGTCAAAATTCTTCGTGCGGCAGTCTTTTGTCATGTGATTTGTACATGACTGATACTGAAGCCTATTCTTTACTTAGGCCAAATCAGTAATTGTTCTGTTGACTTTGCTGGTTTTAAGCCACAAAAGACGGTTTTGTCTTTGTTACAGTGTTTCATGGTAAGTTCAGTTTATCAGGTTTCAGAAGTTGGCGAGTTGGAATAGCAGGGTCAACGTATAATGATAAGTTTCTAATGTAATAATTCCTCCTTTTTTTTCTTTTTTGGTCCATCTTTATTTGTTCTTTTATTTCTTTATTCAATGTTTCTAATATTGTTTTCTATCAATTTTTCCTTCTCTGCATTCTTTCTTTCTTTCTTTCTTTCTTTCTTTCTTTCTTTTTTCGCTATTCCCAGATTTTAAATTTTATCATTTTCTTTCACTGCTTTTCTTTTCCTTGTTACCGTTTTCTTTCTGGTTTGATTTCTTTCTTTCTTTCTTTCTTTCTTTCTTTCTTTCTTCACTTTTTCCTTCTTTCTTCCTTTGCTATTCCCAGATTTTAAATTTTATCATTTTCTTTCACTGCTTTTCTTTTTCCTTGTTACCGCTTTCTTTCTGGTTTGATTTCTTTCTTTCTTTCTTTCTTTTTTCTTTCTTTCTTCAAACTGTCGAATTGATTATTCCATTTGTGTATTTCTCTGTATTTCTTGCCATATCGAACACAAGTGACCATTCCTTTTTCTTTACACAATACAATGATAATAAAAGAAAAGAAAAGAAAATTCCGCGAACAGAAATAACTCAAAAATTGAATTCTAGTTATCTATTCAAATCATAAATTCGTTGTTGTGTACAAAGACACCGCATTCTCAATCAAAACTATTCGCACTTTCATATATAACAAAACTTCTTGAATAAATACACTCTTTCTGATGCCCTAAAAAGCGGATAATATCCCAGGAGTTGGAGTTAATAGTTTCAGTCATCGCCGGACGCTCCATGATTTTATTTTTCTGCAATATTTAGTACAACACTAAAAGACTCCAAACTACTTAAACTTTCAGTTATTCACATGGTTAATGCAGATTTTATAGATCCATGTATGCATAGCTGTAACTGTGAAGAAACCGAAAGCTTGCTTTAAAGTTAATAAATTCTTTTAAATTCAGAAAAAAATTTACACTACAAAAATAAATCAATAGGCTAATAAAACAAATATTAGTATAATGATATAATATGATAAAATGTAATATAATAAATCAAGTAAAAATAGATATATAGCCGATGGTGACTTGGTGACTGTCAGTTTCTCACCTATGCAATCATCAGACCAAGCACTCCATATCGGTGACAGAGCATTTATATCTAAATTAGGATAGCGTATACACAGAGTCAACAACTGCCAGTTTCTCGCCAATGAAAACATCATAATAATCTTGTTTTGCTCTTTGTTTAAGTTAGAAATTGACAGTTACCAATCATCGTTGAATTTGAGTCTATGCTATCCTATTATCCTAACACACACACACATACAAACACACACACATCTATATATATATATATATATATATGGGGAATTCGATGTTTCCAACTTTTTTTGTACAGGCATTTAAAATAGTCGTAGACTCTTGAAAATTCAGTATCTTATTGCTACACATCTTATGTGATGAGATGACTGACCAATTTTTATGATTTCAGGTTCAAATGAACAGCTACAACAGGAATTAGAATACACCCAACTAAAGTCTGATTGTCACTGCTGGTTAATTTCAAAAATGTTATCTGAACGTGAGGACACTTTAGAAGAGCGATATGCAATAAAATTCTGTATTAAACTTGAAAAAAAAAATGCCACAGAAACGTATAGAATGCTTCAGACTGCTTTTGGAGCATCTTGCATGAATCGAGCACCAGTTTTTGAGTGGCATAAGAGATTCAAAGAAATCAGGGAGTCAGTGAGGGATGAGGAGAGGTGTGGGAGGAGTAAGGAAGTCAGTACACCACAGTTGATTGGCCAAAGGGTTAGGGTTAGTGTTACTATGTTGAGGTTTTAAGGGAGTTCAGGAAGAGATTCCGTCGGAAGAGGCTAGCATTCTTCAAATCGGATCAGTGGCATTTTCAACAGGACAATGCATCAGTCCACAACTCCATCTTTATCACAAACTATTTGACCAAGATGGGCATCAAGACAGTTCCTCAGCCTCCCTATTGTTCAGATCTTGCTCCCTGCGACTTTTGCTTATTCCCTAAGCTCAGAAGCTGTCGTTATGAGACAATTGAGAAGATGAAAGAGGCTCTGAGGAAGGTGATAGACACGCTCACACAAGAGGACTTCCATGGGGCATTCCAGAAGTTTTTGGAACGGTGCAACAAGGGGATTGCAGCCGGAGGAGATTACTTCGAAGGGGACTAGAGTTTCATGTGTGTACTATCAATAAACGTGCCCATACGAAAAAAGTCTGGAAACTTATTTAATGATCCTCGTGTGTGTGTATATATATATATATATATATATATATATATGTATGCGATCTCAAGAATTAAACTGACCACGATTTGTGAGATAAGCTCTGTTTTTTTCTTTTCAGAAATGTTGTTAATTATTAAATCCAGCAAAATCTGACTTTAGGCAACAACAGTAGGTTACCCAGTAAGAATCGAACTCATTACACCAAATTTATCTTCGAGACGAGAATGCCAATCATCTTGTCATGGTTAGCTCTCATGTTGTTGTTTTTTTTTTCGTTCGTTTGTTTTTCTTAATAATATTGTTTGTCTCTGCTGTTGTACGAGTGTTACTTAAAGAACAGCAAAGAAGATTGCAGTATCAATATCCATCATTCAGTTCCCTACAGAGAGTCAGTAAGTATTCTACTTATTCTACCTTTATAAATATTTTCCAATTTAGCCTGGATGCTGTTATATATTGCTGCTGATGTCTCCATAAATGACACTTGTCTTTGAGTTATGGCTAGTTTCCATTACCCGCACTGCTATGGGTTAAATAGTGCTACTACTAATTCTCAACAAGGATAGATTTAAATAACCCACGAAAGTTGAAACAAAGAAATCAAACCAGTTATGGCTACCAAACTACTTTCAAATGCAATTTCCAGAGATTTCAATCATTCATAAATCCTCCATCCCAAAAGCAATGTACCAAACTATTAGAGTATGGATTTATCAATTTGTACACTCATGTATACATCTCCATACATACAACATATAACACAACCCGCGTAGAAAAATACACAAGAACTAAACATGTTACTGGCAGACATACATGGATACACAAAACAAAAATATTTGTGAATGTGCTCGTCTGTGTGTGTGTGTGTGTGTGTGTGAATACATTTCTGGAGATTGTAGCACCTGTTTTCTTAAGGGTCTTTCCTGTCATTATTTGGCTTTTTACAGTATCTTTTCGTTAAGATATATCAAATGATAACACATTCGAGTAAAATAATTTGCAAAACCATTTCTGAGATTTTGGATATTTTGTTGAAATTTGCTAAGAAAAGAAAAACGAAAGAATAAAACACGTTTTAGTGAACTCCTTGAAACGTATACCCTCCAATGATACTTACCTCTCTTCTGTTAGCAAACTATATACATATACACGCGCATGCGCAAAAGTACACTGACACACACGCACGTGCATAAGTGTACACACACACATACACACACACACACATACGCACACACTTATGTACATATAAATATTTTATAATTTTGCTCCTTCAGAGTTTTTTTTACATCAGCGTTACCTGATGGACTTTCACTGGAGTTTGAGTGACATTAGATTTACTCAAGTCTTCAGGACTCTTCACCGTATTCTGGTCGTTCTCAACAATGCAGTTGTTTGGATGCTCTCTACTCGTCCTCTAACTTTCAAGTCCTCCAGTTCCTCAAATAGTCCTTTAGTTACTGTATCGAATGCACCAATCAAGATTGGTATAATTGTCACCTTCATGTTCCATAGTTTTTTCAATTCCCTAGCTAGGTCGAGGTACTTATCCTTCTTTTCACTTTCTTTCAGCTTTATTCTGTGATCAGCCGGTACAGCAAAGTATACAATTTTGCAAGTTCTCTTTTTTTTTGTTGATTACTATAAGGTCTGGTCTTCTGTCCGAGATTAGGGGTTCCGTTTGTATATCAAAGTCTCATAGGAGTTTGTGTGTGTCATTATCCAGGACAGCTGCTGGGTTTTGCTTTTACCATTTGTTCGTATGGCCAAATCTCAATTTCTTGCACATCTCCCAGTGGACCACCTTGCCCACCCAGTCGTGTCTAGTCCTATACTCCTTCTGTGCTAATTTGCTGCATTCGCTTATTATGTGATTGATGGTTTCGTCTCAATCACCATATAACCTACATTTGGTATTTTGTTGCGTCTTATCTATTCTCACTTTGATTTGATTGGTTCTTATGGCGTTGTTTTGTGCTGCTATAAGGAGAGATTCTGTTTCTCTTTTAAAGTTTCCTTTTCTTAGCCACGTCCAGGTTTTCTCGTGCGAGATGTCGTTTATTAGTCGTTTAAGGTGCCCATAGAGTTGTTTTTCTTCCCATTTCTATCATTATTATTATTATTATTATTATTATTAATTTTCAGCCCTATTTTCGGTTTCTTGCAGTTCTTCACTGTGCCTTTACCTAAGATCTACGGAAAAGAAAAGTAGTGATTATATGCATTCTATTTATTTATTTATTTATTTATTTATTTGCTGTCTCTTTCGGGTGATATTTTTCAGTCACATTGATAGTACTTTCCTAAAGGGATGAGCAATTCTCCAAAGTGCAATGCCAGATACATTGTTAACGTGTTTATACCTTCCTTTCTTCACCCTACCCAGGGCTCTCATAATTACTGGTACGGTGGCAGTTTTAAGGTGCCACATTTTCTTGATTTTTATTTCTAGGTCTTTGTATTATTTTATTATATTTTTGACTGATGTGTTGTTATCTGTTGGCATTGACATATCAATTAGAAGGCATGTTTATCTTTTATAGTCCTTAACCTCTATATCTGGTCTATTGCTCTCTTTTTTTCTCTCACTTTAGATAGTAAGGTCCCAGAGAATAGTTGCTTCTTTTGTTTTTGTTGGTGGTGTATATACCATTTTATTTTTTTCCTTGTGAGTTTTTCCAATAGTGTTAGCAGAAGGTTTTTCACTTGAGTCTAAAAGACGACAAGTATCCTCAGGTCTCCAGGACTATTCTAAGTATTTTGGCCGATCTCAGTAATGCTGTGTTGTCTAGATGGTCTCTTGTCTTCCACTTACTTTCAATCTTCCAGCCTCCTTTCCAAACTTTTGAAGACCAACTACAATTGGTATAACCATTACCCTCATTTTCTACAGTTTTTTTTTCGTTCTCTGGTAAGGTCCAAGTATTATGTTTATCTTTTTGCTTTCTCTTATTTTCTCTTCGTGGTTCGCTGGTATGGCAAAATCCACTACCCTACAAGTTTTCTTTTTTTTACCGCGAGGTCTGGTCTTCAATTCATGATTGAGGGATTGATCTCAAAATCTAAGAAAATTCTATGCGTCTCATTCTTTAGCACGGATTCTAGTATATATATATATATATATATATATATATATATATATATACCACTTAACAGTATGGGACGTTACACCCAGCCTCACCAAACGCAGGGATGATTCTGCTTCCAATTCGCCAATTGTTCCGTTGGTCGGATATATCTTAGGATGACATGATCAACTCGTTTTCTGTCCAAGTTCTATTTTTTAGATCCAGACAACAGATCGATCGCTAATCAGAGTCGCCGGTCGGAGAGTAAACGAACGAGACAGCTCAATTAAAAAAAAGTAAAGTAAAAAGAAAAGTAAAACAGTAAAAAGAAAAGTAAAAAAAAGAAAACAACGTCGACTCCGACAACAGAGAACATATAAAGTTTTGTAACAATAATAATATTCAGTATGAAAAAAAGGCTTCAACAATGGTACAAGCATACACCCTTCTTGGAGGTGAGAAAGTTTAATTCAGAGAGCCAGTTCAAAAAGTATCTACTAGTCGATTCCTTGTGTGAGTTTAGGCTTTCCTATTTTCGGCATCTACAGCCTAGCGTAAGGCAATCTTAGTGGCGGATGTATTTGTTTTCTCTCAATCCTTGAAAGGTTTTAAGGTGCGACATTTTCTTAATTTATATTTCTAGGTCTTTGTTTTATTTCGTTATATTTTTTGACTGGTGTGTTGTTATCTGTTGGTATTGACATATCAATTAGAAAGCATGTTTATCTTTTATAGTCCTTAACCTCTATACCAGGTCTATTGCTCTTTTTTTTTCTATCACTTTTGATAGATGTGGAATCTAGTAGTCGCTTTTTGCTACTGACACGTTGTTTCGGGCTATCTCTGTTTCTCTGCAATTGTCGTGTTTTCAAAATTCTCATCGCTTTTTCTATACACAGGAAAGTCTAATAAAAGACCAGGTCTGGAAGCGACAGGGAATTCAACTCACGTTCTCTCCCCGGGACTCTTTCTTGGTATTATTTCTCAATGTTGTAATATTACGGGCTTTCGTCACCTTCTCTACCCAGGCTAGTCAAGTAGAAGGCCAAGATGTGGAATCTAGAAGTCGCCTTTTGCTACTGACGCGTTGTTTCGGGCTTTCTATGTCTCTTTGCAACTGTCATGTTTTCTTAATTTACTTCGCTTCTTCCAGCGTGTTAAATATCGGTAAGACGTCCCAAAAACATGTAATATATTTTTGTCTGTCTCTCCACTCTGGGCTGTCTGCCACAAGGCAAGAGCCCAGAGGCACTCGAATCTTTGTCGAAACAACACTTTTCCGATTTACTCCTTCTAAATCTATTCTCGTGAACTTTCTCCTTTTAAAATGTATGGAGCTCATTCTTCTAAAATTCGCCAGAACTAGTTCTTATTTTTAATGTTTATAAATTTCCTCGACTGACCTCTGACCAATGGTGTCTTCTGGCCGGGATTAGGTAATCTGTTTGTATCTCAAAACCCAAGAGAATTTTATGTGTCTCATTCTCTCGGACGGATTCTGGTTTGTGTACATATCACTTGACAGTATGTGACGGTACATTCGGCCTCTCCAAACACTGGGGTGATAATATGGCTAAAATTCAATCCATTGCAGGATTCCCTGTGGATCACCTTTCCCAACCAGTCCTGCCTATTCTTTACCTCTTTTTGTGTTAGTGTGCAACATCATTATCATTGTTATTATTATTAAATGAATATATAAATATTAATCACACACACATACATATATGGATAAAGTTAAGAATAAAACCTGATGATATGAGAAAAGGAAAGCAATACAAAAATTTCAATTGGCATCTTTCCCTGTTAGGATTAGTTCTTCAGAATATGATTTTCTTATATATATATATATATATATATATATATATATATATATATATATATATATATATATATATATATAAGTGTGCATGTGCGTGTGTGTGTGTGTAGGCACATTTGTCTGAATGTATGTGTGCATGTGCATATTCAAATATTTTATGTTTTGTGTGTTATGTATTTCCCGTGAGAAGTTTTTTTTTTCATGATTGTTGTCTGAGTGCGTTTGTTTTGTATATTTTTGTTTTGTGATTGTGTGCGCCGTGTGCGTTTATTCAAGGCTTTGTGTAGTATGCTATGTACTTGTATTATTGTGCTGTGTATGCATTTTCTCACTCTCTCTCTCTCTCAACATGTGCATGTATAAATATGTGCGTGTGTGTGTTCAACTTGTATAACTTGTATATAGAATGTCATGGTTAGTTTTTAAAAAGCTGCATGGATAAAGCACCTGTCAGGATAAGTTTACAACAAATAACCTGGTTATGTTATTTAATTATCAGGTTTACATTGTTTTCACCTATGACAACATTTGAAAAGTGACCCCAACGCTCGCTGGTGGACAATTGTTAAGTAAGAAATTAGGTCAAAACACACCAAAAATACACGTCAGTTAGCTAATTTATTGATGTTCTCTCCTATGTATGCATAATTCTACATTAAATTTCAAACTGTAGGAGGTTTATTGACTGAGGAGTTGATGAGCCTTTTCAGGTTCCAGAAAACTAAAACTATGATCTCATTTTCTAACTACTGAACCCAGAAAATTTTCTTTTGAAGAGTCAATGTATTTCACTTCCATAGACTGTCTTTTCGACACAGATTTTGTAAACCTATGTTTCTCTCATTTGAAAAGATTTCTTTGACTAAAGCATGCATTTTCAGTACACATTACACATTTATCTGTAAATTTTACATGGTTTGCACTTCCAAGCGAGCAAAAATTTGATGAAATATTTCTCTTCAAAACTGGAGGACAGTGTTTGATTTGCCAGCATTTTAAATAACCTCAAAACAAATATTTTTTCGAGATTAAGATGAATTTTACTATAAACCAATTTGAAACAATGCAGAGTTTACATTCATGAAAAAATATTGTTTTATTTTTAAAAAATTCTGCTTATTATTGAATGTCACTGGTATATATATATATATATATATATATATATATATATATATATATATATATATATATATATATATGTATGTATGTATGTATGTATGTAGTGAATTCAATAAGTTTCCAGCCTTTTTTGTACAGGCATTTAACATTGACGTAGACTCTTGAAAATTCACTATGTTATTGCTATATATCTTATGAGATGACTGGCCAATTTTTATGATTTCAGGTTCAAAGGAACAGCTACAGCAGCAATTGGAATACACCCTACAAAAGTATGATTGTCACAGAGGGTGAATTTTAAAAATTCAATCTAGACATGAGGACACTTTAGAAGAATGATATGCAATAAAATTCTGTTTTAAACTTGAAAAAAAAATGCAACAGAAACGTATAGAATGCTCCAGACTGCTTTTGGATCATCTTGCATGAATCGAGCATCAGTTTTTGAGTGGTATATGAGATGCAAGGAAGACAGGGAGTCTGTGAGGAGTGATGGGAAGTGTGGGAGGAGTAAGGAAGTCAATACAGCAGAGATGATTGGTCAAAGGGTTAGGATTAGGGTTACTACGTTGAGGTTTTAAGGGAGTTCAGGAAGAGATTCTGTCGGAAGAGGCCAGCACTCTGCAAATCGGGTCAGTGACATTTCCACTAGGACAATACACCAGTCCACAACTCCATCCTTGTCACAGACTATTTGAGCAAGATGGGCATTAAGACAGTTCCTTACCCTCCCTATAGTCCAGACTTTGCACCTCTGTCTTTTGGTTATTCCCTAAGCTCACAGGCTGTCGTTATGAGACAATTGAGAAGATGAAAGAGGCTGTGAGGAAGGTCGTTGACACGCTCACACAAGAGAACTTCCATGGGGCCTTGAAGAAGTTTTTGGAACGGTACAACAAGTGCATTGCAGCCGGAGGAGATTACTTCGAAGAGGACTAGAGTTTCATGTGTGTACTGTCAATAAAAGTGCCCATACGAAAAAAGTCTGGAAACTTATTTAATGATCCTCGTATATATATATATATATATATATATATTGAAAGATATAATTCAGACATAAAAGTCGGTAATTATTTTTTAGAAATGATCAATTCCTACATATCAGCGTGTGTGTGCTTTTGATCTGTGTGTACGTCCGTGTGTTTTTCTGTGTGTCTGTGTGCATATCTCTGTGTATATATAATTTTTATTATACGGCGATTTTACTAATTTTCAGCAAATCTAAAATCCCCGTTAAAAACGCATCTATGACGTCAGCTGACAGAATTTTCACCCCAACCGAAACCGAAGAATCCCGTAATCAATAATAACACCTCTACTTCGTTGGCGAGTGGAATTTTCCGTTACCAACACGAAAGCTTTTTTCAAAAAGAATACTTCTGCAGACCATCTCGACGATGACCTCTAAATGCAGGACGTATATGTGGCATTTGTATGCTCCTCTCGTCAGTATAATGAGATATTTCGTTATTACTCATCCTTAAAAGAGAGGATCCTGTCTTTGACAACACGGAATTTTAGCTTCTCAAACACTTGATAGACCATCCATACGCTGCATCAATACTCAAAACATCTAATCATTACAGCTTCTATATGTTTTTCAGTTAAGGGTCTTCGCAAGACATCTCTACTTTCTTCTGGGATCATACCCACTTTCGACTTTAGCGCGCCTGTTTCTTCACATTTCTCTGTATTTTTAGTGGCATTTAATCATCTTAACCTCCATATATTTTTCAACAACAGGGCCCTCGGAAGGCACTCTTTCTTCTTTCTTTTGGATTTAGACTCATTTTCAGCTTTAGCGAGTTTCGTTCATTTTAGATCTTTCAATACCTTTCATCCGAGGCACAATGCCAGCGCCCAGAGCGGCGTGATGTATAACAAATTATCTGCTGGCTCTTCGTTCTCTCTCAACAGTCGAAAATCTTCAGTCGTTATATAATTTTCGGACGCCCACGCTATCCCCATGGTCACTCTTCCTTCGTCATGCCACCCGTTAAATTCACGTGGTATTTCTGCTATGTTTGTTTACTTTAGGACACAGCTTTACGTCCAGTTTTGATAGCCACGTAACTTACACAGCTTGTAAAAAAAATCAAATAACTCGCCTAATAGAAATAGGGAAAATCTGGTAGATTGATTAGCATGTCTAAACACAAAATTCAAAAAAAAAAAAAAAAAAGGGGAGGGAATATATGGACCTACACCTATCCAAATGACTCTATAACGCAGCTAGATTATATGTTTATAAACAAGAAATGGATAAATAGGGCTTTTAACTGAGACGCGCACTCCTCTTTTTAAGAAATGTCTAGGCAAAGATTCACCTGATTCTATGCAGGAATAAAAAAAAAAAACAATTAAAGCTTCACAATATGTCTGGTCCTCAATCACTAATAGTAATATTAGAAATCAATTTACAGTAACTATAAGAAACACGTTTGAAACTCTTCAGGTCTCATTTGAAAGACATAATCCGAACGAAGAATAAGAAGACTTTATAGCCGCCCAATAAAGAAGTGATCACTGAGTGCATACCAACCAAATCAAGAGCCAAATGGAGAATTCCATAAAAGTTAAGAGCAATTAGAGAGCAAACGAGATAACGTGAAAAACATCCTTACTTAATAAAAGAAACTCAACAAATTCAAGTCCATAGAAACTTAAGAAAGACTAGAGTGAACTAATTAAAACATACCAAAAAGAAAAAGTAGAATACATTCAAGGCCAAATCAATAAACTCAGAAATTTGGTGGAAGATAGACAACCACTATTCACATGGCAGACAGTAAAGATTGGTTTGGTTTGGTTTGTTGGGTTTTATAGCATATCAACCTTTGTGGGTTATTTAACGCCAAATCCATTTTTATGTAAATAATCAGAACTATTTCAAACTATTCAATTTAGTATAAATACACAGTTTAATTGTCAAAAGTATTTCTATTTCAAACTATTCTAGCAGTTATATATAACAATTCAGTTTAGTGTAAGTACAGTTTCAATGTCAAAAAACAGTTCAATTTGAAATAATTCAGTTTAGCATGAGCCAGCAGTTTAAATGTAAGTGCGGTTTAATTGTCAAAAATATTTCTATTTCAAGCTATTCAGTTTAATCAAACAATTCAGTTGAGCATAAATATTCTGTAAGTTCTATTTAACCCATAGATGAAACCTTATCAGGTGCTAGCACTCCGGGCCAGAGTGGACCTGGGAGCGATAGCAATAAAGGGGTATTCCGCATTCCCCAAAGCTCCAGCATTGCTGGATCCTCACCATCAGATTTAGTGTCATACCCAGGACACTCATTCAGGAAATCTTACCCCTCTGCAGAGAAGCAGTCGGTGTATTCTACAGCCCCAGCAGACTGGGCAAGCTGACAGTAAATAAAATTAGGGAAGAAAAAGCAACTCGACAGTAAAAATATAAGCTGCTAGCCAAGAAAAAAAAAGACTATAGAAGTGGGAAAGAACATTTCAAGATTTTGCTTGCAAACCCTCTTGAAGTCACTGAAAAACCAATTAGAAATTATCAATAACCAGTTTGATATTAGAATAGAGTAGCGTATAGAAGAAGAACTTAACGTGGTTTTGAAAAAAAAAAAAAAATTAAAAACAGAAAAGCTGCAGAACTTGGCGAAATATCTCCTAAATTATGGAAGACAAGAAAATTTGGCGTCTTATTTCTCCGATTATGCAACGCTGTCTATGAATAAAACACAATGGAGAAATAACCAAAAATCAGCAACCCCACCTTCCCCAAAGAAAGCATCATTGGATTTACTAAGAACTACAAAGGCATAACTCTAACTCCTATAGCTGATAAGGTTTATTATGATATACTTATCAATCATATCCAACCCGAAATCGAGAAAATTCATTGGAGAGAAAAAATCACTATAGTCAGAGAAATCGATCCACTACTTTTTAGATTCTGATCATCCGTCGAATAATCAAAGAAGAACTTTAAAAAATCTTAAAGCAACTATATTGTTCGTAGATTTCTCCAAAGTATTCGATTCCATTAAAAGAGCAAAGATAGAGTAAATACTACAAGCATATGGTGTCCCTAAAGAAATTGTTACCGCTATAATGATGCCCAACAAAAACATGAAGGCAATGTTTCATTCACCTGATTGTAACTCTAAATTTTTCGACATTGTCACGGGAGTCTTACAAGGAGATACATTGTCACCATTTTTTTTAGTTATACCCTGACTAGGTACTTCGGACATCAACAGATATAATAAAAGAAAGTAGTTTCACACTGTAAAAGGTAAGAAGCAAACGATGTCTCGCCGAAACTATGACAAATGCAGAGTATGCAAATGATCAAGCGCTTCTCGCAAATATAACTGCGTAAGCCAAATCCCTACTGCATAGCCTGAAGCAAGCAGTAAGTGAACGAAGAAAATTACAGCGTTTATATCATATGAACCAGAAGGGGCCATCTCTACAATTAATAGACCAGTTCACGTACTTCGGCAGCAATATCTTATCGACAGAAAGTGATGTCAACCTCCTCTTTGTAAAGACATGAACCGCTATTGACAGGTTGCAGATCATATGGATATCTGCTCCCTCCGATAAAATAAAACAGGATTTCTTCCAAGCTGTGTCTGTGTCATTACTACTGTATGGAGACACTAATTAGACGTTAACAAAACGCATGAATAAAGCTTGATAGTAACTATACAAGAGTGTTACGTTCTGTTTTAAGCAAATTCCGGAAGAAACACTCCTTAAAATAGCATTTGTACGACCAAATACTTTCTATTTCACAAATCATCCAAGTAAGACGAATAAAACATGCGGGACACTGCTGGAAAAGTAAGGACGAAGCCATAAGCAACTTTCCCTTATGGAATTTTACTCATAGACGCGTCAGTGTTGGCAGACCAGCAAAGGCATATATACATAATCTCCTTGCAGACACTGGATCATTCAAGAAGACCTTCCATGAACGATGTATGATGGAGCCGGATAGCGAGAAAGAGTGAACTTAATACTATAAAGATGACTTGATGATATATATATATATATATATATATATATATATATATATATATATATATATATACCTTGAAGCATTTCTCGTATCTAGCCACACTGAAGAGTCGTGATACAACGAAACAGTTTGTCTTTGGATGACAATATACATATATTATGTCAGTTATGTTAAATTTTTGCAAGACAAAACTGAAATTACTCAAATTGATTGACAACGTAATGTAGGTAAATGAATATTATGATCATCTGAGCATACATTGACTCATAATGATTACTACATACTATTTCTGTATGTCAATATGTGAGTGACAGGCAAGAATTTATTGTTAATCTTCTCTTTATGGAACAGTTGAGACACCGAAGTAATTGTATTAGCTATAGAAATTTCAGATTGACAAGTTATATCTATTCAAGATTTGCCAAAACCGTCAACTGAAACAAATAATACACTCTTTCTTTCCAAATTAGCTTTAAAGAAGGTCAAGTAACGAGAAATGTCTAAGTCATTATTAAACTTTTATATATTTAACCAGTGGTAGCTATTGTGAACCTTTTCAATTCTCCGCCCTTTTGGTTATTATATTGAATCAAATACTTGTTATTTTGACATGTATTTGGTTTTTAGTGAAGTGAAGTTGACGAAGTAAGTGGCATTGGCTTGTGTTATTTGTGGACGCATAGAAAAGCATGTAGGAATGGGTGTTTCCTGCTGTTAAGTTACTTGATAAACGATAATAGAAACTCAAAAAACTAACACCAACAAAAGAAAATTATTATCTTTGTCATCTCTTTATAAATGATTACGAGCCGAGAAAAAAATAGAAGAAAGAAAAAAAAAGACTAAATGTTAAAAATCAGAGAACAACTCCTTACAGAAGCTATGTCATCCACCCATCTTTCGATCTAGTCACGAATCTGTCAAGGTTATATGTAAGGTTATAGTTGCTGAAACAGTAAACCTCTCATCGCAACGACACCGATTTTGCCCAAGGGATCAACAATATTCGATATCACTTGGCACCAGCATTATCCCAGTAGTTTCCAGAACAAGGTTAAAGCCTTAAAAATATAAATCTTGCCTTGAATTAGGAGTTGTTTGTCTCCTATACTGTTTTCCAACAATGCTTGAGAGCCATGTCTCCGTTCCTATTTTCTCCATAGCCGAAAGAGATGGATACAAGACTTTTCAAAAGCATTAATGTGATGTGAACGCAAATAGTCTCAACTGGAATTGGAATTCGGTTCATCAAAGGGGAAAGAGAAAAAGTGTATGCTTTGCGCATGAATTGTGACAGTGTCAATATCCGGTATATGCATGCATGACAAATTCCCAGTTTAAATTTGTTTTAAGAAAGCATTTTGTTGTGCGACTCTGTCTTAATAAAGTACAGATTTTCTAATCTTAATACAAACACCGTATAAGAGTTAATTATGATCCAAGTTTGAAGAATATTGGAAAGCATAGAACTAGGTTGTTCTATGGAAACACAGTTCAGCATAAACCATAAAATAATCAGTTGTCTGCAACACAAGCAGACGATAATAGGACTCAAAGATCAGGAAAAACTAATACATGAGAAGATAGACTCATTGTTTAATTTCCTCAAAAAGTACCTTGTTCAACTGCGGAATCGTAGTACGCGAGTTCGTACTCCAGTCGCGTTATTATGTTCACTTTCGGGCAAATACCCTTGGGAAAGGTATGAACCCCCTTATTCTCCCTCCAGCTATGGGTAAATAGTAGGACGGACTAGGTTCTTCAGCCTTGGTGAGGCAACTAGTCTAGGAGAAGGAAAACTCTGAATTCAAACCTGTTAAACTCCGCTTAAAAATTGACCTTGTGTCATATCCTGCCCGAGCGGAGGGGTTGGTAAATAGTACCTTGTTCAACAAGTCATTTTCTTCGAGACCATTAATATATCAACTCTAGAGTATCAATTAGGACTTAAAAGAAGCTTGAAATGTTTTTTTCTTCACAGATACTTTTTTGACAGTCATAAGTAAGAAAAGTAAATTTGGCGACCTTAGTCGAGAGTAACCTGAAGCCTCCCTTTTCAATAGCTACTACACCGAGGTGTAGGGGAGGGCGCAACTCCTTTCCCTGTATTTATCCACTTTACCTTTGATCCTTACCATATAATTCTGTTTGTTAGGCAAGGTGGCATCAAGTACCATTTTTTGAGTCTTTGGTATGACGTAACCTGGAATTGAACCCCAGTTTCCCGGACCATTGAGGAACACTCTACTCATTAGGCCAATGGCCCGGTTAAAGTAAAGTTAGTGACCGTGGTCGGGGGTAACCCGAAGGCTCCTTTTTCAATAGCTACAACACCGAGGTGTAGGGGAGGGCGCTACTCCATTACCTGGATGGCTCCACTTTACCCTTGATCCTAACCTTATAGTGCTGAGTGCTAAGCAAGGTGGCATCTAGTACCATTTTTAGAATCTTTGATATGACTCGACCTGGGATTGAACCCCGGTCTCCTGGACCACTGGCCAACTCTGCCCGAAGTGCAGTGGAAGAATTGGTTGGAGCATTGGTTGTTGGAAGAAAATACACTGGTCCGAAGAGGATCGGTTTTTATTTTATGTGACTGTTAAAAGTGTTCGAATATAGCATGCTAGGGAAACTGAATAGAATCAACGGAACATCCAGGAAAAGTTCCAGTCAGGAAGTGACTTAGTTATGAAATGAGATGGCTGCTTATGTGTATACAAGTTCGAGTTGATGATACTGGAAGGCAGCATCAACTGCCAAAGAAGGTTCTACAAAGATTCGTCGTATCTCACTCTGATATTCATCTCTTGGCATCACGTCTCATGTTCATGGATGACAATACCTGACTCCATAGACCTCGTGCAGTTAGATAACATCTGTAGCGTATCATTATTTACATCCTTCTGTAATCTTAAAGAAGCCATGGTGTTATTACTGTAGAAGATATATGGAAGTTCTGGAATCCTAAAGTAGATGTTAGCGTTCTCTCTTTTGGAACAAAAACATGCTAAATTTGTACAATCAATCTAAGAATAATTTTGATTAGTTCACTGAAATCATATACCCTTGCACAAATAAATGAATATTATTAAATAGTTATAGTTACTTGAAATCGTTGTAATTATAAGTATTTGATAAGAATACTTGAAACCCTACAACTATGTGTAAATGATTTGTATTAGATAGGATTATTTGATATATAACTTTGTGCAAAAATATCTTAAGAAACAACAACACAAATGAAGATATAAACATACTATGAACGCGATTCGCTTTCTAGGTATAAAACAACCCAAGACAGATTGAAATCACATTAAAATCAATCAATCAATAAATCAATCAGTTTGACAACATTCTGTCCTAAACTGACTTACTTAAACTGCCATTAAGATAGAATTTTAATGATATCCTGTTTTTTTATATTTACCTATACTCATGATTGCAAATCATACACAGATTTTGAAATTAGACGTGGTAAAAATGTATGATAGTATTTAGTGAATCAAGTCACTGTTGAATCTAACTGAAACAAACAAAAAAAAAAACAGTTAGTGCTTCACTTTCGTTTGTTTGTTTCTTTGTTTGTTAGGGTTTAATGGAATATCAACATTTGAAGGTTATTTAATGCCAAATCCATTTTTATACAAATAAACAGTTCTATTTTAAACAATTCAGTTTAGCATAAGTACATAGTTTAGTTGTCAAAAACCGTTCTATTTCAAGATATTCAGTTCAGTCAAACACAGTCAAATGTCAAAACATTTCTATTTCAAATTATTCAGCTAAACGTAAGTACAGCTTATAGTCAAAAACAGTTCTATTTAGAACATTTTAGTTTAGCATACAAAAGCAGTTCCATTTCAAACAATTCAGTTTAGCATGAGTACGCAGTTTAGTTCTACTTGACCCATAGATATGACCCTATCAAGTGCTACCACTCTAATCCAGAATGAACCTGGGAGCAATAGCAATGAGGGAGTACTCCTAATTCCCCAAAGCTCCAGCATTACTGGAACCACACTATCATATTGTTTAGTGTCATATCAGAACACTAGTTTTCTTGCCCCTCTGCGGAGAAGCAGTCGGTGTATTTTACAGCCCCAGTCGACAGGGTAAGCTTCACTTTTGAGAAAGTTTATTCTTAAACATCTAATATATTTATTATAAAACTAAGTTATTTTCGTTTCTATTTTTAAAAGAATTTTAAAAGTATTTTTTTTTAAATAATTGATTGTGAATATCACTCCTTTTATAAAGCTAAATTTCTTGTTAAATTTCTGTTATCTTTTGTGTCATCCGTATTTATTTAAAAAGCGAAAGGAAAGAACACTCTGTGTTTATTTTGTGCTTAGAAGTATATATAATATTCAAATATTCAAGTTAATATAAGATGATGATTTTTAGAATTAGGTGCTTTTTGAGATGAATCAAATCTTCGGCCAATCAACTGAAAATGCGCACTATTTTTAAAATTATTTTCTGACCAAATGAAAATTTAACCGGAAAAAGTAACATTATTATTCAGATAATTACGCACCAATAATTAACCAACGTTTTTAATAGGAACGCAGCAGTGAAATTAGAACGTATTTTACCAAGCCTAAATGTTCGTGTTAGTATGCTGATTTACAATAATCCCATTTTAGCAGTTTCGAATCACGCCAGTTTTATCTTTAAGTTCATTTGTAATTTGAAACATCTTGGTAAAGTAACAAAGTTTTCAACTTTAATCCTCTAACCTCAGAAACTTTTCTGTCATGAAGAGTCAACCGAATTCGCCATTCAAAATTAGACATTGAATGTAAAAATGAAAATCTGAGGGCTGCAATAAAAATGAATGAAAATACTAAAAAAAAGACGAGCCAAAATTTAATAAAGATACAATACCTTCCCATTTTCATTATATCTGGTCTTGACAAAGAGCAATTTGAATATTAACGGGTGATTGTGAGATTTAACAGCAACTATTCTCAGGGGAATATCACAGACAAATTTTCCACCACAATCAAAAGACTTCATTTGAAGTTTTGTTCACGTTCCCCTTTTTAACTCCACACCACCTCTCTTATTTGAAAGTACAAGTTGGCGTAATAGTACCAAAATCTAGATTACTAGAGTTTAAATTGTTGAGACTACTTATATTCGTTGGCCCTGTCGGCTGGGGCTGTAGAATACACCGACTGCATCTTCGCAAAGCGGTAAGACTTCCCTAATAAGTGTCCTGTTATGACACTAAAGAATCTGATGGTGAGATTCCAGTAATACTGGAGCTTTGGGGAATGCGGAGTACCCCTTTATTGCCATCGCTCCCAGGTATGCTCAATCCCGGAATGGTAGCATCTGATAAGGGTCTATCTATGGGTCAAATAGAACTAAACTGTGTGTTTATGCTAAACTGAATTGTTTGAAACAGAACTGTTTTAACATTTAAACTGCGTACTGATACTATACTGAATTGTTTGAAATAGAACTGTTTCGACATTTAACTGTACTTAAATGAATGACTGATGTTTGATTGAATTGTTAGTGAAACATAGCATTACTTTGAATCATTTAACTTTGTTGACTAAACTGAACAGCTTGAAATAGAACGGTTTTAAACTGCGTACTTATGTTAAACTTAACTGTTTGAAATAGAACTATTTTTATACTTATGCTAACTGAATTGGTTGAATTAGAACTGTGTATATGTATAAAAATGGATTTGGCATTAAATAATCTACAATGGTTGATATGCCATAAAAACAAACCAAACCAAAAAAACCTACATTAGTTTAAAATGTATATTTTATGGTAGGCATGAATCCACTTCTTTCTGGGGTATATATACCTTTGCTAGACACCACACATTGTTTGTTAATTATTATAGTTGACAGAAAAGAGAATGTTTAGGAAAACTACTTATTCATGACAAGCTGAAAAGGCTGATCTACGAACTGAAAATCTTGACAATCGTGTATTGCATGCATCTTGGCGAATTAACAATATGAAAGCATTGTTCGTGTTCAAGATCTTGGTTTAGTTTTGTTTTGTTTGTTTGTTTGTTTTTGGTTATTTAATATCAAATCCATTTTTATACATATAAATAGTTCTATTTCAAAGAATTCATTTTAGCATAAGTGAAGTTTTGTTATTTATTTACACACAGCTAAATGTAAAAATAGTTCTATTTCAAGCAATTCAGTTTAGCTTAAGTACACAGTTTAGTTCTATTTGACCCATAGATAGGACTCTATCAAGTGCTACCCCTCTGGGACAGAGTGAACCTGGGATCGATAGCTATAAAAGAGTACTCCACATTCCCCAAAGCTCGAGCATTACTGGAGCCGCACCATCAGATTGTTTAATGTCATATCTTGGACATTTGTTGGGGGAGTCTTACCTCTCTGCAAAGATGCAATTGGTGTATTCCGTAACCCAAGTCACAGAGCCAATCTTTTCAATTACACGATTAAGTTTGACATAAACATTAATTTTCCTTTTTCGCGTCCTATAATCCAAAGTTTGAACACAAGAGTATGCAAGATTTTGACGATGGTCGAGGTGAGCTTAGTGTAACGGTTATTGTCGTAAGAGAATGAAATCATTGACTTGGACGAGAATGTTTGGGCTTCTCTTCTTTCTTATACCGTTGGGAAAGGCATGAATCCATATTTTCTCTCTCCGGTATAGGGTAAAAAGTAGGCTAGAGTGAGTTTTTTGGCTATGGTTCGGCAACCAGTTTCGGAAAATGAAAACTCTGAATCCAAACCAGCTTTATTCTCTTAAAAAATTAGCTTGAGTCACATTCTACGCGATGGGGAGTGAATATATACCATTAGGTTAATTGACTTCTCTCTCAATCTCTCTCTCTCTCTCTCTCTCTCTCTATATATATATATATATATATATATATGTGTGTATATCTATCTATCCATCTATATATATATATATATATATATATATATATATAAAACTTACAAAGTAAGAAGTAAGGGATCAGTTCTTTTTATACTGTCTTCAGTGGGGTTTGGGCCACTGCTGTGTCTTCTTATGTTGTCCGAGAGCCGAAAGTTACAAAACTGAAAACCTGCCATAATACAACTCTTGTGAAATGAAATCGTCCTTTGAGGCCAAATAAAAGTATTTACGACTAACAAGTATTCTGCTAGACTCCTACGCTATTCACAGAATATATGATTCAACGAACGGCGAGATAGAATGTTGACTCAAGAGAAATATTTCTTTGTATCTGACCACAAAGAAGTTGACCAACTGCGGTGAGAAAAGAATGAATTATATTCTAACCCAATAGTGAACACGGATAAAACGCCAGCAAATGTCACAGAGATATCCAAGAAAAGTAATAACGGTTGTGTCCTGCTGGTCAGCATCAGCATCATTAGGCATTTTGAGTTTACCACTGGACAAAAGATTTTCAAAATTTCTTCCCTGACAAGCATTATTGTCCAAGCATCTCTCAAACTTCATAAGAAAACTTTATCTCATTTTGATCTTCGCGTTGATCCATCTTGATTTCTTAGGGTTAGTCTTACTATTACGCTTTCCATTGACGTCAGTGACTCAAGTTTCTTTTCTAATGATTTTCTTAATCTGCATGTTTCGCAAATATTCCTTACAGCTGGTTTTCTACATTGATTGTATATTTGATAATCTAATATATTATTAAAGTACTGGACATTTTGTTCTTATTTTCATAAAATGCGTTTCACACAATGTGCTTTTTAATTTTCTATTAGCTTCTCAATTTTTATCGCCTGTCCTAAATTGTATTCTTTACCTTCTTCCAGACCTTTTTTCTATATTAATGACTGTGTTATGGATATTAATTTTGTCATTTTTTTAATCTTTAAAAGTATTTTGATAACCTACTTTTTCAGATAATTTAGTATTACTTTTAAAATCGTCCATGATTCTAATGCTAGTGTAATTTCACCAGTAAATCTAATATGCTAAAGTATTTCTATTTCTGTTTACTTCTATTCTTTTATGGTTCATTTGCCATGATATATATATATATATATATATATATATATATATATATATATATATATATATATATATATTGGTAACATTTCTTTATTGATACATATTTGATTGAACATAACAGGCTTTTTGTCTACATATTTTTTGTTAATCTTTTCCAATTGCCGTATCGATCTTATGGTATTCGGCGGGAATTGGTTGGTAAACCTTCCATAATTAGTTATTTCCCTAGTAATTTCTCTCCGACTTTGGACCATCATCAGAGGAGGATGTATTACAAAAGTGATGTTACTTTTGTATATACATTACTACTTTGAAAGAATGGGCGTTTGTACTGTTGTACGGTGTAACATTTACTTTTCGAATTTGTTTCGATAAATAGTGTCAGTTGCTAAAGACATTTAAGTACATTAGTACTGGTTTCAAAATTGATGCTGTTAAGTTTGGGTTGAATATTCCTAATTTGTAGTGCCTCGAGAATCTGTAGTTTTTGCTTATTATTTTGTTATTATAATAATGTGTTTTCGGTAAGAGTGTTCCTTAACTCTGTTGTTGGGCATGAATGCTTTTTAAATGTGCTATGGAACTGGTATCAGAAAGGTGCATTGTAACTCTTCTCTGTAGGGTAGTTGTGGTTAAACCGACATATATATTGTTTTCAAAGATACAATCGCCTAAAGGACATTTAAATCGATATATAACATTGGTTTTCTTAAAAACTCCAATCGAGGGAGAGGAATTATTTTTAATGATTAAGTTGGAGGTTTTAAATTTATTATAGTATATGATAAGTTTTGTTTTTTTATTAAGTTCAGTGGGGAGTATGTTTCTTTGAATCAATGTTTAATATAAATATATATATATATATATATGTGTGTGTGTGTGTGTGTGTGTGTGTGTGTGTTTGTTAGTATATTATCATCATCAAGTTATGCTTGTAGCACGGAGTCCTGTGTCTCTCCCTCTCCCTCTCCCTGTCCCCCTCAATCGTTCATCGCTCCTGGCAAGGTCTTTAGACGGAATCAGGTGTCCGCACAGAACTGATGTATATATGTCTTTGCTGGGTGGATTGCACTGGTATGTCCATGTGTAGGAGTCTATAGGAGAACGCCACTTAGGAGTTCTTCCTTAGTTTTTCTGCAGTGCCTTGCATGTTTTTTCGTCTTACTTGAATAGTTTATGAGATGGGAGGCAAGTGGCCGTACGGCTGCTGTTTTCTTGCTGTTGCTTTAAGGATTTGTTCAAAGCTGCTTTAAACATTCTTATGTAGTTTCCATCTAACTTATCTTTGAGAGTTTTATTAGAGACCAGGGAGTAGAGTAGTACGGACATCGTCACAGCTTGGGGAAAAATCACGTTTGATTTTACCAGAGAGATAAAATATTTATATGATTGATAATCTGTTAACGTCTTCACTATACACATATTAACATTGCTTTTAGTAGATGAGATATTCCTGCCAAGGTGTTTGAAATGGTTTGCTAATTTAAGAGGCTTTTTATGATTCTATACAGAGAGGCAATATGGAGCAAATATTACTAGCATATGGGCTCCCCAAAGAAACTGTTATAGCAATAACGATGTTTTACAAAAACATGGAAGCTATGGTTCACTCAGCCGATAGTAACACCGAATTTTTCGACGTGTGTGCGTTATCTCAATACACGTGAAAGATTTCAAGTGCTTGTGACGAAGTTTTCCCGCAACTGGACTAAGAATTTTCGGTTTAATCATAACTTTGCTAAACTTTGCTTAACTTTGCACACGATCTTACTTCCTATACTCATTGTCAATTAAATTCTTAAAAGTTTAATTTGATTATATTGAAAAATCCTCCGAAAACAACCCCAAAATCCAAACTCAAAATCTAAAACAAGTAGGAACATAATTTATAATTACAATAACCCAATCTGGTATATATATATATATATACCATCCCTTGTAATATATGTGTAATAAAATTTACATAGGAGAAAATTCTTGGTTGATCAAAAGATGGATTTGTGAACATATCTTAGATTTTAAATTAGATTATTTCCGTTATGTCTTTGTCAAAGGAATCAAACAAAGATTTATTTTTTTAAAGATTCTTAAACGTTAATTAAAAACATAATAATCAACTCAGAAAGATTTATGCATCTAGAAATATTTGTAATAATGACACTATCAAATAAAGACCGGGTTCTTTCAAGTTATTATTTACTTAAATTAGTTCTGAATAATTACAATATCCCTTATATAAATTTGTTTTAACTATAAATAAGATATACTTACATTCAACATTTTTGTTATTCATTCTAAATGACAAATATGTTATTTGGGAAAAATTTTTTCAAACACAAAAACTGCGGTAGTTTCGACTGAAATGGAACGCTATGAAAATTGAAGAGCAGTAAAAATTGTTTTTCATTTTTTGTTAAATTTATTTCATTTGAAAATTATTTTCTCTGATTAAGCATTAAATACTGTCCTGAAAATGGTTTTAAAAACCGAAATAGAGGCAAATTTCATTAAATCATTAAATAAGTTTCCAGACTTTTTTCGTATGGGCAATTTTATTGATAGTACATGAAACTCTAGTCCCCTTCGAAGTAATCTCCTCCGGTTGCAATGCACTTGTTGTTCCGTTCCAACAACTTCCGGAAGGCCCCATGGAATTCCGCTTGTGTGAGCGTATCAATGACCTTCGTCAAAGCCTCTTTCATCTCCTCAATTGTCTCATAACGACTTCTAAGCTTCTGAGCTTAGGGAATAACCAAAAGTCACAGGGAGCAAGGTCAGAATTATCGAGAGGGTGAGGAACTGTCTTGATGTCCATCTTGGTCAAATAGTCAGTGACAAGGATGGAGTTGTTGACTGGTGAATTGTCCTGTTCGAAATGTCACTGAGCCGATTTGAAGAGTTCTGGCCTCTTCCGACAGAATCTCTTCTTGAACTCCCTTAAAACTTCAATATAGTAACCCTAACTCTAACCCTTTTGCCAATCATCTCTGGTGTATTGACTTCCTTACTCCTCCCACCCCTCTCATCATCCCTCACAGACTCCCTGCCTTCCTTGAATCTCTTATGCCACTCAACAACTGATGTTCGATTCATAAAAGATGCTCCAAAATCAGCCAGAAGTATTCTATACGTTTCTGTGGCATTTTATCCAAGTTTAAAACAGAATTTTATTGCATATCGTTCTTCTAAAGTGTCTTCACGTCCAGATAGCATTTTTGAAATTCACCAGCTGTGATAATCAGGCTTTAGTTGGGTGTATTCCAATTGCTGCTGTAGCTGTTGATTTAAAGCTGAAATCATAAAACTTTGTCAGTCATCTCATAAGATGTATAACAATAACATACTGAATTTTCAAAGATTCTACAACAATTTTAAATGCCTATACAAAAAAGTCTGGAAACTTATTGAATGCACCACGTAAATACATCCTTTAGATATTTTATTTTTCTTATTCTATTTCTACATAAAGTAAATTTTTTTTCCATATTTCGCAAATATATATATATATATATATATATATATATATATATATATATATGTGTGTGTGTGTGTGTGTGTGTGTGTGTGTGTGTGTGTGTGTGTGTATGTGTGTGTGTGTGTGTGTGAAAAATTTGTTCCTTATCCAATTTAAATTGAATCTATTTACCAATCCATTTTGCTTATCGCTCCGAAGTTATTTGAAGTTTCAATACTTTAAGTTTTGTTGCTAATGCTAACTGAGGTTTTTGGATCACTTTCAACTGTAAATGTATCATTGGTGATTTGTTGTTTTGGCCAAATATCCCCATTTTTTGAACCGACATTTTACTTTCCTTTGATAAAAAATACTTACCCTCAGTTACTCTCAGCTTTAATTCGATGATGGTATTGCTTTATAAAAGAACATAAAAATATTCAATAATATAATATAATATAATATAATAGAACATCGGTAATTTAATTTTGAGTGACCAGACAATGTGCAAGCACAAACGCCTTGTCAGGTTATGGCTTCATTTCTTTGTCACCCCATTATAGTCACAAACATTTTGAACCAATGTTTTGTCCTTCGTATTTTCAACTATTTGCGGTTATTGTTACAGTGATGCAAATGCATTTTGACAAGTAAAAAAGAATACAAACGTCTAGCTGATCAATTTAAGCGAGGTTTGTAACCACAGAGGCAATCTCAGGTATAATACAATACAGTCTCGCCAAAAATGAAAATCGTATTGTAAATGAATTTTGTATGCACAGGACGATAAATACAATAAGAGTGCACAAAAGATTCCAACTTGAATGGTATTCGATATTGAATTGTACGATGAATTGATAGTTTCTGCTTCATTTTGTAGATTCGATCTCTGTCAAGGCTTATAAGGATTGTAACAGCTTTTGTAAAACCTGTATCTTTGATCGTGGAAGTAGATGTTATTCTCTCAGGGTATTTTTTAATTCCGAAAACGTCATTGAATATAACATTAGGAATGCTGGAGAGTAGAATGGTCGAAATATCGTAACAATAACAACCAAAATTAGGGTAATAGTTCAAATAAATCGCTGTATTATTACAACAACAATAGTTGTATATTATGAAGCGTTCTGGAGATCTGAGGAGACTTGTTGTCACTCAGACTCTATTTAAAAAGCATTAGCTAGAGCTTGTGTGAAACACCCGTAAGCGGTGTAATCTGACGTTGTGAATCCAGCCCTTGCCCACGCGTCTAGCTTAGCCGGGGAGTTTTCACTGGTCTCAGATCCCTCGGCTTTCCTTATTAGTCTGAGATAGTTGCTACCATTCCCCACGTTGTGAATTTTTGATCCGAATAGCGGTGTTTTAGCTACCTCAGACAGTTTCCACAGGGAGTCGATCTAATTTTGGCTGGAATCCACGCCGAAGTAAAATCTCTGTTTGGAGAGAAATTGTTCTTGTCGCTGTTCACAAAAATACACAAAAAGATGGAAAACAACACTTTCGATTTTTGTATAATGCAGTTTTCTCGAAGCTATTGTTTTTATCTAGCTATATACGTATTTACAGAAATGTGTAGAATACAAAAAGAAAGAAAAAGGTCTTACGAAACTTATTCGTTCGTTTGGAAATGTGACAGATCCAACAGAAGATGCAAGGGAGGCGACTATCGTTTCTTGGTTATCTTAATAAAAATATTTGTTCGTCTCGGCTTTTGCTTCGAACTCTCAGTTCTGGACTAATGTTGACTTCGCCCGCAATTTAGGGACTATTCTCAATTCTCGGATGGGTTCTGCACTGACCCCTTCTCTGTCTCTCTTGATCTCTCTTCTCTCGTCTTCCTTGATCTGATCTCTACCGATCTATCGCCGCTGCGCACTGCTTATATAAATTGGGGTCGGGGTCTCGCCCATGCATAATGATATGTAAATCCCCCGGTTAGCCAAACTTCATTCACATATGGTCGGCGTTTTTTTTAAAGAGGTACTAAAAATAGATTTTAGTAGCCCCGCTGATTCCCGCCAGACCAGCAACACTTGAAATGGAAAAAATTCACTTATGCTGTCTCAGTCTCTAGCTTGAACTTTTCCCCTATCTTGACCTCAGATTTCATTACTGTTTTTATCGTAAGATCCACAAAACGAATTCATCCCTCAATCTCAGGACGTCGGTCAAAAGTTAAAAAAATAAATAAAATAAGATAGGAAATGAAATGATAAGAAGTAAAAAAAATAGAAAAAAGTTTTTAAAAATATAGAAATTTTCTCTACTTATTTCCTGTATTAAAAGAAAAAAAACGAACTTATTTCCAAATCCACCCTTTCGTCCATTTAATTAACAAATTCGTTCTAATCCCTTAGAATTGTTAATTAATCAATAGATCTGGTGCGGTGGAGTTCTAAAAAAAAAGATTTTAGATGACTTGTAAAATCTGTTGGTGAATTTTTGTTATATTTTAACTGAAGAGTGTCACTAATCGGCTAAATGTTTTTACCAGGTGCAATTATCTCGAGCTAACTGAAGAATTGTTTAAATTTACCTCGTCACTCTCCATATTACCCAACGACTTTCTCAATCGATAGACGTTTTAGTGCGGTATTTCGGCGTAAAATCATCAAAAATCTCATGTGAAAGATTATCACCAGCACATTTAAAACTAGATTAAGTATAAGATATTACCATTAAACTGGCAGGAAAAAATCTTTCAAGCATTCCACTGTAGGTGCTTGGGAAGTAAAAAATAAAAAAAGGAGGACAACGGACTTTAACTCAGTTAAAACTTTGGTTTAGTTATACTTCCGTTATTTTTTGTTATTTTTTTTACCCACTATCGATGAACAGTCAATATTACTGCTCTCGGTCACATCTGTGTCAGGTGCACAGATCAAAAACAACCCCTGGGTCTGGTATAGCCACAATATAACACCCATGATAAAAATGTCCTATCTCAATATTACAAAACGTGGGACCCAGGCTTGGGGTCATGATCGGCAGGTGCTCTCCTGATAGCCAACATGGGAGACCCTGTCGTCATTCTGCGAATGTTGGCAGCTCTCTTTTCAGGTACATGAATGACGATATTAGCAACCACAACGATCAGAGACCAAATCGCAAAACATGGACCAGGGAAGACAATCATCTTCCACAACACTGCTATTTTAGGAGCAACCCTCCACAAAGAGGGTATAGGAAAAGAATGGTAGAGATCTGGCAAGAATGTGCAAGTTTTCAGACTACAAGTTAGATCAATAATAAAAAAAAGATGTTTTTTGACCTTGAAATACTAGAAATACACCAGAAAACACTGTCGCAAGACAATACAATTCCAGATACGTCAAGTGGTGCCAACCAAAACAACATATCAGAAATGAACTGCCAACTCTTGAAAATGAATACGCCACAGTACCAAGAAACCCAACAGAAACACTATCACAAGAACAACAGACAAATCTAGAAAACCTAAAAAGAATTATGAACAGTGTGAAGATATGGTTACGCAAAGCTGGATAATAAACTGTCTTAAAATGTACAAAATATCACACGAAATCATAAACTTCATCGAAAAAGCCATGAAAAACTGGAGAGTTGAATTAACAGCAGGAGGAAAAAGCTTGGCTGTAACAAAGATCCAAAGAGGGATTTTCCAAGGAGATGCTTGTCACCCCTACTATTCATGATTGCCATGATGCCACTAAACTACATACTCAGAAAATGAACGGCCGGATACAAACTTAGTAGATCGCAAGAAAAGATCAACTATCTAATGTACATGGATGACATCAAACTTTTTGCAAAAAAATGAAAAAGAACTGGAAACCATTATACACACAGTTAGAATACACAGTCAAGACATAGGGATGGAATCTTGGAGGTTGACACCATCAGACAAGTCGAAATGAAAAACAAAATTCAAAGAGAATATCTCAGGAGAACTAGAAAACCACTCGAGACAAAGCTCTCCAGCAGACACCTTTTTAACGACTAATAAACAACAGCTCACATGACAAAACCAGGACATGGCTAAGAAAAGGAAATTTTAAGAAAGAAACAGAATCTCTCCTAATGGCAGCACAAAACAGCGCCATAAGAACCAATCATATCAAGGCAAGGCTAGATAAGACGCAACAAAATAGCAAATGTAGACTATGCGGTGACAGAGATGAAACCATCAATCACATAATACGTGAATGCAGCAAATTGGCACAGAAGGAGTACAAAGCGAGACACGACTGGGTGGGCAAGGTGATCCACTGGGAAATGTGCAAGAAATTTAAATTTGACCCTGCCAACAAATGGTATATGCACAACCCAACACCTGTCCAAGAAAATGACACACACAAACTCCTATACAAACGGATCACCTAATCTCGACAAGAAGATCAGAAGTTATAATAATCAACAAAAAAAAAAAAAAAAGAAGAAAATCTGCAAAACTGTTGACTTTGCTGTCCCGGTAGACCACAAAATAAAACTGAAAGAATGTGAAAAGAGAGATAAGTATCTAGACCTTGCTAGAGAATTGAAAAACTATGGAATATGAAGGTGACAATTATACCAATTGTGATTGTCCTTTTGGCACGGTAACTAAGTGATTATTAAAGGGCCTGGAAGATTTGGAAGTTGGCGGCCGAGTGGAGACCATCCAAACAACAGCATTATTGAAAACGGACAAAATACTGAGAATAGTCCTGGAGACTTGAGGAGACTTGCTGTCACACAATCTCCAGTGAAACACCATCAGCTTACGCTGACGTGAAAAACCCTAATGAGTAAAAATAATATGAAGAAGAAGAGCAACAACATCTACAACAACAACAACAACAACAACTGTAGACTATGATACAAACAATAAGAATTATGTAGCCAGAGTATTGGAATGTATTTTGGCACTGAAAAATGCACCAAGCTGACGATGAAAGGTAGTAAAAAAGAAACAGGACAAAGAATAGAAACGAAACGAAGCTCCACCGCAGAAGTTTCATCAAAGAAATAAACAACTAGGTTCCCCCCCCCGCCCATTAAAATTTCCGGGGCCTTATTAAAAAGATAGAATGTAGGAACTCAGGCAAATAGACCAAACGACAAAAAGTTGATGTCTATGAACAAGACTTTACATCAGAGCGATTACATTGACAGACTGTATATGTTAAGAAAATAAGGAACACCAGTACTCGAGAGATTTGTTGATTACACTGATGCAACAATACAAGGTGTCAAGAACTACATTTAAACCGTTTAAAAAATTAGTTTCACCAGTCAAACACAGCACTACCAACATAAGAATACACCGATGTAAAAAGATTGGCATGGAGTAAAATAATAATAAGTATAATTCTTTTGCTAAGAAAATCAGAAAGAAATTATTCTTACCCTAGTCTAATAAAAAGACACAACAGTTGAATGGCGAAAGAGGAGCAGACTTTTTAACTTAATAATGACTGCTCTACAACTGGTGACCATAGTGAAAGCGAAATGTAGATGTACTGGATAGCCATGGTATGCGTTTATTTAAAATACCAACTATACGTGATAGAGGCAAATTGCTTTAATTTAAGGGGTAGGAGTATTAAGAAACTTGGTTAAGTAGAGAAGTAGAACCTCTAAATTGGGAACTTCAATCTCGTTTTCTGCCTCTGAGTTATCCAAGGAAGTTTAATTGGGTGAGAAAGTAGAGTCTATTGTTTGCCGAAAACCTGTGTTGAAACCGGTGAAATATATGGTCTTGCCGCGAAATAATACATGACAAACGCCAGCTGGAATTATGTGGTCAGAATGAATAATTTGACAAGTCGTAAATTTTAAAAGAAATTCCTATATTCTGGGAAAAAGTAAACGAAAGAGAAAGTAGATTGAAGAAAATGGTGCCGAAGAAGTATTCGAGATGAGAGGCTTAAAACGGGGAGTTAGAATGAAAGAAGAGAGAGAGAGAGAGAGAGAGAGATAGAGAGAGAGAGAGAGAGAGAGAGTGAAGATGAGAAGAATAGATGTGAAAGAAGGAAAGACAACTGAGAAAGAAAGGAATCTATGTGAGAAGGTAAGAGGTCAGATAAGACGTTACAATTGAATGTAAAGTCTAAAGACAAGACTGGACGGTTTAAAGGATGTAACAGAGACAAAATTGCTGATATGAAATTGACGAGGATGAGACTAAAATAAGTTAAAGGCAAATTGACAATACAAAAATCAGAAAATGAAAGTAAAATAGAGAAAGAAAATTCATGATAAATAATTAATTATATTCAAACTATTCTATGGACAATTCAACTCCTTTTTTTATTGTCGCCTGTATTGTTATAAAAACTTTTCGGGCAATTCATTCTGCAGCCTTTCTCAGGCGTACAATTTGTTAGCTGAAATAATTTTTTTTTCTTCCGAAATCTTAGCAACTGAAAAAGAAATATCACAGAATACTGACCGGAAAAAGCCATTCTAAGTAAACATGTATAATACAAGTAATTCTTTTCTCGGAACAGCTTAACACAAGTGATTTCATATTTTTATACATAGGAATCTTCAATTTATTTTTTGCTTACCAATCAGATTTCTGTTGACCAGATCATACATTTGTCTGTTAGGCTAATTTATTCCGATTATTTCATCTTCCTCTTGCAATTCTTCCTATTTTATTTTTACCTGATTTCAAAGAAGCTAATGGAGTCCATTCTTTCTATAGACAGGATTTTCTCTGCCAAACATTTCCACTTCACATTTAGATATAGATTTTTTGATGCTCTTTCAGCCATTCTTTCAAAGGAACAATTAAAAACCAAGTTTTATGAATTGATGTCATATAAAGAATTCAAAAAATATCTAAAAAATATCTATTCAATATATATATATATATATATATATATATATATATCTGTATATATATATGTTATGAATAAATTTATAATATGGTAGTAACACACACACACACACACACGCACACACACATATATATATATATATATATATATACATATATATATATATAGTGTCCAATACATAATCAATAACTCTTTACTATACACTTATGTATCTGAATTATTGCTTATATATATATATATATATATATATATATATATATATATATATATATATATATGAGTGTGTGTGTGTGTGTGTGTGTGAGTTTGCCTATTTGTGTAACTTTATAACTGTAGTATACATTGCTTTGGATTAGTTCTTAGTTCTTTGTTTTCATTGCCATATCGTGGGATATCTAATTCTATTCTTGTAGAAGAGAGGTAGTGTTACTATCTAACTCATAGCTGAGACGTAAAGGGTGTCATACCTTTTCTAAGAGTATTAGCCCTTAAAGGAATATATATATATATATATATATATATATATATATATATATATATATATATATATATATATATTATAGAATCTTCAAAGAAATCATTCATAAAAATAACTGAACAGACATTAAAAAGGACAAATAAAATCGAATAGTGTACGTAGAAGAGTTCTGAAGATCTGAAACTTGCTGTCACTCAGACTCCAGTAAATAAAGGATCAGTTTGACCTGGTATAAAAAAAACAAACTCGCAGTAATATTTATAATACAATGTCGGGGGAGAATTCGGTTGTAAAGGCCTTTTTTCTCTTCCCTCCGGCTCACGTAACTGCAATGTTCTTTTAAAAAGGTAACTAGCGAGTGAGGTTAGCCCTCAATGAATAGATAAATCGTCTCTTGAAAGTGAAAGAGAGTAGATTTAGACGTCCAGTAAATGTCTAGCATTGTACAATCCGCACAAATGGCAGGTGTCCAATTGTCTATACACTAGTATTAGTCATAAGTCAATTCACGTAATATTTAGCAGCTTGAATTAGGAATGTGGTTTTAAATACGAAAATATAGTTTTAAAAAGTGACTGTTAGACTTTTACAAAGTTAAAACTTAGTAATCTTAAGGGCTAAGGCTTTTGGGGTGACCTGCTTAAATGTCCTCTTCCTTGAAAGAGTAACAGGTCACGTTTGTGACGGAAGCATAGATAACATCAACCTCTGAGTCTAGTAAAGTCACAATATACTACCTATGAAAAATGATGAATCCAAATCCAATGAGGAACTCACATGTTAAATCTGATCATCATGATTGGCAGATGCTCCTTTGATAGCCAACATGGAGGACTTATCTGGAATCCTTCGAATGATGGCTGTTCTTATTTCAGGAACATAAACAAATACCAAAGCGACAATGAATTATGAGACATCCAATGGGAAAATAGACGAGAGAACATAAGAAAAATGTAATCTGCTGTTAAAAGGAATTCTAGGCATAAAAGATATAAAAATGGATGATAAATTTAATACAAGTCAAAGACTTGCTGACCAAGTGAGGCTCGTTGTCTGACCTTGAGACAGTGGAAATATGTGAATAGGTAAATCATGAAGAACATACCCCCAAAAGAACGCCAAATCAAAATGTAACGCAAAATTTTGAAAACCAAATCCCCTCTTAACCGAACACCATAACATTAATATTGATACAAGAAGAGAGGAAAATGTAGAATTAATTAGAACATCATAAGTGAACAGAAGACAACAGTACTATCTCTAAGGATTCAAGACAGGAAAAAAAAATCAAGTTAGAGACCGAAAAAGTGAATAAGGCATTAAAACATATACCAAATGACAGCATCACGGAAATGAACGAGTTAATCTGTGCAGCAGCAAAACTAGTCAGTAATAAAACATTTTTCGCAAATTAGAACAGAAATACAAAACCTGGATGAGAAATGAGGCTAGAAGAAGAAATAAAAACTGGGACAACAGACAAAGCTGCTAAGTAAAGTAAAACATACAGGAACCTAACTAAAAGGAAAAAGCCAAAAAAGACACCCACAGACAAATCTGACGACACAAATAGAAGAAATAAATCAAAAGATATTGGCAAGAGAAGGGAGACTCAAAAGATACCAGAACGCGTAAAGCAATACGAACGAAAGGAGACATTCCAAAATAACGAAAAAAATCTTCCTATAGGTTGGTGGAGAGTGCACAAGGACAATTTAGCAACTGAATACAAAACAAACAAACAAACAAACAAAACAAAAAAATAATGATATTAGAGTAAAATGTGGAAATGGAAAGAACACCGATAAGTATAAGAGTTCGAACTTGAAAAAGGACCCGAATCAATCATGCACCTGAAATCGTTAAGAACAACACTCAAGAAAATACAAATTGGAAAACGCCCGGCTCTGATGGCATACATGGATTCTGGTTTATAAAATCCGCGTCCATCTACGACAGACTGGCCTAACAACTAAGTAAATGCCTACTAGAAGCAAGCATACACGAATGGATAACGAAAAGGAAAACCACCCTGATCTAGAAGGTCATCCAAAAAAGGACCTTCCCCAACAACTATAGACTGATAACATGTTTACATGCAATGTGTAAAATCCTGGCCGTAGAGATAAGAGAAGAAATCTATAAATCCCTTGTATGCTGCAGACAATTTCCCGAAGAAGATAAAGGATGCTGAAGGTGAACAAGAGGAAAAAATGACCTACTATATATACACTAGCACATCCTCAAAGAAGTCAAAACGTAGCAGGAAAATGTAGTCGTGGCATAGATTGACAACATGAAGGCCAATGATATAATCCAGCATATGTGGAAAGTAGAGAGTCTAAAATATACTAAATATACGACAAAATCATAAACTTCATAGCGATTGCAATGGAAAACTAGAGGGTGGCATTGACAGTGAGACGTCAAATATTAGTAGAAGTAAAAATCCGTCTCCCTTGTTCGTTATAGCAATGATGCCTCTAAACTACGTACTCAAGAGATGTACAGGAGGCTAAACATTTATAATATTTCTTGAAAAATTGAAATATATGGATGATATAAAGGTATTTGCAAAAAATGAAAAAAAAAACTGAGAGCAAGGACTTACAACTCTTGGAGAGAATTAAAACTACAAGTACTTCAAAATATTTTGAAAAGGATTATAGAGGTACTTAGACAAATAAACCAAACAACAATAAAGTCGGTAAGTAGGCACTAGATTTTACATCGAAGGGATGACATTGACACATTTTATGTGTCAAGAAAAGAAGGAGCAACAGGACTCGCGAGCATTGAGGTTTGCGCAGACGCAACAATACAAGGATTCGAGGACAACATTCAAAAGAATAAAGAAAGATTATTTTCGGTAGCTAAAAATAGCATTGGCAAGATAAGTAGAGAAAGAAAAAGAACAAAAAAAAAAACTAGGAAACAAAAATGAGAAGAAATACAAATGTATGGATATTTCAAGCCACAAACTGTTGGGATTGCATACGAAAAGACATTGATATGGCTAAGAATGGGGAATATCAAAAAAGAAACTAAAGCTCTTCTAATAGCCGCACGAAATAACGCCGTGTTAAAGCGAAAATTGACAATACACAACAGAATATTAAGTGTAGATAATGCAGAGAAAAAGAGGAAACGATTAACCTCTTAATAAGCGAATGCAACATAAGAGTAGAAAATAGTACTAGACTACACACGACTGGGCGGAAAAGGTGATCCACTGCGAATTGTGCAAGAAATTGGAATTGGACCATACTACTAAATGGTATATGCACAAATTAGAATCCATCCAAGAGAATGAGACGAATAAATTCTCGTGGATTTTTTTATATAAACGGATTCTGAACTCCCGTCCAGAAGATAACATCTACTGGTAATTAACATGAAGAAAAGAACATTCCGTCAAGTGCACTTTGCCGTTCCGACAGACCACAGAGTAAGAATGGAAGGAAGCAAAAAGATATACAAATACGGGAGTCTTGAAAGAGAACTGAAAAAAGCTGTGAAAAATGAAGTTGATGGCAATACCAATGATAGTTGGAGCACTTGGAACGGTCCAAAAGGGATGAAAGAGAACTGGAAGAATTGAAAGTCAGAGGAATAATCAAGACCAACCAGACTACAGCATTTTGGGGATAGCCCAAAGTACTGTGAAGAGTCCTGGACGCCTGAGGAAACTTGCAGTGATTCAGGCTCGAGAGAAATTGCATTAGATAATACTGATGTGGAAAACTCTGGCAAGGAGTAAAATAATAGATTTTTTCATTCATTTAATTCTCCATAACAGCTGCTTCGAGTTTAACACAAATTTTGAAATAAATATATTTTCCTTTTTTGCTCCTTGCTCATAACGAGTATTTTCTTTTTTGAGTAATTTCATTTAGGCTTATATTTTCACCATTATCTAGATATCTTTATATTGTTCTAAACTGTCTTTAAAAAATTTTTTTATGAGGGATTTGTTTTCGTGCCAACATCTTTTTATTAATTCATTTCTTCTCTTGAAACGTTTCGTTTACTTTAAATAAATGATTTCTAATTTTTTCTGTTGACAGAGTTGACATATATTTGCATTTCTGAGGGATTTCCCATGTCATCGATATATCCTTATTGATTTTCGTAGAAATTATAACAGATACAGGGAGCACAATAACGTCGTTTAATTAGGCAATTTTCTGCCACCATATATTTTTTCGCGACATGCAAAGTCCTCTGTTGAAAATGTATATTCAATGTTGGAGACTATGTGAAAAATCAATGATTTTTGCTGAAAATGGATTTTTGCAGTCCTTACATCTGTTATAGTTTCTGGAGAAATAAATGAGAAGCTCTATTTTTGAGTGTCCTTTATATATATATATATATATATATATATATATATATATATATATATATATATATATATCCTTGATGTTAAAAGATTGAAAGTGTCTTAACGTAATGACGTACATGACATACACATACTCACATATACAACTATCATATAAATGATGTATATGTAAATACATAAATTAGAGCATTGGTTAATAATTTTTAAAAAAGCATTTATTTTTCACAACAGAAATTTTATTTTCAACATAATCTACTCCTCGGGTAAGGCATTTAGTTAAAAGATAAACATTAATGATATATATATCAAACAGAGAACATTTCAGATAATAACTTATCAAGTTTTGGACAATGAAAATAATTATACACCATTGTAAGCGTGGTTATATCATAATCCAAGTGTGTAGAGTGTTCGCCAATGGTCCCAGAGACCTGGGTTCAATCTCAGGTTGCGTCATACCAAAAACTTTAAAAATGGTACTTGATACCTCCTTGCTTAACAACCAGCAATATAAGGTATGTATCAAGGATGAAGTGGAGGAATCCAGGGAAAGGAGTATCGCCCTCCCCTACACCTCGGTGTAGTAACTATTGAAAAGGGAGCCTTCAGGTCGCTCTCGACTACGGTCGCCAACTTTACTTATTAACTTTATATATATATATATATATATATATATATATATATATATATATATATATATATATCTCGAAAAACTGGCAGTAAATCCGACTGTGAGAGTATGTACAAATATGAAAAAAAAACAGGGTTTACAGAGGACGATTTTATTTATTGTTTGAATTGTTTGCCAACGGTAGACAACTTGGTTTTTAGGCCTTCTTCAGCGTGTATGAATTTTAAATGAAACGAGAAGATGAGATAGATTTGAATATTCTATTTCTGATACAGGCATTATATTTCAACCTAATATTATGTAATTAGTGTTCAAAAATTATTAAAAAAAACTAAAGTATTTTTTAAAAAAATAAGTAAATGAATAAGGAAAGATATCCATATCACATCTATCTATTTCTCTCTATTTCCGTTGATATTTATTTTATATTGTCTTCGTCTATCAATTTTAAACATTCAATAATCCATCCACCCGTCTCAAAAATTTACAGTCTGCTTCTTTCTGTTTCTTTCAGTCTACTGGATCCAACTATTAGTTTATCTATTTATCAAAGTATATATAAACGATGGGGCGAGATTATTCTAAATAAGTCATTTTGTAACTTTACATCATCCAATTTGACCAAATAAGGAGATAAATTCAAAAAGCTGGGTCTCTGTTTGATTGTATTGTCGTTTGAAATTATGCTAAATTCAACAATTTTCCGACGTGTTTTTTTTTTGTTTTTGTTTTTGTTTTTAATATAATAACTCGGACTCTCAAAAATTAAAGTTACGATTTGTTTCTGAATTATGTCTGACCTAACCATTATTTTTCGAATCTCAAATATGCTCATGAATTTATTTTTTAAGACTACCCAAATGTATACTCAATATCTTTTATTATAATCCAGACAGGGGATTTTGTAATCTCCTGGCCTAGATTCAACGTGGGTATTGTTATTTCACAATCAATTAAATTTCTAATTATCTTTGAAGAGTCAGTGACTGATTTATTTCCTAGTTTGCTTGTGTTGTCTTTTTTTAATGATGCTTGTTGTTGAATTGTTGGGTAAAATAATTTATCAATGTAATGAATCATTATTCGAAAAATTATGTTTGGAAATTTTTGAGAACATTTACGTTTGTGAAATTTTCAGTATTCTCATTTTGGCACATTGTATGAAAGATTAAAGATATTGAAGTGGTGCGAAGAAATTTTCTATATAGTAAAATTTAAACAAAAAAGTTAAGTTTCATGAATAATGTGCAAATTTTAATTAGTTCATGTTCTGGTATTTTTTATGCCATACATCTTAGTTGATGCTTCGGGATGGGTCGTCAGTGATGTTTCCTTTGGGTTCATGGGGGGTTTCGGATCTTTCAACATCAGACCCCCTCACCCAAATGACCCAGTTGGCATCGATCTAACTCCAACTCCCATCCCGGCAGCTAACCTGCGCATCCACACAAGGAGAAAAAAAATGGCCCCAGAAAAGGCTCTAAATATAATTTTGCAACAGCCAATCAGAGCTAAGATCTACTGATGACTTCTAAGTCTTTCCTTTAAAAATCGGGAGGCCACTTTACTCTGCTTCTTTGCCACAATGACGTCGTTATTCGGTTATCTGTTCATTCCGGTAATGTATCGTTTATTTTCTTGAATAACGAAATGTTTGATGCATTTGTTGACAGGAATATTGGTGTTTTATGATTTTATGTCGAGACTGGCTTGAGATTTGTTTTCCATTCGATACAAGGGTCTTTTCTATAAAGAAAACCCTGGTTTTTACCCATGGGTTCGCCTCTTAAGTAAATCAATCATTTTCTCATTGATGAATAAATGTGAATTTTTAATAAAATATTTGATAATCCTATTTAAATTAAGCCTCTTTTGGGACACTTCAAATTATCGGACATGAATAATTTTACTATGATATAATCTGATTATTTAATCTGATTAGGAGGTGCCTGTGGTGTAATGGTTATCGTCGCAGGATATGGACACGGCGACGCGAGTTCAAATACTGGACGAGACTGATTGCATTTCACATAGCACTAATACCCTTGGAAAAGGTATGAATCCAATTATTCTCCCTCCAGCTATGGGTAAATAGTAGGGTAGACTAGGTTCTTCAGCCTTGGTGAGGCAACTAGTCTAAGAGAAGGAAAACTCTGAATTCAAACCTGTTAAACTCAGCTTAAAAATTGACCTTGTGTCATATCCTGCCCGAGCGGAGGAGTTGAGTAAATATGATTATCTGATTATTTGCGTCGACAATTTTTATGTAAACTTTAAGCAAAATCAGAGTGAATTATTACTTAACACATTAAATATATTGGTTCCTAGATGTAATTATCTTTCGTGAACATTTACAACTGGAAAACATTTCAAATATCTAAAATGAAATGTTATTAAAAATTCAATTATTTTTATTCCAACATAAAATGTGTTTAATCAAATTCCTGGGGATAAGCATAACATTTTTTTTTAAATAAGCAAATCATTTTTTTAAATATTGCGACAATTATTATCAGTATATGTTTC
The DNA here is from genome assembly GCA_963585895.1 of Sepioteuthis lessoniana. Taxonomy (NCBI): domain Eukaryota; kingdom Metazoa; phylum Mollusca; class Cephalopoda; order Myopsida; family Loliginidae; genus Sepioteuthis; species Sepioteuthis lessoniana. Next base: position 79,875,822 of record OY757905.1, read on the forward strand.
GCGCAACGACTCAATTCCATTCCCCCAGAACTTATCATTCTCCGCACTGAATTACTATAAGGGGCTTTTGTAATAATTGACTTATTTTATTCAGAGAATTCAGTAAAGACAGTTATAAGTGTTCAAGTGACGGGGAAATATCTGAATTTCAGCTTGTCAGCAAAGAAACATTGTCTACCATTATACTGAGGTAATAATTACCCCTTTCAATGAACTTTATCAAGACACTTTTCGTCGATTATTGTCTAATTGTTATTGGTACTTATTCGAATCAATATTTAGTTCTCAGGAAACAGCTCATATGTAAGAACTCCTTTTCAATACTATTGTATATGTATTGAGCTTAACTCTCCGCCACGGATATAATGCAAAAGAAGGTCATTTCTAAAGTGAAGTAAAACTGGTTTGAATTCCGAATCTTTCATCTGCTGCACTGGTTATTTTATAAAGCTAAAGAACTCAGTCAATACTAGTATTTACTTATATCTGGAGGTACAAAAGATAGATGTATACTTTCTCTATGTATATTAAGCGTGAAGCGAAATACAAACAGTTTGGTCCAGAATTTGAACTCGGTTTATCGATTCCATTTCGCATGTTGATAACCGTTCATGCTATTTGCACATCATTAGTTTCTGAAAATAGAGTCCGGCATTTAGTTGGAAGACTGCTTGTGTTCTTTTCATGATACTATTTACCAACCCCTCCGCTCGGGCAGGATATGACACAAGGTCAATTTTTAAGCGGAGTTTAACAGGTTTGAATTCAGAGTTTTCCTTCTCCTAGACTAGTTGCCCAACCAAGGCTGAAGAACCTACTATTTACCCATAGCTGGCGGGAGAATAATTGGATTCATACCTTTCCCAAGGGTATTAGTGCTATATGAAATGCAATCAGTCTCGTCCAGGATTTGAACTCGTGTCGCCGTGTTCATTTCCTACGGCGATAACAATTACACCACGGGCACCTCCATAAAATAGAATGTTCTTTTCATGATAATGGCAATTGAAAGTCATAATCCTATTTTTCCTTGAGCTCTAACGTTAAGTCAGATATTGTGACAAACTTTCTTGTCACTAAGATTACAATGGGCGAACGAACCAGGCCATAGAATCATGAAATTGTTACATTGACTATTACCTCTGAAGTCAAGATGTAAACATATTTATAGCTGTATGATACGCAAGTGGATAAATGCGTACAGACGACTTGATGTCCATAAAGTAAAATATGAACACTTACTTATCCAACATATTTATTACTCTACAAATAAAACATTGTGCATATGTTACCAGCACTACTATGCTACTTTGTATGTGGTTGATATCAAGATTAATGTACTTGTCCTATCAGAGCACACACATATTTTTACCCTCTCAAAGAACGTCACGTTAGCTCAATTGTTCTTTTGTCAATTGATTTGGCACCCAATCAAATGGCTCGATCAAATATCCCAACTTCTCGTGGACGATTTTGTGGACAAACGCTCGCGATGTTTTCGTATGTTGTCGACAAAGTTGGACGTATTGACGCTTTTATTCTAGATTACAAATGGCACAAAAAATCGTGATATGGTAAAGGAAAAAAATCTTCCGAAGTCCATGAAATCCATTTGCAGGAAGATGGGATATCGGAAAGTGAGTCCCAAATCATTAGACTGAAGTGTCAGTAAAGTGATGGAAAGTGATGGCTGTATGAGATAGAAATAGGGTGATCGTTTGCTCATATTCGTTCATGTGGCAGAAATTTTGTCACCACCATCAACCTCAACATCATGGAAGATGAGGCGTACCGCGCATGGCAAGACTGGTCTACAATTGTAGAGGCACCATTCATTGCTTTCGTTTTACAGGAATTATATTTCTAAAGGCATATCAATCTTTGAGGGTTATTTAAAGCCATCCTAGTGGAAGAACAGCGAGTGTACTATTTAACCTATTGCTGGGAATTCATACTTTTCCCAAGGGTATTTTTCCGAAGGTAAATTTTATAATGCGAGTGGAGTTTGAACTAGCGTACTTCAAGGTCGCAGTTTAGAACATTAACCACAACGTCACTGGGACTTCATCTTCGCTAGAATTGTTCCTGCAATATGAAAAAAATCATTGTGTTGCTATGGTAACCGAATCCAGTCCAATTGAACAATTATGAAATCCTTAGGAGCAACAAGTTCACTTTGCGTAATTTCTGTCATGTATATTTCAGTTAATATCGTTGCATTTTGAAAGGTCATGTAGAAATTATAGCTGGTTAGATATGAGTTGTTCTGTGTGAACATGAAGGAGCAATACCTTATTAGACAGGTGGTTAGAATGTTTTGGCTCATCACTGTCAATATATATATATGTATATATATATAATATAAAACTGTTATAGGTCTAATTAGACCTTACCATGCTTTGAATAGTGACATTTTTATTCGCCTTAGGGCATTCAGTAATTATATTTTAAAACCATTTTAATTGAAATTCATCGTGTCGACCACACAAAGGAAAACTTTTTCTCCACTCTATGCCTTTATTTCTTTCATTCCTCTATTATGTTTTATTTTCTGTCATTTTTTCCTTCACAATCTAGCCACACATATGGGAATACATAAAGAAAGAACAGAGGGCGCAATAATGATACGAAAAGTAAAGAATTGCGTAAAAAATACATATCTTTAGCTGTTTGCGGTGTTATTTTCGTGACTTGTTGACAATTGACAGATTTTTAAAAATGGAAAAGGGAAGATGAACGAAACGATATGCCGTTAAAAACAAGAATTGGAACAGGGAAAAAGGATGTTCTGTGGAAATTGATTTGGATAGGGAAGATATCTCGAAGAGAGTAAATAAATTAAGTTCAAATGAAAGCAAGGAATACGGAAAAAGAAAAAGACCTGAGAAAAGAAAGATAGAAGGAAACTAATGGAATTAAGAATGAAAATTGTGACTAAAGAAAAATAACGAAAAAAGCGGTGAGTAAAGAGAAAGAAAAATGAAAGTAGCAAGTAAAGAAAAAGGAAGCAGAATGTAAGCAAGAAAGAAAAAAATGTAAATAAATAAAGAGGAAAAGTGAGAAAGAAGGAATGTAATAAACGAAACAAATGAAAGATTATTAGGGAAGAAAAAGGAGAAGTAGGGAAGGTATGAAAGCAGGTGGAAACGTAGAAAAAAGGAGAAAAAGTATGAAAGGAGAAACCGTAAAAAGGCTGTGAGGAAAAAAAAAGAAAAGAAAAGAAAAAGGAGGTAAATGGGAAAAAAATATATAAAGGAATGAAAGAAGAAAGAAAAAACAATGTTAAGAAGAAAGAAGTAAGGAAGAAGGACGATAGAAGAATTAAGAACACGCAAACAAAAAAGCAAACAGAAAATAAAAAAGACAAAATGAAGAAAGAAATCGGAAGGAAAAAGGGAGAATTATTAAAAAAGCCAGAAGAAAATGTAAGAAAAGCTAGAAAGAAGAAAAAAATCACCTACAGAAAAAGAAAGAGAATGTAATATGAATAAAAAAAAACAATTTTTGAGGAAGAAAGAACAGAAAAAGAATCATAATTTAAAAAAAGAAAAGAAAGACAGAATGAAAGAATGAAAACAGAGATGAAAGGAAGAGGAAAATATGAAGCAAACTAATAAACAAAAACAGCACCAAACAAATAAAAGATAAAACAACTTCCGCTTGAAAGAATGAGGTGAACTGTTTGCAAGCAATAAATAAAGAGAAGAATGAAATCGTCAGCGTCGATTTAAAAGCCGCGGGAATTGAAATGAAAATCTTAAAAGAAACAATGAAATAATTAATTCTGTGTCTATTTCCGACTCGGACCTCTGCTTCTTGTCTTTTCTACGGCATAGAAAAGAAAAAAATGCTATTGATCAATTGTATTTTCACACTTCCCCTATCTGGCGACAACGAACACCAACTCTTTCCGATTCCACCCGTTGATATAAACCGTTTCTTCTGTGTACTGGCATTTCTATTTCCCTAGAAACGATCGACCTCATTTCACCCTTTTATTCCCAGTCTCCAACTTTGATCAACAGTAGAATTGATTTTTAACTAAGCTTTGGACGATCAGAATTCCTTAGCATCGAATAGTGCATCAAAGACTTATTCATAGGTTGATATTTTTATTAATGGCCTGAATCTGTAAAAGGTAAGAAAGATTTTGTCCAGGGAGCTGTTGGAAGGAACAAAGAGAAAAATAATTCTGGAAATAGCGATGTTTGCTATCAGTATTTGTTCATGAAAGTAGACGTGAAAGACTTTGCAAATATAACGACGTTTAGACATGTTATATCAAGAATATATGTATCGTGTGACACCAGATTAATAATATGATCTGTGTAAACAAGAAATAAAGCGGAAAATTTATATATATATATATATATATATATATATATATATATATATATATATATATATTCCTCATATAAGTGTCACATCTAGATACGAGGATCATTAAATAAGTTTCCAGACTTTTTTCGTATGGGCACTTTTATTGATAGTACATACATGAAACTCTAGCCCCCTTCGAAGTAATCTCCTCCGGCTGCAATGCACTTGTTATACCGTTCCAACAATTTCTGGAAAGCCCCATGGAAGTCCTCTTGTTCGAGCATGTCAATGACCTTCATTTCATCTTAACACGATTATACACACGTATACGAAGTGCATTCAATAAGTTTCGAGACTTTTTGTACAGGCATTTAGAATTATCGTAGTCTCTTAAAAATTCAGTATGTTATTGCTCTAGATCTTATGAGATGACTGACCAATTTTCATGATTTTAAGTCCAAATGAACAGCTACAGCAGCAATTGGAATACACCCTACTAAAGCCTGATTACAACAGCTGGTGAATTTCAAAAATGCTATCTGGACGTGAGGACCCTTTAGAAAAACGATATGCAATAAAATTCTGTTTTGAACTTGGAAAAAATGCCACAGAAACGTATGGAATGCTACAGACTGCTTTTCGACCATCTTGACCATCTTGCTGAATCGAGCATCAGTTTTTGAGTGGCATAAGAGAATCAAGGGAGGCAGGGAGTCTGTGAGGGATGATTAGAGGCGTGGGAGGAGTAAGGAAGTCAGAACACCAGAGTTGATTGGCCAAATAAATATTTTCATGGATAAGGACAGTCGTGTGTCTATAGAGACAATAAGTGCACAGTTTGATGTCAGTGTGGGAAATGTACACACAATTATTCGCGAGGAACTGAAGATGCGGAAGATTTGCGCGAAGTTTGTCCCAAGGGTGTTCAGAGAAGATCAGAAAGAAAGACGTTGTCATGACAGAAGGGAGATGGTCGATCTGATCAATTCAGATCCCACAGTTCATGATATTCTGGTGACTTGCGATGAAAGCTGGATCTACTGCTATGACCCATAGACCAAGAGACAGAATTCCCAGTGGAAGCATGCTGGCTCTAACAGATCCAAGAAGGCCAGACAGAGCAAATCCACCCACAAACTTTTGGTGATCCCTTTTTTTGACTGCACTGGCATGATCTACATGCACTGGGTTCCCACTGGACTGACAGTCAACAAGGAATACTATGTTGAGGTTTTAAGGGAGTTCAGGAAGAGATTCAGAGGGAAGAGGCCAGCATTCTTCAAATCGGCTCAGTGGCATTTCCACCAGGACAATGCAACAGTCCACAATTCCATCCTTGTCACAGGCTATTTGACCAAGATGGGCATCAAGACAGTTCCTCAGCCTCCCTATAATCGGGACCTTGCACCCTGTGACTTTTGCTTATTCCCTAAGCTCAAGGAAAAACTTAGAGGCTGTCGTTATGAGACATTTGAGGAGATGAAAGAGGCTGTGACGAAGGTCATTGACACGCTCGCATAAGAGGACTTCCATGGGGCCTTCCAGAAGGTGTTGGAACGGTAAAACAAGTGAATTGCAACCGGGGGAGATTACTTTGAAGGGGACTAGAGTTTCATGTGTGTACTATCAATAAAAGTGCCCATACGAAAAAAGTCTGGAAACTTATTTAATGAGCCTTGTATATATAAAAATTAACTCTCCAAATGTATGACAACAAGGAATGATAATAATGATAATAATCAATAAATAAAAACCCAATTGAGTAAAGGAATTTACAAATCATACTCTCACAGCAAAATATAAAGTGATACAAACCAACTGAAAGCCTCTTGATCTGATGATTTCATAAGCGAGAAATTGACATTCACCCAGCGTAGATGACTATATCTACGCTATACAAACGTAGATCTACTTATATTCTATCATCGATATTGAGCACTCAGTGTTTATATGCAAGTATACCTATATATATATATATAGAGAGAGAGAGTAAAGTTAGCGATATTAGTCGAGGGTGACCCGTAGGTTCCCTTTACAATAGCTGCTACACCAAGGTGTAGGGGACGGCCTTATTACTTTGCCTAGATTGATCCACTTTACCCTTGATCCTGACCTTATAATGCTGGGTGCTAAGGAAGGTGGTATCAAGAACCATTTTTTCAGTCTATGGTATGACTCGACTTGGGATTGAACCCTTGTTTCCCGGGCTATTGGCGAACATTCTACTCATTAGGATATATATATATATATATATATATATATATATATATATATATATATATGTATATATATTATAGTCATGAATTAAATACTCGGATTAAAGAAATGGTTAGACTAACAGTAAAATGTTAGAGATACTTTCGGTGTATATCATGTATATAAACAATGCTTGCCTTCGAATTTTTGTTGTAAATAAAAAAAATATTACATTAAAAATTCCAACGGTTTTTTAAATATTTTTGTCTAGATTTGTAGAAAAATTTCTTTAAATGTCTCAAATTTAAGAGATTTATCAATTTAGACATTTTTTTATCCTGATTGTTAACCCTTAGCAATAATTACCTTATATCTTTAATTTGAAGAAATATCAATAAATCTAATTTTAAATTAGTAAGTATGCTTGAATTTTGTACATATAAATTCTCTCTGATTAATTACAGCTTGCTGCTCCATGGTCTTTTGCTCAACTGTATGTGATTATTTTAACACGAGCTATAATTGTAGGAAATAAGTTGTAAAAAGATTCCTTGGACAATTCTTTTAAGTGGATATTGCCGGCCTAATTTGAAAATCAGCTTTAGAAATCCTTGTTATAACTCGTCCTTGAAACTAAATACTGTAAATATATAACTTTCACGGGACAGAAGGTGTGTTCATAATTTAAATAATCTGGAATCTACAGTTGGAGAGTGGCCGTGAACAAATCGGGAAGAACAGTTTGTTAAGAAAAGAAAATCGGCTTTAAATATAACGGGAAGTAAGTAGAAGTCCTTCCGCATTTCTTCGAGTCCTTTCGCATTTCTTTAATATTAATGCCTTCAATTCCATGACCAGAGAATTTCCCAAAAAAAAAAAAAAAAAAAAAAAAATGAAAGAATCAAAATCTCACGGAAATTCTACAAATGGAATAGGCATCAGATTTATCAGCGCGATATAAATCTGCTTTGCAATGGTACAAAATCTGATAAAATCAGTTGCTTTGAATAATAATCAAGAACACACACGCGCGGGCGCGCGCACACACTGAGAGATATGTATACTAAATCAAAAATGCAAGCATATTAATTGTAACTATCAAAATTTATATACAAGAACTGCCGCAAAAAAAGTAGTTTTTGCTTCCAGTAAAGTCTTCATCAGATGATGACCCTGGGTTCAGGCATGGTTTCGGGGCCGAAGCATCATTAGCACTAACCCAGGGCACCCCAGCAGTGTCTCACAATACTACCAGACTTCATTGGATGGTGTTTGATCTGTACGAATGCTATATCCGTTCGGATGCAGTTACAGTCTTGTTTTGGATCTTTTTTATATATTCCCTCTTCTTTGCTGGAGAAAGTCCAAGTTTGGTTAAAAATGTAGAGGTTGCGTTCGAAATAAAACCTCGACATCCAATCTCAAGAGGAAATATGTCCGTTGACCAGTCATTCTTAGTACACTGTTCACGCAGGTCTTCGTACTTTTCCAATTTCCGCTGATGTTCCCAGTCGATGTTGGTCTCTAAATTCAGCAATGATAACTTTTTTGAATTAACTGACCAAATGACGAGATCTGGACGCTGGTGAGTTGATGTTATTTCCGTTGGAAAAGCGAGTTGCCGTTCTACGTAAGCAATAACGTTCCAGTCCGTGCAACCATCAAGCAATGTTGGTTTGTGCCTATTTCTATGTGGAGTTTTCACAACGTTTCCTTCTTTAACAAATTGTATACTTGTTTTTATACATGAAATTCCATTGGCAGTTTCACAACCCCTTTTTTACAATCTCACCAATGATCCCTAAAATTTCATTATGTCTCCACGTGTAACTTCTTAGGAAATACTGACATCCAGTTGGAACGTGTTTGAGATTTGCAATCTTCCCACATGCATTGCAAAGGTTGGATGTACTTAACCCCCAGTATTTTAAATTTACCGGTGTAGGTAATATGTCATAAACCGCCTTAATGAGGAAACTTAATTGTTTAGGCTCCATTTGCTTGATGTCGCTCCATGTGATGGTCCTGTCCTTGGTGTTTTCCCACCTAGTCCATGCAACTTGTTTGGGTTGCGCCACAGCCTTAGTGAGACATTTGCTTTCCTCAAAATGATGAATCTCTTCCGAAACCATTCTTCGTTTATTCTTTGTGGTTTCTTTTGACCACCACCGTTGTGGGTGAAGACCAAATCCGGCTCTCCTAGTTGCCACAGAGCCGATTACTTCTTTCATTTTGAGGGAAGATTCTGCCGTCTCCACTGCATGTTTCGTGTTCCTTTTCGACCTGTTATTATGGCAGGTTGTGTACTTTTCACCAGTGGGTCCTCAGAGTCGCGCAGCATTTGGAACAGTCGTACCTTACCTAATTTAAATTCCTCAACAAGAAACTTTATTGGTAGTTTCAGCTTCGTTGATGAACTGTATAACGCCACGTTTGTTAAGGATTCAGGAAATTCCAATCATTTTTTTTCGGAACTTACTGATTAAGCTCCCCATTTTTTCAATTCTTGAGAGCGATACCTCATGGGCCATGCTAATCTTGGGATTAAACCAAAATAAACGCATCACAGTTTATCTTTTGCAATGTGGTCACATTTATCAATGGAGAGTAATCCATCTTTTAATTGTTTTAAAAGATCTTGCCACCGGTGACAATCTTGTTTTCATGATTATTAGATCGATAATAAACCATTTTTTTTCAAAATCACTCTATATCCTGGATTGTTCCACTTTGCCCTTGATTTGTACCTTATAAAACAAGGCGGCATCAAGTACCAGTTTTTAGTATGACTCGACCTGGGATTGAAACCCGGTCTTCTGGACGAGTGGTGAACGAAAAAGTATCTAAATGATTAAATAAACACAGTTTTAAAAATTCAATTGATTTCATTTTAATGACGTTCAGTGAAAAGTTTGTAAAAAACAAGTTACTGTGTCTTATCTTGTTAGAAAAAAAATTAGAGCGTAAATATTTCCCAATATTTACATCATGAAAAAGAAGAGTTCATGCATTCAATGTAGTTGTTTTGTTTAACCTTAAATTGGTGATTTATTATTCAAAATTTCCGTAGCAATTCAGATATTATTGTCGACCATCTCAAACAAATTTTAAAAATTAAAAAGCGGCATCCCAAAGGAAGTCGATAAAGGCAAAAATACAGATACAAAATTTACAGCTTCTCAAGCTTTTTTCTGTACACTTTTTAATATATGGAAATCAGTTTATTTCATATATATATATATATATATATATATATACTGATGAGCCAAAACAGACTAATCACCAATCTAATCAGTGGTGACTCTCGGGTCATCTCATATTTAACTATAACTTAATACATGTATATATTTCATATTTCAACCTAATAGACAAGTTCACCTATATAGGAAGTAGTGTCTCATCAACCGAGACAGACATCAACACGTGACTAGCAAAGGCATGGCAGCTACCAATAGGCTATCGGTCAAATGGAAGTCAGACCTGACCGATAAAATGAAACGCAATTTCTTCCAAGCAGCGGTCGTATCGATACTGCTGTATGGATGCATTACATGGACGCTAAATAAACGTATGGAGAAAAAGCTTGACAGCAACTACACAAAAATGCTGCGAGCAATATTGAACAAGTCCCGGAGGCAGCATCCCACAAAGCAGCAGCAGCAGTACGGCTACTTACCACCCATCATGAAAACTATTCAAGTTAGAAACCAGACATGTGGTACACTATTGGAGAAGTAGGGATGAACTCATAAGTGACATACTTTTGTGGACCCCTTCACATAGACGAGTAAAGGCAGGTCGACCAGCTAGAACCTACATACAGTAGCTGTGTGACTATACAGTATATAGCCTTGAAGACCTCCCGGAAGCGATGGACGATAGAGAAGGGTGGCATTAGCGGGTCAGAGAGATCTGTGCTGGTGGCACAGCAGGATGATGATGATATATTTCACATAAAACGCCAGGTTTTCTAAATCCAAATTTATTCGTTAACAGCTAAGCCCCCCTTTTCGTAGACCTGAAAACACATGTGGGATGAATATACGAGCCGAAACGCTATTTATTTTTACCGACTTATGTATATGTGTAATTTCGTGTTTTTTTGTGTATGTTCCTCGGCGCTCATGCATGTTTTGAATTTACTTTGTACCCGGCATTTATTATGTCTCTTATTAAGGTTAAGCGTCTATCGAAGTCACCCCTAGGATATTTGATGTTAACTTCTCAATGCGTGGGTCAATGAAACAGATCACATACACACACACACACACACACGCCGATCCAATATACGATGGACAGATTTGGGTTGATAAATAAACTCCTAAATAAATAGATGTCAGACCAAAGCAGTCACGACTAATTTGAAACACACTTCACATTTGCTTAACATATATCTTCCAGATGAAGAGCTCACTGTCCGGTGTCTACGATAGTAGAGGTCAGTAGGAGACATTTGGATATCAAAAAATCATTTTTAATCGACGAATATATATGCTACCTAAGCAGTTAATTTTTTTCGTTTCTTGTATAGTAGATAAATTTTTTAAAAAGGCTAAACTATTTTTAAATGCCCCAAAAGAGCATTTTACAGAAACCTTTCGTTGACTGTAACCTAAAGTCGAAACTAGTTGAGAACACTAAAATGAATTATTAAATAACAAAAAAATTTTCTTTTTGCAATATTACTTTTCATCAATAGAACTTAGAACTTCTCATCTATGCGATCACATCGGTGATAAACTGATGTTATCAAATTCCATTAACTCTTTGTCTACGCATAGTATTTATCACATAGTTTTTTTTAAATACATATTTAGATATAAAGAGTTTTCAATATCAGTGTTGGAGCTTGTATATATTTACTCAATCACTCCGCACTAGGAGGATGACACACTAGGTCAATTTTTCAGCGGTGTTTGACTGGTTTGAATTCAGAGTTTTCCTTTTCCTACACCGGTTGCCATATTCAGGTTAAAGATTCCAGGCTATCCTATTTACCGATTGCAGCAGGGAGAACATTTAGTTGAAACGTCTCCCAAGTGTATAAGCGCAAAGCAAAATACAAACAACCTTGTTCAGGACTTTGAACTCGATTCGCCGTGTCCATTTTTGACGATGATAACCACTGCTCTACAAGCGCCTCCGTAAACCACATATATCTAAGTTGGAATAGCATAGAGTCAAGGAAAATATCATCGTACCTACTTATATATATATATATATATATATATATATATATATATATATATATATATATATATATCGTTCTATAGTTAGAAATTTTAGAATATTCCCAGGAATCACGAAAGGATTAATGTGACCATCTTGCTAAAGAAGGAAATGGGCATTGTTAGAATAAATCCTATATAGATTAAAAAAGAATAGTTTATTTATCCTAATGACTGAGAAAGAATATCATTGAAAAATATTAGGAAAAAGTGAAGGAAAAAAAAGAAAGCGCAAAATATGTCAGGGATGACATCGAAAAAATACTTTTTTAAAATACTTTACATCTCGTTTCTGATTCCTAGAATAGATTCATATTTCCATAGATTTCCGGCTATTGATAGTTGTAGATTTTTTTTACGAAGGAAAAGATGAATATTTAATTTTCTCTTACCGACCAAATTGTTTTTTTAAATGCCTGCAGATGACGCTTAGGATAAAATGTGCCCATTTGATATGCCTCATTTGCATTTGGCCGTCACATTTCACTCTATGTCAAAAATTAGTTTTTCAACTGAATTTGCCATAAGAATAGTTTCTAAAACTATGGAAAAGCAGTAAACATGACTGATAACAGAAAATTTAGAACATTGAGGAAATGGACTTGTCGTCAGACTGGGTTTAAAACACAAAGCTAACAATTTGGTTTCAACTGACATGTAGAACATCCATGTATATATATATATATATATAATTTGACATGAATTGGCATGCAAGTGAATTTGGTTTCAGGTTATTTTTTTTTCTACTTTTAGCAACCCCTTCGCGCAGGTAGGATGCGACACAAGGGGTTTGATAGGTTTAAATCCAGAGTTTTCTTTTGCCATTCCAAGGTTAAAGAACCAGTCTGCCCTACTATTTACTCATAGATGGAGGGAGAATAGTTGGATTATTATATTTTCTAAAGGTAGCGTTATGCAAAATGTAAACAGCTTCGTTGGTGCTCATTTCCTTCGACAGGAACGACTACACCGCAACTGTATCCGCTCTTTGTCTTTCTCTCTCTGTCTCTCTCTCTCTCTCTCTCTTTATATATATATATATATATATATATACTGAGAGAAGATAATGTAATATATATATATATATATTTCTCTTCCAGTATTGCGAATGTCTGAAACCACGATTCGTTTTCCTCATTTATATATACCTACGAGGAATAAGCATCACATGAGATTAACAACAATAATTATTCGTGAAATAACATACTGATGATAATAATATATTGTAATAAAAGTTATATATTGGATAGATGATTTGTTCTTACTTTAGATCTTAATCTTATTCTTTAAGTATTTTTTCCTTATCAAGTAAAGAACTTTAACCTCTTGATGGTATTTCTTTGACATATCCAACTTTCCAGCAGCGTTGCATTTGTGTTTTTGGACAATTATTAACCAATTTCAGTCGTTAAGTAAAAATGTTAAATGATTTCTATTTAGGTAGATCACAGGTAATCGTAACTCCAACAAGTAAAATCGCAGATGAAGAAAATTATGTTAGTTTTACCGATTTCTTTCTTTTTTTTATCGCATTTTTAGTTGAACTGAAAAGTTGAAGAGGAATAGACCATCTTTTAAATGTCATGATAAAGATTGGAAAAATATTTTAAGGAACTCGTCACCGTTTGTGATTAAGAAAACTCTTTCACTGAATCTTATAAAATGTAGAGCATTACTACAAATTCAATAACCGAAGAAGAATAGATTACCTTTTCGTTAATAGCTTCTTTAGACTTTTCATTCTTGCTAATCAATCTCAAATTTCACATGACAAAGACTTTTTTCTTGCTTTTATCAGGACATTTTAGCCTCTCTGTTCTTCAACGGTTTTATGATATGATGAATATTCTAAATTATCTCAAAACTACTCGAAAAGATTTCTCCGGGGAATGCTTGGTCGGAAATAAGCAATTTGGTTTAACCAAAAAAGACAACAGAATGACATCACGTGAGAACTCTGCCTGATCGTGGAAACTAATGGACCAAGAGTGATCAATGAGAGAGACAGTTACAAGATATCAGGTGCGAATTCGAGATTCACTAGAGGATATTTTTATTCAATTTACTGTCAAGAGACCATTCGAAAATAATGTGATGAAAATCAAGAAAATGAAGAACAAAACTAGAGTTTATTGTAATAAAAACATATTTCGTCTGATTTATTGATACATTTTAACATGTCAACTTGCATTGGGTTATTTTATGTCTATCGGTTAAGGAATTGCATTTATTGTATATTTATATTTATAATTTTTGAATAGCTTTTTCTTAAGATTTTTTTAGTTGCATACGATCCGATCGAATACGACTAATTTCTAAACGGACCAGTTTGACTCATAAATGAGACCCTACCAAGTACTACCACCCCATTTAAAAGTGGAGCCGAGAGTAATGGCAATGAAGGAACATTCTACACATTTCAGATCTCAAGAATTTTAATCTTACTATCGGATGCAGTTTTGTGTTATATCCAGAATACCCCCTTTTTGGGGAAGTCTTACTCCCTCTGCAGGGGATGAAATCAGTGTATTCTTAGCCCCACTGACCAGACGTATTTACTCTGGGTTTACAATGACAATAAGGACTATTACTTGTAATTATCAGACAATATTATGTGTCAAAAAGTCAGAAATAAAAAGTAATAAAAATATTAAAGATTGAAATCTTTTGTCTTGGTTAAAAACCTTCAGTCACCTGAATGGTTAAGAGGTTGTTTATTAATGACGATCTTCTGAGGTATTTTTACGAAAAATAATTGCTACGTGCGTAGAATGAATGATGTCACGAGCTCGAAACGAAATGTAGCTTAACATTGTGGCCGAGGAGTTTTCCGGATACTGCTATAAAAATGTTAATCCTGAAAGAATTATGAATTAAAAATCAAACAAGAAAACGAACTACAGGAAGTTGAGTTAAAATAGATATTGCTTTTTATCTATTATTTTACGTAATTACCAATAGTTTACAAAAGATATGTTGTGTGAATATCAATTTTTGTATGAATACATCATCAACATCAAGTCGTGCCAACAGCACAAATTCCCTTGACACTCTCTCGCCATTCACCGTCGCTCTTTTTTTGTCCTCTACATGGTATCCATTGTCCGCACATATCTGATGACTGTAAGTTTTTGCATGTTGGTTAATATAAGTGTGTCCATACGTAAGAGTTCATAAGAAAACGTCACTTATGATTTCGTTTTTACTCCTCTAGCAGTGCTCAGTATGACCTGCTCCTCTTACTTGGATGATTGGTGAGATGGGAGGTAAGTGGCCGTAGAACTACTGTTTTGTAGGATTCTGCTTTCAGGATTTGTTGAAAATAGTGTGCAGTATTTTTGTGGAGTTCCTCTCTTGCTTTGTCTTCCGGCATCTTGTTAAAGTCTAACGATACTATAGTACTGACACAACTACTGCTTGAAAGAATTCTTTTAGTGTTTTATCTGAGATTTACATATGATCGATAAGTTTTCAGTAACAGTCTATACTTTACCTTTGGTTATGTGGTCATCGCTTTCAGTCGATAAGATATTGGTACTGAGGAATATGAATCGGTCAACTTATTTCAGAGAATTCCCATTTAATGAGAAGTTGGCATCATCATGATTAAAACATATGAACTCTGTTTTATCTGAGTTTACATAGAGACCTATGTCTTTTGCTGCTTGCTCCAGGCTATGCAGCAGAGATTCATCTAAATCTGGTGTATCTACGGGAAGTGCTTGATCATCCATGAGATATGGTCTGCTCATTAACTTTTATTCTGAGAAACCATTTTCTTTTATTGACTTTCGTAATGCTTTAATTAGGCATATTATGAAAAGAAATAATGCCAAGGTATCTCCTAGTCGGGCTTTAGCGATAATGTTAAAGAAATCATCGTCACAGTTAGGTGAAATAATCATGGAGAGAATAATATAACTATACTAAAGTGTTTTACAAAGAATATTGTTTAGAGTTTTTGTATGTTTTTTTTTTAAGAATATCTTCAGAACATTCAGAAGTAGTAAATGGTTATTTATTTGTCATGCTATGTAACCTTCTATTCTCTAATATATACACTTCTTACTCATTCAATAAAAGTTATCGTCTTAAATTACAATTAAATTACAATTAAATTATAAAAAAATGTTGACATACTGTATTTCGAGAGCAGATTTCGCTGGTTTGTGCTAATCATTTTCTAAATGAATATTCATAACAAGATTTCTGATAACTGTCATTTGTTGAATAAAACCGAAAGAAATATGTTCCGTTAAAACTGGTGCACATACACAAGAAAGAGGTCATCAAGTTAGTAGAGTTATCAAATAGGTTTATCAAAGTTTAATGTTTTCATTCAAATGACGAAATTTCATTACATTGTTTTGAAAAGCTAATTGAAAACACGTATAGGGATATGTTTTCGTTTAAGAATCTGTATATTTGTTACGATGAAGAAAACAAACAAAAACGGTTGATTAAATATGAATGTTCTTTATAAGGAAAGAAAAAGTTACACGAAACGACATCGAATCACTGACTGTGTGAGCTTTCAGCGAACAATCCTTAGTGCAGAGAACAAGATTTTTTTATTATTCACCTCAAGGTAAGCTGAAGGTAAGAATTTGCATTACTCAACAGAATGATATAACGGAAAACATCATCAAGTATATATGTTTTTTATTCTTTCATTTACTTGAGTTTTATAGTTATTTTCTTTCATTTTATTTTTGTTAACCAAAGAGATACTTGATACAGCAACATTTAAAAAAAAATCAAGTAGACAGTTCTGATGAGTAATGCTTTCTGTTTTAATTTCTTTAATAAATAAATTCTTTTAATAAGAGTTTTTCGTGAAAAAAACGAATCACTGAAAACAATTTCTTGGATGTAGCTTATGAAATTTTTATAAAATTCTGTTTATACATGAACATTTAACTATTCTTCTTGAGTCAAAATCAGATTTTTTAAAAAAAGAATCCAGTCGGTGAATAGATTTAGTTTTTGCAGCCTGCTGAGACTGTAACTTCCAGTTCGTGGAGAAATTATCTTCGAAATTCGAATATTTTAAATTTCAGAATAAATTTAATATTCCTTTGGTAATTGTTACACATCAACTTTATTTGCTTGATTTTTTAAAGATTAAACCGAAGACAAACTAAGTAGAATCTAAAGCTTTGTTTAGTCAGACACAATTCAGGATAATGATTTTATTGCGCCAATCTTTCACCCAAACAGAGACTTGCAGTCTGGAATTTGAAATCAAACGGTGACCCCTGGCTCTAATAACAAATATACAACATCACTAAGTCGCAACCACAAAAGTAGTGATATAATTATAGATACATAACAATTCAAACATTCCATGCTGTACATTAACTGCCTTTTATTGCAAATTGATAAAATTCTCTACTTTTTATAAACCTTAAACAAGTGCACGCACTCATAAACGCACGCACACACACAGACATACATTAAGCGCGCACGTAGACATACACAAGGAGACTTAAGCAACCGTATATAGAGATGATCACAAATACATAGAGAAACAGAATCATGAAAATAAAAAGGATGCGTACAAATATAAACACAGACGCACAAACACCTACGCGCTAACATACATACCCCTACAGAAACCTAAAAACATACATACATGATTACCAAGACACACAAGCACACACATAGACAAACGCAAAAGTAGAAACACACACACACACACACACATACTGATGCATACACAAATAATTGGAAACACAAATGTGAAAAATCAGCAAAATGCAACAATTTGTTCACTGGCATAAAAAAGATGCACAAAGATATATATATCACAAACACACACCGTATTCAGCATCTGATAGTTCGGATGATCTAGGGAGTATAAAGCACTCTTTCATTGGCACTGCTCCCAGCTCCACTATGGTAGTACATGTTAGGGTCCCATCAATGGGTTTAAAAGTTGTCCGTATTTGATAGGACCGTGTGCAAAAAAAAAAAAACTTTTAAGAAACATCTACAAAAAAATGTAAATATGAACATACAATGAAAGCGATTCCCTAACCTCAAGGCATAAAATAATCCTAGATGGGTTGACATGTCGTTAAAATCAATCGATTAATCAACAAACTCAAACTTACGTACACAGTTTGAAATACAGGTGCACAAATCCAGGCCTATAAACAGGCTAAAAAATAGAAACATAAATTCAAGCACCGAATCGCAAAGACAAACATAAACACACATTCAAAGTCAGACACATGAAGAAACACACAAAAATACTTAAACTTTCAATGAAGATCGAAAAGTGGTTGGATCCCAGTAAGGTTGATTATGTGTCATAAAAGCCTTCTGCTGTTACTCTCCGGCTATACAAGTTAGTTGTAGGAGAGTGGTTTCCGTAAGAGTTCATGAATCTTTACGTCCATCAATCATCATGATATGCAAAAAGAAAACTAAATCTCCTTGACAATGGATACTGTTCTCTTCCTCAAATGAAATTGGTACATGATTTAAGCTCGGTTGGCTGATTCTCATTTCCATACAAGAAACCATTAAACCATTCCCACAATAACGACCCAAAAGTTTTCTCTTCGTCGGTCTGCTGTCATTTCAACAATTTCATCGAATTCTAAAGTGCACTTTGTGGTCAGAATGGTCACAAGGAAAAGCAAAAGAAAGATGGGCATTGGAAAATAATCATTTTCTGTCTTCCAAAATGAACCAATTCTACTGCGTACTTGTCAAAACGTCATACACACTGAAAAGAAAAGAGAAAACCTTCGTTACAAAATGGAAACGTATAAATGAAATAATATAAGGTATCCATGAACAATAATGTATATATATATATATATATATATATGCACTTTGGTACATCAATATTCCGCCCTTTCAATTGGGGCTTATAATACACTGACTGTATCCCCCCTGTAGAATTATATGACTCTCTTTCACTAAAATGAGTCCTGGTTATGACACTAAACTGCATCTGATGGAGAGGCTTCAAATGGGGAATTTAGAGTACCACTCCATTGCTATTATTCCCAGTTCCACTCTGACTCGGTGTTGTAGTACCTGTTAGGGTTCAATATATGGATCAAATAAATCTGAGAATTTTTAGTATTGGATAGGAATACTTGATATCATATCAGAGATACATTATTTGCATTAACAATAGTTACTTTAAGCTATAATTGAATACAAGGATTATTATTATTATTATTAGTTACTTGAAACTATTATATGTAATTATATGTATGAGATTATATGTAATTACATAAACAAGTGATTATTATTAGATAGCCATAATTAGCTGCAACCATATAACTAAGTATAGATTATTAGTTTCATAAACCATACGACTGTGTGTAAATTATTTGTATTTGAAAGGGATACCACATATAACATAACGGTTAAAAAAACTCTTTACAAACAATTACAAGAAAATATTAATATGAACTTGCAATAGATTCAATTCCCTAAATAAACATAAAATAACCCTTGATAGGTTGACGTGTCTTTAAAATCAATTAAACAATCAGTCAATATATTCGTAGTCTTATGAGGAAAAGCATTATTAATATTTAACATAATTTCTTTCCTTGTCAATGCACTTTAATGGAGAATACTAAACTTGTTGATCAAACATTACACAGTGAAAAATTCAAATCCAAATTCTGGTCAGAAAATTCAAGTTATGGCCTTATAGAGCCATCCTTGATTAGATTCAGGAGAAAATTCTAGCGTAACAAAAATAGTTTCACGAGGCGAGTTCTTATTAAAAGGAATCTCTAACAATAAATGATAATTAACTGGAAACCATATTGCTGGGGAAAAAAGCCGCCCACAAATCGTGTAGAATTTAAAATAATTTTAAAGATGAATAAATAAAATAAATAAAATAAAGAATTGTCTTCTTTTCCAAATCCACCCGCTTGCTCAATGGAATAATAAAATAATTTTTCATGCTTGATTAAAAATTTAAAAAGGCAACTTGTCTCAGCTCCTTAGATTTACAAGGACAACCAACCTACGAGAAAGAAAACTGAATTAAAACCAGCTATATGTCATTGGTGCAATGTAGCCCCGTATAAACTGTCACTTGTTTTTTGGAGAGGGTATTAACGCTGCTAAGTAACTCTTTGATTGCCCAGAGATACGCTACCTAAGGAAATTATTCAGCATGGCAACCCAACAACATATTGATTATGAAACGACAACAACAACAACAACAATAACAATGTTCTATATCGGTAGTTATTCGAGATGGAGAGGTAAAATAATTACATTGTCGCATTGCTTAGTTACGACTAAAGATTCTAAAATAAAACGAAAATATTTGAATCGATAAATCTCTTCACTGTCACTTGAGTAAAAATATTTACTCTGTAGATATTTTCTCAGAACAACGTTATTCTCATGAGACGAAAAAAAAAAAAAACAACAAAGATAATTTATAAATTTCTTTTATGTAATGCGGATTTATTCTTTTAAACAGAAATGCACCAATGCACCATTCGCTATAAATTCTTAATTGACAACAAAGATTGTAAAATAGACATTGTTTAGAGAAAAAAAAGGGGGATTTAAAAGAAATAGTTTTATTTTTAATATGACCGTATCTGATTGCACACATTTGATTGAGAAGATTGTCTTCCTTTTATTATTACTTACTGTGATCTAACTCTAGACTTCACGCTTCACTTAGGTAGATACTTCAGCTTGTCCATTTATCGTGATATGAGCATTTTTCTATGGTAATTCATAGGAAATATTGCCTTGGAGAAACATATGATTTGTTAGTAAAATGAACTTGTAAAAGTCTGTTTATGAGAAAGTATTGAGTATAAAAATCAAAATTTCGATTTGACGACAGCTTATTTATCCAATATATGATGTAAATAAGAAAAAAAAATTAAATGAATCCTTGGGGAATTCTGAAATTTGTTTCATCGGTTGTAGATATCGAAAATGATTTCAACTTTTTATCTCTTTTCAACAAGGACACAGATGTATGATATCTAAATTAGTTGCATCTACCTAATATACGCACCAACTCTTATCTGTTATTTCTGCCAAATAAAAAATCTAAGTAACATCTTTTAATTTTGCTAATTCCATAATTTTTGCTTCGTATAGTAGAGTAATGTTATCAGAAACAAGTATGCTTCAATATGTCACTAGGTATAATATTCATAATTACAATTATCTAAATAAAAATCTTATTTCGGTGATTCTACACACAGATATTAATATTTGCTATTGTTGCCATTCACACGAACGGCACTTTCTAAACGCTTCATGCTGCTTTTATTCTTGTTTGCATTTACAGAATATTATGCTAATCGTTCTTGTTGTATAGTGGCTCGTACTACTTGACTTCTGGTATCGCGGAAGTATAAAAGACGCAGTATTTCTCAAGGAAGCAGAAACAGAAAGAGAAGCAGAGAGACAGTTCTGAAAGGACGACGGTCAGTAGTAGACCAACTTCGGACTTAACACCAACAGCGCGAGAATTATAACACTAGTCGGACAGTACCACTTGAGTTAATAAATAACTAACTCTATTTCACAGTGTATCTTTTCCTTACGACGATACAACAGTTCTTGTGTGTGCAATTTCTACTATTTGAATAGGAGGACTCTTGCTTGTACTTCAAAAGAGGACCTCAATGAGTTATCATCAAAATGAATTACAACACTTTCAACGACTTATTCCTGGTATCTGTAGACATTGTCATTGTCTTGGAATATAACAAGATCTAGCAGGCAATCGTACGATCTGCTAAATCAGATCCTAACTAAGCCACGACTAAATGAAACATCTAGATGTTGAATTAAGCTGTTTTACAATCTGTCTACAAATCTACTCAGTATTATGCAACTCAGTAACAAGACAACGTGGCTATTATTTCCTCACTTGAACTATGCTATATGTTTGAATTTAGATTAGAAAAACTGCTTTTTTAAAGCCAAGTGTTGTGGTGATATACCCCATGACGTTACCTGACACTATAAATAGTAACTGGCTTGATAAACGAGGCAAATGAGTCTAGACAGCTACCGGTAACCGTTACTATCTGTATTTCCGTAAATATAAACTGTTGTAAACCTAGCATCACAACACCGAGTCACTAACAAATGAGAAACTAGGAATTTGCCATATATATAAATATATATTAGCAACTATCACAACACATAATTATGTATTTTGCGATCCATGAACAATCTAGCCTTTTCTGATTCTTACAAGTAAACCATTGTTTTGTTGACAGATTCCATACTTGTGGGGAAGAAGAAAATATTGTCTTATCTTGCCAGACAAAACGCTCACGTCTATTATCTGTTCTGTGAAACGACCTCTTTTTCGTGGAGTTTGGCAGCGCATACAAATTTTGTTTGAAAATTCGGGGGCATCTCGAGCATACATTAGCTTTTGCTTTTTGAGAGATGCAGATGACTTTTAAGTGTTTGTTAAGCGGCTAACACGCCCGAAATTTGGCTCTTGTGAATTGTGACTTTCGGCAATTTACCATTTAATTATTTATTTTGTGCCCAAAGTGTTGTTGTACATAGAGCGTGTTCCTTCCAAAATACTTAAATTGCTTAGTCGTTCAGATAAAACCATTTTGTCCCCAAACTACTGACCATCTTGCCCTTTTAATAAAAGCTTTGGTCGAAGAGGATAAACTCATTTCAAGAATCTTTATTAAGATATTTAAAAAATCTAGCGGATCAAGAAATTGAATAATAATCTAAGTTACTCAGTTTGCTCAGTTTAATAATGAATATAGCATATGTAGAACTAAATTTGAAAAGCGTGCATACAGAATCAACGGTGCTTGGTAACAGTCAGTTTCTTATCAATACAATCATTAGACCAGGAGGCGCCCTGGTGGTAGGTATATCTTTATATACTGCTGTGTGGAGATAGATGATAATCTAGTTTGTAGGGCACTCTAAGAATGGCGGTCTGGTTATATCATATCAATTTTTGGATTTGTTAATTTATTGACTCTAATATATTTAATTCATTATTTTTTTAATATTTTGAATTATTTTACACATAACAGCTTTATCCGATAAATTTTCAGTGAATTCTGAGTGACAGCTTGTCTCCCCTGGTTTTAAGGACCCTTCGAAGTATTCTTCCTGATCTTAATAGGGCTTCATCCTTTGATCTCCGATTCTTTTAGTCTTCCTTCCAAGCCCATCGGAACTGTTTCGATGGTATCAACTACAATTGATAACACTGCAATTTTTTTTGTTCCACATCTTTTTTTCTTTTCTCTTTCTCTCTCTCTCTCTATATATATATATATATATATGTATATATATATATAGCACAAAGTAAAAAAAAAGATCATGACAGTTTTGCAAGTAGGAAAATGAACTTTCAATTTTCTAGGTTAGGTGTATCTACATAAATAAAAAAAATCAGTATTCAAAATGATCATTTTTGTCAGCTCGAACATCAGCCATTTGCTGCAGTGGATTACTCTATTAACATGACCTGCGGGTGTGAATACGGCGGATTTTGTTGACAGATTGATAAGACCGGTGTGATCACCGAAATGTCATCATATCCACAGGTGCTGTGTATCAGAGGATGTTGACAGCATTATATCCGCTCAAGGATAATATCAACAAGGTGATTGCCAAAATGTCACCATGTCCACAGTTGTTATGTTGAAAACAAGTGCATCCGGTCGAAGATATCGGAAAATCACCTGAACAGTGGGCGTCGTTGAATTCGGTGATATTGGCAGATACGTACGCCCACAGAACCGGGCTTGGGCTAGTAGCCAATGGGAAGCAGTCAACATAACCAATGGAAAGCAAAGAAGTGAGATGTGGGCATAACCATGGTTAACGAAAAAGAGGAATTGCTGCAAGTCACGTAAGAGTTGTAGACTATGTAAGTTCCCGAATTTCGGCTAAAGTCAGTTGTTCACTGGTTCGTCCGTCTCCCGACAGCTCCTCCGTGTGCGCGAACTCTCTGCGATTGCTTTCTGCTCCACACAAGTATCATCACCGAAAATAAAAATATAATCTTATATTTTTATATACATACGTGTTCCTCGTTGTTAATAACGACACAGTGTACTATACAACATTACTCGCAAGTATATCAATCATCAAGCAGACTATATATATTAATTTTTTCTATGTGATTAACAGGTTTTTATTTCCTTTCGCTTGTTTGTCTATCTCTCTTTTTTATTATACAAAAACATTGGCTTCTTTCATTTCAATTCCGTGACTTGACGAGACACTAAACGACTGTCTCTGTAACTTTGTGACACGCAATGCTTTAAGCGAGAGGATAATTTTAATATTAAACGCAAAATGATCTGACAAGCGATCCCCATGTAGAATAGATTACATTTCGATTGTTAACATACATAAAAATAGATGTTATATTTATTGTTTTTCCCTGTTATGAAATATAAATCAATATATTATAAAAGATGTTTTGGCGTTTTTAGCCTTTTTTGTTTCGGTTAAGATTTTTTCCTTTCTTCCCTCTCAAAACAATGTGATAGTCTGGGAAATAGACAAACTGTGAAAGAAAGAAAGAAAGAAAGAAAGAAAGAAAGAAAGAAAGAAAGAAAAAGATCTATGGATATACAAATGCAAATATGAGTAGATAAAGATTCAGGTAGCTAGTTAGGTAAATAGTTATGTGACCTAATGATAAAGATATTTAGAAAGAAAGAAAGAAAGAAAGAAAGAAAGAAAGAAAGTTTTAGATATATAGATACAGATATGAATAGGTTCGAATAGGAGAGATAAAGACATAGTTAGGTAGGTAGGTAGGTAAAAGAATGGTATAGATATTTATACGAGAAGGAAAGAAAGAAGGAAAATATTTATAGATATACAGATATAGATTTAAATAGATATGAATAGAAGACGTATGATTCAGGTGGCAAGTTGCGAACAGACTGAAATACATGGATTGGAAGATATGAAAACTTTGATAAATGCAGAGAGATAATGAAACTGAGATACGTTTGCTTTAGGAGAGAAAATGGGGACACAGACCAGTTGAATAGTGAAAGACAGAAAAAGGCGACGGGGGAAAGAAATAATGTGAAATATATACAAAATTATAAGAAATAACAATTTCAATGCAATGAAAAGTGCCATATCTTTCCTTTTGGGAGGAAGACATTCTTTTATCGGATCCATTTAATTATCGTGAGCAAAGCCCCACTGCGGACATAGATGTGTCTATATATAAACAATAGTCGCTACAGCTTCAATAAAAGCTTCTTTTTTTCTACTGTGACACTAAATGAATGTATTTTGTTTTTTCACTGTTTGACGTGGCTGTTCATTCTTATTTCTAGAATAAATTATCCTCTGATTGTGTTAATTATATTCTCCGCCCTGATATGAATACTCAGCTGTCTTTCAGGGAAATAATTCAATCTAGCAAAGCCATTTCTTACTATCAATCAACAGTGTTTATTTTCTTTGCAAATTACCGCCACAGTTTTCTTTTGAGAACAGAAGAAACACTGATCGTATTACTACAGCTCTTTTAACGGTTGCTACCGATATCAACAGCGACAGCGTGACAATCACATACAAGAACCTCATTAATTGGGTTCTTACTTTGCGCTGATGCCCTTGGAGAAGGCATCCGTCTGTTCTACCCCAACCCAGCTATGAGTACATAGTGAGGCATATTGACTTTTTAGCCTTTGTTAGGCAACCGGTCTAACAGAAGGAAAACACTGAATTCAAACTAGCTTTGATCCGCTTAAAATTTGACCTTGTGGTACTTCCTGCCCGTGGCAGAGGATTTGGGTAAATACCTAACAGAGGGTGTAACTGAAATCACCCTGGGAAACAGAATAAGTGAACAGGGCACGAAACCAGAAAGGTATGACTCAGTTTATTTCATTTTAGGAGAGGTAGATATTTACCTCTCTTTCCTCTCTGTCTCATCTCCACATCTGCAGAAATGCTCTCATCACAGGGAAAGACATGAATACTCTTTATTCAGTGATCTAGGATTTTTGTTCAAGAGTTAGATAAACCAGTATCGTGTGTAGTGGGTTCAGTTTACACAACAAATACGTTCATATTACTCCGTGCCAAATAAACTTAAGAAAATATTTCGATATGTTTGACGGATTTTATAGCTTATATTTCCTCGCGGCATAAGCTATCAGTGTTAAAGATAAGATAAAACTAGAATTTTGAATGATGATTCTCAAAGAAGGTAAGAATTCCCAAATGGAAAACAGAAACCGCACATTATTTCTTTTTCAATTCCTCAAACTCAACTGGTATTATGCCGAACGTAGCAAAGCTTGAGTCATAATTGAAATTTTAAAAAAAAAGATAAAATATGATGAAGCTTTAGCTGAAGAGGTAGAAGAAAAGAAAACAAGATCCGATAATGAAAAAATTAAATCAAAATGAAGAGAATTGAGCTTATATATATATATATATATATATATATATATATATATATATATATATATATATATATATATGTATATATATATATATATATATATATATATATATATATGTGTGTGTGTGTGTGTGTGTGTGTGTGTGTGTGTGTGTACAAATCATTAACCAGCTATCATATGTATATACTTATATACATGCAAGTATGTGTATAAAAAAAGCATTTAGAGAAACGCTGTTTTAAAAACAACGGTTTGAATACCTCGTGGAATAATGAAAAGACTTCATCTGAGAAGATGAGAAAACATTTACAGAAACGTTGTGTTAATAACAACAAAGATGAAGACAGTCGTCCGATTGTGGAATTGTGAAAAGACTTCATCGGAGAAGATGAGAAAACATTTAGAGAAATGTTGTGTTAATAACAACAAAGATGAAGACAATTGTCTGAATATGGAGTAATGAAAAGACTTCATATGAAGAATAATGACAATGTATACTGGACATTCACTGACTAACGTACAGCAAATATTTGATATATTCGACAATTGTCATTTTATTTTTCAGACTTCGTCATCTTTACAACAGTCTCACTTCGATTTATTTATATAAGCCTTTTTAATGCTTGAAATATTGGTAATTTAAAAAATGTTACAATGTAGAAGTTTAAAAAATTACAAATAATAGCTGTCATAAACAATGTATCAGACATATATAATTGTCGACTCTAAAACTTTGATGTTCTATAATTATAAAGTAGGATTGTTACACACACATTCCACTTAAATAGCAAATTTTCTTAGATATCTTTTATATTCATCTCCAGTTTTACTCAAAGTTCTACTGAGCAAACTGAATCTATTTTCTGACAATTTGCTTTTCTTGACAATGAAAATCTGGTCTTCTGGGTTGGATTGAGTACTTCGTTTGAATCCCACGTAATCTTATGAATTTTTTTCTTCTTAAAATTTCTAACACGTGTCTTCTTTTGCCAACATCTAATGGTATGCATAGTTCCTTGTTGATTGCCTTATCCTCTCAGGTATTCCTATTTTCATATTCTATTTAGCAACTTGCTGTATCCGTTAACAAGGGTTGGCTGAAAAGCTCATCACTTGACCAAGATACTCTCATGGAATTTGACAAAGTGTGGTTTATCTTTTAACAAAGTTTCCCTTCCAGTGATGTTGCATTACTTGCGCCCCATTCGTCAAAAACTCATCAACAGGAGATATGACGTCATCTTATGAACTTTTCAGCCTATGGATTTTTCAGCACACCCTCGTGTATGATCGTCATTAGCATCTCTTTTTCTGCAAAGTCCGCATTTTATTGAGCTCTCTCTCTCTCTCTCTCTCTCTCTCTCTCTCTCTCTTTTGAGATTCACTTTACTTATTGATGTTGTTGTTGTTATTATGATAGTGGTAGCATTAGTATTATCATTAGTAGTAGTAGACGTCATCGTCGTCGTCGTTGTTGTCGTCGTTGTTGTTGTTGTTGTTGTTGTTGTTCTTCTTCTTCTTCTTCTTCTTCTTCTTATTATTATTATTATTATTATTATTATTATAAACAGATTTTAATTGGCAAGTTGTTAAGAGGTCCTAGTTACATTCAGATATCTTTTGCAATCAGTGCATTCTTCTTCTTCTTCTTCTTCTTCTTCTTCTTCTTCTTCTTCTTCTTCTTCTTCTTCTTCTTCTTCTTCTTCTTCTTCTTCTTCTTCTTCTCTCAATAAAAATACAAAAGTGAGCAACGAACGTAACCATGAGAACAACATTGATTGTAAACAACACCAAGTAATAATAATGATGGCAGCATTGGCATAAGGAAATAACAACGATAACGAAAATTGTTCATAAATCAAGGAAAATAATACACAAGAAAGATGGCGTTAATCTCTGAGTTCAAGTCTTTAAATTCTACCGACAAACAAAAGAACCTGATCGATTGACAGCTACAATTGTTCAGTTCTCGTCACTTCGTCGTCAATTAAAAATGGCCTCGATTAAAATATAATGAAACCTAAAAGAGATCAGAAGTCGCCTTGATTATTGCAATGATAACTTACACAACTCGATCCCTTTGTCCTGTATGGTACCAGTTATGGGATTGGTTTGTGTGTAATAAGGTCATTCAGTGCTTGAAATTCAGAAATACACCACAATGCCCAGCAACAGCGTTCGAATCAAGTTTAAGACTTAAAGAATAGATGTCATGTAGTATTCATATAAAAGTGGTTAATTTATTGTCAAATTGTGAAAAAGCAAATTCACCATTGTCACAGAATCCACCATAATGCTTTTTTAATGTTGGTTATTCATATTTACCCTATCCCTCCGCTCGGGCAGGATATGACACAAGGTCAATTTTTAAGCGGAGTTTAACAGGTTTGAATTCAGAGTTTTCCTTCTCCTAGACTAGTTGCCTAACCAAGGCTGAAGAAATCAGTCTGTCCTACTATTTACCCATAGCAGGAGGGAGAATAATTGGATTAATACCTTTCCCAAGGGTATTAGTGCTGTGTGAAATGCATGTTGGTTATTGGTTGTTTGGGTTTTATGTCATATCAACCTTCATAGGTTATTTAATGCCAAATTCTATATATATATATATATATATATATATATATATATATGTTTCACCAAAGATTTCTGAATGAATACTTTGTTGATAACGTTATAGATGAGAAGGATCCCATTTGTTTGCACGGGCTTAAAAGTATTTTTTAGTACAACCCTGTCCCTCTCAAGAAGGACAGAACGTCTTCCATTTTGACGTTCTTAAACAGATCTCTCAAGCGATTCACCTTGAAAAATCGCTTTCTAATGCGAGCAAAAACATTACATTCTATGGGAACGTGTTTAACGGTGCAAGGTGTTTGACATGACAAACACGGTGGTTGTTTTTCCTGCTTCAATATGGTATGACGTGGGCTGGACCCGAAGAGTTTATTGCAAATTCACCATTGTTACAGAATCCACCATAATGCTTGAATTTTTAATGGAATGAAAACAATTGCCTGAATCCAACTATGAATGAAAAGGAAGAACTGATATGATTTTATTAATGATTTAAAAAAAAAATTGACTTAAGTTATCCAAAAACTAAAATATTGTATTTTTAAGTCCCAGAAAACATGAAAATTTTGAATAAACATTTTCTCGTTACAATGATTATTTTTATATAATGAATACAAGGAACAAATTATTTCATATGTTAAACAGTTAAAATTTATTTGTGTGATTTCTTCGTTAATCTATGTTCTATTCTGAAAAAAATCACGTTGAAAATTCTTAAACTGCATGTTCTAAATAAAATTGTGGAATATGTCTTGTTTTAACATTATCAACAATAAAAATTCTATTATCAAAGGTGAAATATTGTCACATATAGTTTGAATTTCAATTGAATTGACTCAGTAATTAACTTTGATTTGTTACAGACAAACGCTGGGAAACAGATCACCGTCATCAAACCAGCATCGATTTCCTGGAAACATTATCAAGAAAAATTCATTATAATTCATGAAACATTAAAGGAAAAGTTGTGACGTAAAAGCTATCCCTGTGATTGGCCGAGCCAGCAGTCAAATGGAATATCTAATTGAACAGTAACCTATGTTACTGAACTACAAAGTTTGAAAACAACTTAACGCATTATTATTATTGTTACTCCTATAGAGTTTTTAACATCAGCATTAGCTGATGGTCTTTCACCGTAGTTTGAGTGATAGCAAGTCTCCTCAAGCATCCAGGATTCTTTTCAGTATTCTGGCCGTTCTCAACAATGCTGTAGTTTGGATGGTCTCCACCCGTCCTCCAACTTCCAAGTCCTCCAGTCCCTTTAATAGTCCTTTAGTTACAGTACTGAATGCACCAATCACGATTGGTATAATCGTCACCTTCAAGTTCCATAGTTTTTTTTTAATTCCCCAGCAAGGTCTAGGTACCTACCCTTCTTTTCACATTCTCTCAGTTTTATACTGTGGTTAGCTGGTACAGCAAAGTTGACAATTTCGCAAGTTCTCTCTTTTTTTTTTGTTTTTGATTACTATATGGTCTGGTCTTCTGGCCGAGATTAGGTGATCCGTTTATATGTCCAAGTCCCGTAGGAGTTTGTGTGTTATTCTCCAGGACGGATGCTGGATTGTGTATATACCATTTGCTCGTATGGTCAAATTTCAGTTTCTTGCATATCTCCTAGTGGATCACTTTGCCCACCCATTTTTGTCTAGTTTTATACTCCTGTGCTAATTTGCTGTATTCGCTATCACCATATAACCTACATTTGCTATTTCGTTGCGTCTTATCTATTCTCGCTTTGATTTGATTGGTTCTTATGGCGTTGTTTTGTGTTGCTATTAGAAGAGATTCTGTTTCTCATTTAAAGTTTCCTTTTCTTTGCCATGTCCAAGTTTTATCGTGCAAGATGTCTTTTATTAGACGTTTTAAGTGCCCATAGAGTTGTTTCTCTTCCCATTTTTATTTTCTAGTTATTGTCATTCTGTTGGTCCCCGTGTTGTCAGTATCGTTTTTGATGGCTGTAATCAGTCCTCCTTCTTGTTTTTCTATGTAGTCTTCGAGTCGTAGTATAAATGTGTCAACACTTCTTTCAATTCGAGCAAGTCCTCTTCTCCCTCTTTTCTTGATACATATAGTCTGTGAACGTCGTCTCTGGGATGTAATGCCTTATGCATGGTCATTAGTTTCCTTGTTCTTTGGTCCACTTGATTAAGTTCTTCTCTCGTCCACTTCAGAAAGGGTCCCGAATAACTAACAAGGGGTACATCCTAGGTATTTATTCCTTTGATAAGGTTTCTGCTACATAGTTTTGTCTCGCATAGCTTTCTAGTTCTTCCGAGATATTCTTTCTTAATTTTGTCTTTCATCCCCACTTGTTTGATGGTGTCAGCCTCCAAGATGCCCAAGTATCTATTGGTTTCGATTTCTCCGACCGTTCTAATCTTGTCTTGACTTGGTAGTTCCATTCCGTCTGTCAGATGTCATTTGCCACTTTTCATTACACGCATGGCACATTTTTCTATGCCAGATTCCATCCCTATGCCCTGACTATATATACTAACTGCGTGTATTAAAGTTTCCAGTTCTTTTTCATTTTTTGCAAACAGTTTAATGTCGTCCATGTACATTAGGTGATTGATCTTCTCTTGCGATCTACTAAGTTTGTATCCAGCTGTGCACTTTCTGTTTATGTGGTAACAGTGATAGTGCATCTCCTTGAAAGATACCTCTTTGGAACTTCGCTTCAGCTAAGATTCTCCCTTCTGATGTCTATTCCCCTTTCCAGATTTTCATGGTTTTCTCGATAAAGTTTATGCCTTCATCAGGTATTTTGTATATTTTGTGACAATTTATTATCCAGCTTTGCGGAACATAATCATACGCTTTTTTGTAGTCAATCCAGGCCATAGATAGATATTTCCGTCTGTATTATTATTATTATTATTATTATTATTATTATTATTTACTCCTTTTCGTGTTTTTCCCACCAACGTGGAGTTTGAGTGACAGCAAGTACTCTCAAGTCTCCAGGACACTTCTCAGTATTCAGGCTAATCTTAATAATGCAATAGTTTGGATGGTCTTCACTTGTCCTCTTATTTCCATGTATTCCAGGCCTTGTACGAATCATTTGGTGATTCTACCAAGAGCACCAATTACTAATGATATCACTGTCACCTTCATGTTCTACAGTTTTTTTCAATTCCCGTACAAGATCCAGGTACTTAGCTCTCTTTTTGCTTTCTTTTAATTTTACTCTGTAGTCAGCTAGGATAGCAAAGTCCACAATTCGGTAAGTTCTTTTTTTTTTGTTGATTATTTCGAAGTCCGGTCGTCTGGCCGTGATTAGGTGATCCGTTTTTTAGCTCAAAATCCCTATGGGTTGTGTGCATTTCTTTCTTCAGGACAGATTTTGTGTTGTGTATATACCATTTGTTCATTTGGTTAAATTTTAATTTCATGCACAATTCCCTGTGGCTCACTTTGCCCACCCAGTTGTGTCTAGTCTTATACATTTTTTTGCGTTAATTTGCTGCATTCACTTATGTGATTGATCGTTTCGTCTCTATCACCAGATAACCCACATTTGCTATTTTGTTGCGTCTTGTCTGTTATTATTATTTTACTCCTTTGAGAGTTTTTCACACCAGCATCAGCAGATGTTCTTTCACTGGAGTGACAGCAAGTCTCCTCAAGTCTACTGCACTCTTCTCTATTTTGGTCGATCTAAACAGCGCTTTCGTTTGGATGGTCTCCACTCGTGTTCTTATTTCCAATTCTTCCAGTTCCGTTACCAATCTTTTGGTGACTCTTCTGAGCGCACTGATTACAATTGGTATCACAGTCACTTTCATGTTCCATTTTTTTCCCAGTTCCCTTGCAAAGTCCAGGTACGTATTTTTCTTTTTGCCTTCCTTCAATTTTACTCTATGGTCTGCCCAAATGGTATTATCATTATTATTGCTTTATTAGTAGGTCTTAGAACCCGCTGACTGTATCTCCTACAGAGGGGTAGGAAACTCAAAAATGGGTGCCCTGAGTATGGCACTAACTGAATCTGATGATGAAGCTCTAGAGATCTGGGGAATGTGAGGTACCCCTTCATTACTATTACACCCAGTTCCATTCAGACCAGAAGGATAAGTACCTGTTAGGATGCCATTTATGGTTCAAATAAATCTGCTTCAAAATTATTTGTATTTAATAGGAATACTTGGTATCATATAAGTGGAAATTATTTGTATTAAGTATAGTTACTTAAAGCAATAATTTTTATGTGAGGATTATTGTAAATAGTTACTTGAAGCCATATAACTCAATACAAACAAATGATTATTTTTACTGAATAGAAATAGTTACTTGAAACAATATTAATGTGTGCAAATTAGATAAAACTTCTTGAGGCCTTGTAACTATGTGAAAATTATTTGTATTAGATAGGAATACTTGATATCATATATGTATAAAACAACTATACGAATGTAAGTATAGATGTACAATGAATGTGATTTCCTAATGAATGATTTCCCAATGAATGTGATTTCCCAGCCTCAAGACAGGAACTTACCTTAGACTGGTTTACGTGCCATTAAAATCAATCAATCATTTATTCCTCTATTTTTCTTTCTTATCTCTTTTCTCTTTGGCCCAAGTTTTTGCAACACCATCCATATAAGTAGTCGAATTACTTTTTATATTTTACTTTTTACTACTGTCTGAAGACTGTGTATCTCACTGCAAGAAACTTAAGTAAAAAAATAATCTTAAATGATTGCCTTTTAGTTTTATACGGTACTTTTCTTGACAATCATTAATTCTTATCTTTTGCTACCAACACTTAAACATGCAAAAGTTATTAATAAATGATTGCAAACAATGTAATGGGAAAAGATGGTTTGTTGGTTGGTTGGATTTTATGGCATATCAACCTTTGTAGGTTACTTAACGACAAATCTATTTTTATGCAAATAGTTCTATTTGAAAAAATTCAGTTTAGCATGAGTACACAGTTTAATTGTCAAAGACATTTCTCTTTCAAGCTATCCACTTTATTCAAACAGTTCTATTTCAGCTAATTCAGTTTAATATAAGTACAGGAGTTCTATATTAAACAATTCAGTTTAGTGTAAGTACAGTTTCAATGTCAAAAATAGTTCAATTTCAAACAATTCAGTTTAGCATAAGTACGCAGTTTGAATGTAAGTACAGTCTAATTGTCAAAAACATTTCTATTTCAAGCTATTCAGTTTAGTCAAACAGTTCTAATTCAAACAATTCAGTTTAGCATAAATATGCAGTTTAGTTCTATTTAACCCATAGATAGGGCCCTATCAGATGTTACTACTCCGGGCCAGAGTAGTCCTGGGAGCAAGGGTAATGAAAGAATGCTCTGCATTCCCCAAAGCTCCAGCATCACTGGAACCTCGCCATCAGATTGTTTAGTGTCATATCCAGGACACCCATTGAGGGGAGGGGGTCTTACCTCTTTGCAAAGGTGCCGTCGGTGTATTCTACAGCACCATCCAAATGGGCAATAATGGAAATAGAGTTTTCAATTATTCATATACTGTATATAACTATAAATTTGCTTTTTTACTAGAATTGGCAAAGCTAATTTAAAATACAAGAAGCACAGGGTTGATTTTGTAAGAGAAAAAAGTTTGGTTCAAATTTCTTACCAAAAAAAAACAAAAAAAAATCACTTCAAAAAGATAAAATAAAAAGACCAATGAAAACATTTAAAGAGTGAAATCTTCTATGTTCCTTTGTCACTTTCATCTATTATTATTGCTTTTATCGTAATTTTCAGATTGTGTTACATTTAATGACAATTAAGTAGTCGGAGAAAAAAAAGAATAGGAAAATAAAAACATTTAAAAATGCCTGAGTGATGCAATAAAGAGCAATAATAATACATAGATAAACGATAAAGTTGTCAAAAACACGGACAAAGTTTCATGTAACTAATTCGCAAAACTTATGACTATCTATCTATCTATCTATGTTAATATCAATCAAGTTTTTCTTATATATATATATATATATATATATATATATATATATATATATATGTGTGTGTGTGTGTGTGTGTGTGTGTGTGTGTGTGTGTGTGTGTATTCGTGTGTGTGTATATATATATATACTTCGAAAACTTCAGTAACCCAATCTTTATAATGAGTAATATTAGAATAAGTATATACTATCGGATCTGTACATTTTATCGTTTTGTTAAAAATAATATATGAAAATAAGGAAATTCAAAAAAGTTACACAGAGCTTAGTCTGATGAGGGTTGTGGGCGCAGCACTCACAACTTCTGTGTTCCGCTACAGCTCAAAAAATATTAAAATTCCCGATCAAAAAAGAAACTTCTCTCAAATTGATGAATTAACTTTTCCCATAAACACACACCAAAAATATTAAATTGGCACACTTTAAAAGTTAGTTATAATTCTACAGGAATATAAGTGCTTGTTTGTGTCTATGTGTCAGTCTTTTAGTTTGGTTTAATGATTTATAGCGTTTCAACTTTTATGGGTTATTTAAAACCAAATAGTGTTATAAGAATTGTTAGCTAATAGTTTGTAGGGAACTTACTTTTTAAACTAGTGCTCATTTATTTGTATAAAGTTAAATGATTTCAAGTATTGCTATTTAACACTAATAGTTCTATTTATTAAATGATTTCAAGAGATGTAAACATTAATAATTCTATTTAATATTATTCATTCGTTTGCAGGCAGTTTAAGTGGATTCAGCTATTGCTATCTCAGTTAAATTGACCCTTAGCACCTATGAGATAAAAAAAGATCTGGGTAATTGTTTGTCATAGGAGTAAATTGAAGAAAACGGCCAGGATCATAATATAGGTGTTAGGGCTTGACATGATCAGCAAATTGATCAGATCAAAAATCTCCAATGGCTCTTCTAGTACAGTAAGGGTAAAAATAGAATGTTGAAGGTCACGTGACTAATTCGCTTGCAGGGTCACGGACTGCTTTGCCACGAGAACCCCCATCTTGAAGAATTACGGGTCTTCATATATATATATATATATATATATATATATATTTGTCTTTTTCTCTTTGTCAGTCAATTGTGATTCATTTTCATCTATCTATCTGTCTATTTATCTATCGATCGATCTATCTATGTTTTTTCTACTCGAAGTACATCATGCAAAAACATCGTCAGTTATGAAGACGAAGAAAAAGTTGTAACGAAAAGACCCCGGAATAAAACCTCAATAACCAATGAAAGTAGTGGATGGTTCCACTTTACTCTTGATATATACCTTATAATGCTGAGTGTTAAGTAAGGTGTCAAGTACCATCTTTTTGAGTCTTTGCGATAACTTGACCAGGACATTCGTAAACACTCTACCCACCTGCCAATAGAGAGAGAAAGAGAGAGGGATAGAGGGAATAATTATATTTAATAAGCGAGTGGTAATATACATTAGATTTTCGTAGATTGTATATAAACTATATTCTATTTTCTAAAATTAAATCCTGTTTAAAATGAAAAGATAATGCACACACACAAACATAGACATATATGTATGTGTGTGTGTGTGTGTGTGTATTTTATTATTTTTCTTAACTTGACGTTCATTTATCAGTTAGTCTTGTTTGTCTACAGAGAAAATTATTCTTAATCCAGAGACATCTTCCAATTCCATCAGACAAATCGGCTCTTTCTACAGAAATGGACGATGATTCCCTTTCCAAACAATCATTGAACGATAAACCAATTCCATTCTCGGTAGATTTCGGTTGCAAAATTCTTCTTAATCATAAATGTACTACTTGTTTGTTTGTTTGTTTGTTCGTTTGATCACACCTAATGCTCATCCAAATACCCTTCCTGCAGCCAAGTGGGATATTCTTTCAGCCCCACGACAAAGTAAGATATTCTTCTCCATCTCGTCCCCACAATCAATTGGGATATTCTTAACGATGAAGCTCCTCCTGTTTCTAGACCTAACCATAGAAAGATTTTAATGCTCGATTTTGTATGTCGTAGAGCATATGAATATATGTTTAATACTCTGTTTTTTGGCTTTTGTTCCCTTGAAACATGTGATAAAATATGTCTTATTGTCCTGTATATATTTCACATTATTCGTATAATAAAAAAATATCAAGTTATTCACTGTTTACTTGCTTAAAAATGTCTCACAAATTTAAGATTGTTCTATTTTCCGGAATAACTAAATTTACTTAAAATTTGTATTTTATAAAATTTCTATTGAGAATAACCCACGATAGAAAAAGACTTTATGTCCGTTTGTACATGGAATATGGAAACTTTGTACTATAAAATTTATAAAATTTGGAAACTTTGTACTATAAAATATGGAAACTTTGTACTATAAAATATGGAAACTTTGTACTATAAAATATGGAAACTTTGTACTATAAAATTTATAAAACTTTGTACTATAAAATTTATAAAATTTCTATTGAGAATAACCCACGATAGAAAAAGACTTTATGTCCGTTTGTACTATGGAATATGGAAACTTTTATCGCTTCAAAGAGCGGCCAGCGTTTGAACAATTATCGTCTCTCAGCATTCGCTACCACACAAAGAAAAAGCTACCTCACTACCTACTTTGGACTTTAATGTCTATTGTCAATTTAAAAGATCTACAAAAAGTAAATTGCTTTTTCACAGTATTTTAACCGAAAAATTTGAAACTTTTGCAATAATTCAGTTAAGGGCTTTTGTTTTTCAAATTATCGAGTGACTAGGTAACCTATTTTATTTTTGCTTCGTTGTCAGTTTTTCATTAAAGAGTTTAAAACCTTTTAAGTTTTTTAGTATCTGCAAAAAAGATGGCGCCATAGATGAAATTGGCGATAAAAATGTTAATACTGACTTTTGTAAATAGCAAAATCAGATTTGAAATGATGAAAATGTAATTCTTATTTTATTTTTGGAAAGAAAGTTCCAGTCTATTTCAATTGGGAAAAACAAACAAACAAACAAACAAACAAACATATGAATTACAGTAAGATTGTTTAGAACATTTAAAAAATCTTGCGCATCATTAAGTGCTACCCACTTGAAGATTCATATATATATATATATATATATATTCAGAAACGTAAGAATACATACAGTATGTTTATGCAACTGTACCTAAGTAATAAGAAAAAATACATTCACACATATATACAGGTTGATTGTAAAATATTTTGTATATAAAATTGTATGTGAAAGATCTGACAGACAAGTGGCTCCACCTGTCAGCGATATGTTAAATTGAAATGATAGCTGTTAGGTTCCGTCTGTACAAAAAGACGCCATCATTCCGATTTCTGTCCAATGCAGTAAACTTTTTTAGATAAGGTCTGTTGATTATTTTTTACTATGCTCAAACAGTATTATTTTGCGGGGGAGAGTTTCTTTTTTTCTTTCTTTCTTTCTTTCTTTCTTTCTTTCTTTCTTTCTTTCTTTCTTTCTTTCTTATCTTCTCTTCTGAGCGTTCTTCCTCTTTTCACCCTTAACTGACTCTTTTCTCCGTTCGAAAAACTGACAAAACTTCCTCTTGTGTCTTGTGATCCTCCTCCTTATCATGGTCATAATTGTAAACAAACATTATTTTATTATCTTTCGTACCCCTTTTTATGGAGTTAATGTGTAATTTGTAAAAGGTTCCAACAGGCGATGCACCCTATAAGAATACTAGTCTGAGTTCCCCGCCCTGTGACTGACTTATTAACTTCGCTCAGGATACGAAGTATTGCAAAATATAGCACAACGCCCATAACAGAGTATTCCCTATTGTCTGTAGCACGAGACGATGGGTCTGCGGTAAGAAAGTTTTTTCTCTTTTACTGGATGCATATCAGAGCAAGGTTGCAACTAAACCAAGCTGTTTCCTATGGCCCAAGTCTCCTCTATACACTACCGATATTGTCAGAGGGAAAAATGAGAGGGAAAAATGAGAGCTGATATAGGACTCAGCACCAGTGTCATCGCAGGAGTTACCAGAAAAAATTGAAAGCTTTACCAAATATCTTAGTTGTCTTTCTTCTAGAGTAGTTGCGACCATGTTTACAGACCCCAGTTTGCCCTGTTAATTAATCCGGAGCAGAAGTATCAAGTGAGATCCTAGATCATCAAGATTATGAATGCCGGATATGTTAGCATTTGATATATAACTCTCGTCAGGTATCTTATCATTGCGACAAATAATGAGTACAAGTATCCAAAATGCAAACTGAAATCATCACAGTTTTTTTTTGTTCTTTTTTTTCATTGGGGTTTTTTGTGCTGTCTCTTTTTGCTTTATTTTTGAATATTTTCTTCAGAGTTTCTTTGACGTAATTCCAAAGTCCTTCTTTGAAGTGTAAAAACTTTTATATTCGGTCGATACTCTGCTTTTCTTTGAACTTTTATTTAATCAAAATCTCATTAACGGGAATTTTCAGAACAATTATAATCCAGATGCCCAATAGAAATTATAATAAACAAATAAACAAATAAAAAGCGTAAAAAAATAATTTAAGGATTCGATATTGTTATCAATATATCTTACCGGAATAGCAAAAATGGCAAATCGATGTGAGTAAAAAAATGATTTTGCTTAGCGTATAGATTCATGTCCAATCCAATTTGCAAGCTTTTTAATAATAATAGTTGTACGCAATCCACTTTTGAGTTCATTCCAATGGTTGTAATTTACGAAAGAATTTAATTATTAAATGCTAATAATAGTGTGCTTAGCACAATTTATTTGCAATGCATTATAAATTTCATAATTACAATATGACATGATATCGAGATTAAATACTATAACCATATTATCACACACACACACACACACACACACACACACACACACACACACACACACACACACACACACACACATATATATATATATATATATATATATATATTTACAAGTTAGGGTAGCGTAGACACAGAAGCAAGTATTGCGTGACTTATTCTCTCGCCTTTTGATCGTGAGTGCAAGATATATATATATATATATATATATATATATATATATATATATATATATATATGAAAGTAAATATGAATAAAATCCGACAGTATGAAGGTAGGAGAAAAAATATAATCCAAATAGGTGAATATATTATGATGTAAAGTCGACGTTAACGTTTCGGTTTCAGTAAACATCATCAGGACTTGGATATCAAAATAGTTCACATAGCGATGGATGCTTGCTGAAATGACAGGAGCAAATGAGAAATATACAAAGAAAAGATACATAAACGTGCATATAGCTTTCATAATTCAAAAGTCATTAAAACGTGTCTGGCACATGGAAAAATATTTGAAAATGTTGGATTTCCCAAAGAAATGAGACAAAACATCCTGTTTATTGTGAAATACACAAGTAAGTTTTCATACGTATAGATCGTTTGGAATCATTCATGTTAAATGTTATGTAAGATTGTATTCGGTATTTGTTTTTCCGAAAAGACAGTATGAAAGTAAATATGGATTAAAATCTGACAGTATGAAGGTAGCAGAAAAAACATAATCCAAGTAGGTGAATATATTATGATGTAAAGTCGACGTTGGGAAATCCAACATTTTCAAATATTTTTCCATGTGCCAGACACGTTCTAATGACTTTTGAATTATGAACGCTATGTGCACGTTTATATATCTTTTCGATGTATATTTCTCATTTGCTCCTGTCATCTCAGCAAGCATCCATTGATATATGAATTATTTGGATATCCAAGTCCTGATGATGTTTACTGAAACCGAAACGTTAAGGTCGACTTTACATCATAATATATACAAAATATATGACCACCCTTAAAAGTGAAGAAAAAGATATTATTTAGATAGTTTTTAAATTATGAAAATCAGATATAAGAACGATAAGGTTAGGAGATATTCAAATTTAAAATAAGAAGAAATTTGAATTCATTTTTTATATGCATATTAGCATTTATGCTAAATTTTGAATTTTTTTTTACGTAAATATAAGGGCACCAATATAAAACAAATAAAAAAGGAACTGATTTAATTGAAAAATTATTATATTTAGTCTACGTAATATAAAAGCTATTAAAACTGTAATACATGAAATACTAAAATTATAAATGGCTAAAAGAACTAAATTACCTGAATTTGAGAAAGGCGAGATTACAGCTCCAAAAAGAGTCGGAAAATCTTAAAGAGAAATTTCGAAGGGCTAAGGACGCAGAACAACTATTATCTGCAATTACTTGAAAAGTCCAAATAAGTATGGAACAAGAAAACCAACGGGTAAACCAGAAAAATTATCATCACAATTCAAGAGAAGAATTATTCGCGAAGTAAAAAAGAAAACTTCGTCAACATAAAAAAATATAGAAATCTCTTGTGGATGCTCCCTGCAGTACTAAAACAATTAGAAGGCATTTAAACAACGAAAAAAATAAGCATGAAAAGTGAATTCCTCGTCTAAGGTTAACTATGAAGCCCAAAGAGAAACGACTGGAATATTCTCTTCAATATCAAACCATGAGTGCTCAAGAATGGCGAAAACTTGTTTTCTCGGACGAAAAGAAATTCAATTTAGACGGTCCAGATGGCTTCCAGATGTACTGGCACGCAAAAAAAATTCCAGGAGAGAATTACTTAACAAGGCATAGTGGAAGAGGATCTCTTAAGTTTTCCTGAAGATGAGAAGTCTATCATATTCTGGAAAACTTAAACTACAATTTGTCTATGGTTGACAAAAAGCAGTAGATTATGTGAAGATGCCAAATGAGTTATCTCTCGCACAAGAAGGGTGTCGTCTATATGAAGAAAAATCGATTTTTCAGCAAGATAATGCTGCTATCCACAATGCATCAGTAACAAAGAAGTACCTGCTTGAACAAAAGATAAGACTTCTTGACCACCCAGCGTGTTCTCCAGACCTCAGTCCAATAGAAAATTTGAGGGGATTGATTGTTGCAAAAGTTTATGAAGGAGGTCGACAGTACTCAGCAATTTCTGAACTCAAAAATGCAATCTTAGACGCATGGGAAAAATACCTTCGGTTCAACTTCAGAAACTAGTTGATAGCTTACTGAGTCGAATTTTTTAGATTACAAAAGCTAACAGCAGATCTACTAAATATTAAATAAAAAATTAGCCTTTATATTCTATAGTTCTGCTCATTGGGCTTATATTTATGTAAAAAAAATTAAAACAAGCATAAATGCTAATATACATATAAAAATGAATTGAAATTTTTTCATATTTTAAATCTGTCTTTATGCCTTATCTTTCATATATCTGATTTTTATGATTTAAAAATTGTAAACAAAATCTTTTTCTTCTTGAGGGTGGCCTTATATTTTGGTCCAGGGATATATATATATATATATATATATATATGTGTGTGTGTGTGTGATATTTTGTATCTTATAAGTTCCTTCATTTTTTAAATAAAAATTAGTAAAATATATCCTGGGTTTATCAACAAAATTGAAGTATGATGTTAGGTAATGTCTACTAGGATGTCGTGGACCATAACTTCTAATAAGCCAACCTCCATATTACTCTAATATTGAATGTAAATTGATAATTTTACATGTTATAAAATTCGGTATTCATAATAAAATTTATTCTTTAATTTGCAATTTAACTGTAAAAAATTGTATGTGATTAATTTCATTTCATTAAAATTTACTTCTTAACTAAAAATGACATCATCAAGTTTTTAATCTATTAAATATTTTTATTAAACTTCAAAAACTTAATGTATATATCTAAAAATAGATTTACTCTTAATATACAATGTATAATTAGTATACAATATACAATTAAGTCTTGATATACAATGTGCTACCCGAAAGTTGTTTTTATTTTTAAAAAATATATGATGGAAATACATACGAGGCACTTTCCGTTAAAGAACATAAATTGAATATTTTTAACTGAAATCGACGATGATCAAGATGAGACCTTAGAATCCTGACGCAGAAAAGGATTGATATTTATGGGACACTTCTTAATCTCCCACTCCTTCTGGGAGAAACTTATAACTTTTAGAACGAACGTCATAATTGTCATTGTCTTTTCGGAAGTTGTTCCTCTGACTTTCTGCGTGAACACAAGCAAAGAAAAGTTATTGTTTCCAAAAGATAACGATAGAAGTCGTACTACTTCCAATTAACACTCAATTTTTGTATGCTCTAATACAAAATAGATGTGAACTTATCATTCTGGAATTCAAATCTAATTCTTTTCATTCCATTATCTGTGCTTACGCTCGTTGCGCTTCTAGTCATCAAACATCTATATGTTAAGTAAAGTTGGCTACCGTAGTCGAGAGGGATCCGAAAGCTCTCTTTTCAGTTGCTACTACACCGAGGTGTAGGGAAGGGTGCTACTCATTTCCATAGATTACTCCATCTCCAATGGACCGGTATTCTTAATTTTGTCCCACTCAATATTGCTTAATCTACTGGAAACCTGATTACTCATCGGATAAGTATATAGGTTACAAATTATTAGAACATTACGTCTTTTATAACAAAAACTTAGTGCTTCATAGAATATATTCACCCAACTTCTTTGCCACGGGTAGAGTGCGACACAAAGGCAAATTTAAGCTGAGTTAAGTTGATTTGAATCCAGACTTTATCTTCTCATAGACTGGTTACTTTACTAAATGCATCCTCTAAGGATCTTAAAGAATTGGTTCTTATTTTAGAAATATTCTAAAAATCAAAATCCTCGAAACTATTACATATTTGATCTTTGACAAGCCGCCCAAGTTACGTGAATATCAAAATAGGATGCACTTGTGTCTTAAGGTAAACAAAAGACAGCGGAAATACCACGTGAATTGCGAGAGTAGCATGCCAAAAGGAAGAGTAACCAGGTGTGTTGGCGCCTGAAAATTATATAACGACGGAAATATTCGACCCAGGGCAGGGAAAAGAGAGAAGAAGGGAGCCGGAAGAAAAGAGGCTACATGTCACGCCACTGTGGGCGGGCCGTGAGCCAGATATCCAAGGGTTGAGAGAAAAATCTGAAATATACAAGACTCGGTAAGATGAAAATGGGTATGATCCAAGAAGGAAAAAAGGATGCCTTGCAGAAACCCCGTAAATGGAAAACCGATAGAAAATATGGTGATTAAATACCCGAAATCATTATCATCTTGTAGTGCTGCTAGCACGGATATTACTGACCCTCTCTCGCCACTCCTCCCTATCGTTCATCGTATTGTATATTGACCTACGACCCGGCCTGGCTGTCAAAATAGGAAATGCACCTATGTAAATAACAGGTGAATCCGCTCAAGGAATATCAGAATATAACCATGACCGTGGACGGGTTGAATGAGTGCGATTGTGACGTTCACAAGAAAGTGGACGTTGAACTATTATATAACACAATGCACTGGAAATTCAATCAGTTTGGACACCAGACCAGTTAGAGATAAGATGCGGTTGAGAAAACCAGCACCCAGAGAGGCTGGGCCCCAGGCCCCCGGTTGAGCAACCCAGGAGAACGGGAAAGTAACGCTGATGGCCATAAGAGTG
Organism: Sepioteuthis lessoniana; assembly: GCA_963585895.1. Classification (NCBI taxonomy): domain Eukaryota; kingdom Metazoa; phylum Mollusca; class Cephalopoda; order Myopsida; family Loliginidae; genus Sepioteuthis; species Sepioteuthis lessoniana. The sequence goes on from OY757905.1 coordinate 79,920,024, forward strand.
AGGGTCAATATGTTGCAGTTCTGTTCGGTCTCCGACTCCCTCTCACACACAAACCTTTCAAATAAAGTGAGAGGCATATTTTTCTAAGAACTGTGTCACTCGTCTTTATTGTGTCGTCGTTATGATTATGTATTATGTGTTTGTATAGTTGGTCATTGCTATACAACAATCGCTTCTGGCAGGTCCTCACGGCTATATGCCGTATCCTCGCAGAGCTGCTGTATGTAGGTTCGAGCTGGTCGCTCTGCTTTTGCTCCGCCATGTGAAGGGGTCCATAGGAGAACATCACTTATGAGCTCATCCCTGCTTCTCCAGCAGGGTTCTGCATGTCTGGTTCGTCTAACTTTGAATGTTTTCTATATGGGAGGCAAATGGCCGTATAGCTGGTGCTTTGTGGGTTGCTGCCTCCTGGACTTGTTCAGAATTGCTCGCAGCATTTTTGTGTAGATGCCGTCAAACTTTTTCTCCAGCCGTTTAGTCAGCATCCATATAGTGCATCCATATAGCAGTATCGACATGACCGCTGCTTGGAAGAAACTTCGTTTCATTTTATCGGTCTGGTCTGACTTCCATATGACCGATAGCCTATCGATACCTGTCTATGCCTTCGCTAGTCGTGTGTCGAAGTCTTTTTTGGTTAATGAGACTCTGCTCCCTCGGTAGGTGAACTTGTCAACTAGTTTCACAGAGCTACCACCAATAGTGGAAATGTCACCTTTTTGATTTAAGCACATGCATTCCGTTTTGTGCGCATTGACATGGAGGCCAATGCCTGCGGCAGCTCGTTCCAGACTATGCAGAACTGTTTCGGCTTGGTCGGGTGCATTTGTCAGAATCGCTGTCATCGGCGTAGTTGGCGTCGGTAATTGTTTTTGCAGGGTACCTTCTGCTTCTTTTCTTTGTCAGCTCTAAATTGTTTTATTTTATCAATCGATGTTCTTAGCCCGTAGTCTAGACATATGATAAAGAAGAATGGGGCTAGTGTGTCCCCTTGCAGTACTCCTGCTACAATGTCGAAGTAGTCTGTCTCTCCATCCGGAGAACGTACTTTCACTTTGGTGTTTCTATAGAGAATCATTATGGCTGCGACGGTCTCTTTTGGTATGCTGTATGCTAGTAGAATTTGTTCCACCTTCCCTCAGTGAATGGAATCAAAGGCCTTGGTAAAGTCGATGAATAGTATAGTCGCCTGTAGGTTTCTTGCCCGTACGCCTTCAAGGATTCTACAGATAGTCAATATTTGTGAGGTCGTTGATCTATTTCTTTGGAAGACTTTTGGTTCTTCATAAGAATGTTGTCAATTTTGGGTTCTATGCAGTTTCGTAAGTAAGCCATAGTATATTTTGGCTGCTATTGATGTAAGTGTTATACCTCGGTAGTTCTTGACTAATCCGAGGTCGCCCTTTTTAGGGAAAGGGAGGATGCATCCCTTCATCCATCTGTCTATCGGAATTTGATTATAAACCGCGTTACAGTGTCGGAGCAGTATGTCGTCGAATTGTCTGGTTTTCCATACATCTGGGGGAATTTCATCAAGCCCTGCAGCTTTCCTATTTTTAATTTTTCGGTAGTTATTCATCTATGTTACAGCGATAAAGCCGAACTTTTACGAGCGTTTCCGGGCCGATAACGAAAAGAATTGGGCTATGCCGAAACGCCTAGCCAATCAAATTTAAGCAAGCAGACGATAAAATAATTCAATCAATTTGTTGATAAAGTTACGAAAACAGTATTATTCAAGCAATTTTAAACAACAGGAATTTATCGCAGCTAAGCGACAAACTACAATCTGTGTAAAAGGTGATACAATTCTGCCAAGAAAAAAACTGGTGCTTATGCACTTATTTTATCGGGCTATTTTTAAATAGTATTTTCAAGTTAAATTCACGTGTTACGATATCTTTTTTTTATTAAATTGTTAGGTGAAAGTACAGAATAGTTGCAAAACACCCTCCCCTCCCCATGTAAAGAATGGGTTTCTAAATAATCCCGTTATTATTTCAGCGCAGTACAATAAGCGCATATGTATAAAAAAAACTTATTGGCAAAATTAAAAGTTGCCGTACATGCGAGCATCCTTACCATTTTTAAAAAACGAGAAAAAGTTATGCATGGAGATGGTCTTCATGCGTTTTATCGGCATTTTCCGATTACTTTCGTTATCAGCCCGGAAACGCTCGTGAAATTTCGGCTTTATCGCGGCAACATAGATGCATAAGTACCAATTTTTTTAAGTACTGAGTCGAGTTCTTCTAGAGTAAACAGTCCTAGTTTGATGTCTACTAATAATTTTCGTGGGTTTCCTAGTAGATTCTCTAAATGCTGTTTCCACAGTTTTATTCTTTCTTGTTGGTTCATAGCTTTCAGTTTAGGTTTGGCTGTGCTCCTCCTTCTGCTCACTTCGTTTATTGTTTGCCACGCTATTCTAGATTGCCTATCTTCTACCCAGTCTCTAATCTTATCTATCTGATTTTGTACCCGAAATAACGCAGAGAAATATGAAGAAACGTTGAAAGCGAGTATGATCCTAAGTAACAGAAGTTGAAATGAGTAGATATTTGAATTTACCTGTGCCAGTTTCCCGAAAGAAGAATTAAGAGGAAACGGAGATGATTAAATACTATAAGTCGACCCTGTAATATCCTCGTGGAGGCCGAGCGAAGAAGTAAGGTTCCCTAAAGATATCGTATCTCTCTCTGTGATAAATTTTGCTATTCCTTGTCAGTCCCGACTCTCTCTTCACGCAAATCAATTCGTACCGTAAGAAACAAAAAAGAGATTATATTTTTATACGTAAATGTTAATTGTCTTTTCTTCATTCCAGTATACAATGAAACTTCATTATTTAATCTCTTTCACTCTCTCTCTTTTGATCTTTTATTTATCTCTTCCATTTTTTTTTTTCTTTTAGTTGATGCTTTATTTCGACCGGCAGTCCCTGCCAACAAAATTAGATGACAGTACCTACATCTATAAAACCTTCTATCTACGGTTTTTATGACCAGTACATTAACCATCAGAAGATATAAAGGGGTTCTTTTGACTAATTTTGAAAAGCGCTCTGTGAGCACCAAACTTTCAACGCTGCTAATGGAGTCCGAAACCATCTTAACTACTATGTGAAGATCTTGTATTCGTTTTCTTTGCTTATTTTAGTATGGCCCAAGGTTACAAATATGTATTTATCCAACCGCTCCGCAATGGACAGGATGTGACATTTGGTCAATTTTCAAGCAGAGTAAATTAGTTTGAATTCAGATTTTTCCTTCTTCTAGGCTGGTTGCTTGATCAAGGTTTAATAACCCATTCTATTCTACTACTTAACCATATCTAAAGGGAAAATAAGCGGATTCATGCTTGAAAGGGCAAACAGCTTCCTCTATCATTTGAATTCGTGTTGCTGATTCCATTCCCAATCACAGTAACCGTTCTTCAGTCAGAAGAAATCCGGAAAAATCCCTCCGACGATTTTCTCAAAATTTTGGTCTTTCACGAACATCGTTGCGAAGAATCTTAAAGGATCTTCAGCTGTACCCATACAGAATCCAGATCAAGCATAAACTCACATCAGCTGACATGGAGTTTCTTGTCTCAGGAATAAATCATTATCATATTAATGGGATGCATCAATTTTGAGACAGCCAGTATCTAAGAAATCAGTAGACCTATCGCTGCTTAAATTTGATCGTCTAGGGAGCCCCAATGCTTTCAGCCTGGTTTGACTGTAACTCATCATTGCATTTAAGTGGTATGCCAGATTATTTTGGTACCTATTATTATACAGTTTAAGTGATTGATTTAATTTTTTAGAGCAGTTTTTCGTTAGAGTTTTTTTTTTTTTTTTTTTTTGCACACGGTCCTGTTGAATACGAATATTTAAGCAGATCTATTTGACCCATCGATGGGACCTTAACGGGTACTACCATTCCAAGTCAGAGTGAACCGAAGAATAATGGCATTAAAGGGTTACCCAACACTCTTCATTTCTCCAGAACTGTAGTCTCACAATCAACTTAGTGTCATATCAAGGACAATCCTTTTAAGTGGACTGGAAACAGTCAACGTATTCTAAGTCCTGCCAAAAAGACTTTCTATACTATGGGACCTTCCTCAGCTTATATCGTCACAAGGCCACAAGTAATAAGCACTCTTTGTGAATCCCTTCTGCTTCCACCGAATCTGTAATGCTGTTATATAATCATACAGTAAGCCTTAATGCTCTGAGCACATAAGCAATAAATTTGTACAGGATTTATGATTTTTCCATTTAAGAAAATAATTTATTGTTCACTGTTCGCTGAAACCTGACATTTCCTGCCAAAACGGGCCTGTATCTCAAGCTGCATTGACTTTGAGTGTTCAATTCTTTTCGAATGAGGATAAATCAAAGAGCCTTTGGCAAACACACTGTTAACCATTAAGGAGTGCCAGTTTCATTGCAATTATTGAAAGAAAGCACGCAATGCTCTCTCATTCTTTCTCTCCCTTACTCTTCACATTCTACATTGTTCTGTATCATTGGGTGTCTGATATCATTTCTTCTTTATTTGACATTTCGATTTTTTATATTTAAATGCGATCTGTTGATAAGTTATTTTTTAAAATGTTTTATTTGAAGCCTTTGCACTCGTATTATTTTATTACTTATTGTTATTACTATTAATATTATTATTTACTTCTAGTGAGTTTTTCACAGCAGCGTTAGCTGCTGGTCTTTCACTAGACTCTGAGTGACAGCAAGTTCTACATGTCTCCAGGACTCTTCTGAGTATTCTAGCCAATTTTAACAATGCTGTGGTCTGGATAGTCTCGATTCTTTCTCTGATTTCCAGTTCTTCCCTTGGTTTTCTTATCCTTTGGGGACCATTCCAAGTGCACTACAATTGGTATCATCGCCAGCCTTATATTCCGTAGTTGTTTTAGCTCTCTAGCAAGATCCTTGTATTTGTCCATATTTCACTTTCTCTTATTTTCATTCAGTCGTTTGCCGGAACGACAAAGTTGGCTAGACGAGTTCCTTTTATCTTATTTATCAACAGTAAGTCTGATCTTTTGGCAAAGATTCGGACATTTTTTTTAATTCTTAAAATCCATGAGTATTTTATGTGTCTCCTTCTCAAGAGAAGATTTTAATTTTTGCCAATTCCATTTGGTAGTATCGTCAATTTTTGATCTCTTTTAAATTTCCTTTGGATATCCTTTCCCACACAACCGTTTCTAGCCTTGTTTTCCCTTTGTGCCAGTTTGTTACATTCGCTTATTATGTGATTAAGCGTTTTATTCCTATCTTCACGTAACCTACACTTGATATTCTGTTGTGTATTATCGATTTTCACTTGAATATAATTTGTCATTATGGTATTGTATTGTGCTGATTCAATTCTCTCTTGTGGTTTCCCTTTCTCGCCTGTTTGTCGCTTGAAGTATCCGTACAGTTTTTTTCCTTCTCCCTTCTGTTTCCTAGTTTTTGTTGTTTTTCTGTTTGTTTGTATGTTACTTATGCTCTTACTGGCCACTGTAATTAATCTTTTTTTGCTCTTTTTGATGCATTTCTCGAGTTATTATTATTATTATCCTTTTATTTCTCTGAAAGTTTTTCACATCAACGTTAGCTAATGGGTTTTCACTGGAATTGATTGACAGCAAGTCTCCTCAAGTCTCCAGGACTCTTCTCAGTATTCTAGCTGATCTTTATAATGCTGAAGTTCGGATGGTCTCTACTTGTCCTTTGATTTCTAAGTCTTCCAGTCTCTTTAACAATTCTTTTCGAATCGTTCCAAGTGCACTAACTACAATTGGTACCACCGTCAGATTCATGTTCCACAGCCTTTTCAGCTCTCTAGTAAGGTCCAGATATTTATCCCTCTTTTCACTTTCGTTTATTTTTTTTCAGTGGTTTGCCGGGACGGCAAAGTTCACTGTTCGACAGTTTCTCTTTTCTTTCTTTCTTTTTTTTTTTTTTTTGTTGACTATCACTAGGTCTGGTTGTCTGCCCGAGATTAGTTGATCCGTTTGTATCTCAAATTCCCAGAAATGTTTGTGCATCATATTCTCCAAGACGAATTCCAGGATGTACATATACCATTTGTTCGTTCGGTTAAATTTCAGTTTCTTGCGAAATTCCCAGTAGATTACCTACCCCACCCAGTGGTGTCTAGTATTATACTCTTTCTGTGCTAATTTGCTGCATTCGCATATTATACGAATGATCGTTTCGTCCCTATCACCACTTAAACTATTCTCACTATTTTCTTGCGTCTTGTCTATTTTGCTTTAAAGTTGTCTGTCCTTATAGCGTTGTGTTGTGCTGCTATAAGAAGAGAATGTTTTTTTCTGATGATTTTCTTTTCTTAGCCATGTCCAAGTCTTCTTGTGTGAGGTTTCGCTTTTTTATTGCTGGAAATATATCATTTCTGTTTTCTAGTTATTGCTGTTCAGTTGATCCTTGTGCTGTTTTTGTTGTTTCTGATCGCTGTAATTAACCTTTCTTTGTTCTTTTTATGTTGTCTTTTAAGTGTTCAAAAATTATGATATCAAATAATCTCTTTCTTTGTTTTTTTATGTAGTCTTCGAGTCGTCTTATCGATGTATCAACGCTATCTTCAGTGTTAGCGAGTTTTCTTCCTCCTTCTTTTCTTGAAACAAACAGTCTGTCTATGTCATCTCATGGATGTTAGGCTTTATACATCGTCATTAGTATTCTTGTTCTCTGGTCGATTTGTTGAAGTTCTTCCATCGTCTACATTAAAAATTGTCCTGAGTATCTTACAAGGGAAACAGCCCAGATGTTTATTCCTTTAATAAGGTTTCTGTCATATAGTTTAGTTTCGAGTAATTTTTTTTTCTCCTGATATACTTAAAAAAAATTTTTTTATTCGTCTCCGCATATTTGATGGTGTCTGCTTCCAATATTCCCAAGTACTCGTAATTTTCATTTTATCCAATCGTTCTGATTTTTTCCTGATTTGGTAATTCTCTTTCTTCCATTGTTTACCATTTTCTGCTTCTCGTTATAAGCATGGTATATTTTCAATGCCAAATTCCATTCCTATATCCTGGCTATATATCCTCACTGCCTGTTTTAAGGTTTTCAATTCTTTTTTTTAGTTTTTGCAAACAGTTTGATGTCTTCCATGTAAATTAGGTGGTTGATATTTTTCTAGCGATTTCTGAAGTTCGTATCCGTCAGTGCATTTCCTAAGTATATGACTGAGTGGCATCATCGCTATCACAAGTAGCAATGGTGATAGTGCATCACTCTGGAATATACCTCTCTGGATTTTTATCTTAGCTAAACTTTTTTCCTCCTGTAGTCAATTCAACTCTCCAGTTTTCATGGTTTCCTCGATGAACTTGTACATTTTGAGACAGTCTTTTATCCAGCTTTGTAGGGCCATATTGAATGCCTTTTTGTAATTAATCCATGCCATAGCTAAATTTTTGCGTCTCGTTTAGCCCTTCTTGAGGATGTGTTGAACAATATATAGTAGATCTGTTCTTGTTCCCTAGCGCTATCGTTTCTGTTCTTTAGGGAACAGTATGTGGCTTATTCGCGAATAATAAATATCCTCCCTAAGTTGTGCCGTTAGTATTTTCCAAATCATCGATAGGCACGTGATGGGCTTGTAGCTGGTGAGTACGTTTCCTTTTTGGTGGTCTTTTTGGATTTGGCTGATCTCTCCTTTGGAAATCCATTCCGGTATTTCTGTTTCTTCCAGGTCATTTTTCATTTCAATAGCCAGTCTGTTGTGGATGGAAGGGAATTTTTAAACCAGTATTCATATTTGCCATCATGGCTTGGCGTTTTACAATTCGGTACCGTTTCGAATGTTGCTCTGAATAAATCGACGTCGTTATTATTACACTTCCCGTGAGTTTTTTTTTTTTTTTACACCAGTGTTATCTAGTGGTCTTTTAAAGGAGTGTGAGTGACAGCAAATTTCTACGGATCACCAGGACTCTTCTGAGTACTCTACCTGCTCTCAACAAGCTGTAGTCTGGATGGTCTCGATTCTTTCTCCGATTTCCTGTTCTTTGAGTCACCTTTTCGAAGTTTTTGAGGACAGTCACAAGCGCATCAGATACAACTGGTATCACTGTAATCCTCATATCCCATAGCTATTTTTTTTTGTTTTCCGAAAAGATCCAAGTATTTATATATCTTTTCGCTTTCTTTTATTTTCACTGCGTCGTCACCGTAAAAGCAAAACCAACTAGGCAGCAACTTCACTTTTTTTGTTAATCACCACTACGTCTGGTCTATTAATAAAGGTTAGGTTTACATCTCAAAATTTGAGAACTATACGCGTCTCATTCTCCTGGGCGGATTCTGATTTGTGCATATACCTCTTGGTAGAATGGTCAAATCTATTATTATTATTATTATTATTATTATTATTATTATTATATGTGAGGTTTTCATACCAGTTTTAACTGTTGTTTTTTCAGTGAAATCTGAATAACAGTGAGTATCCTTAAATCTTCAGGACTTTTCTTACTATTCTAGCAGTTCACAACAGAATGGGATCAGGATGGTCTCAAGTCTTCCTCTAATCTTCATTTCCGCCGGTTTCTTTTCCAAGCATTTTGAGACTGTTCCAAAGGCACTAAATACAAATGGTATTACCATTACTTTCACGTTCCACAACTTTCTCAGCTCTCTAAAAAGATACAGGTATCTTTTTGCTTTCTTCTTCTTCTTCTTCTTCTTCTTCTTCTTCTTCTTCTTCTTCTTCTTCTAATTATTATTATTATTATTATTATTATTATTATTATTATTATTACATTTAATCAAGAAATAAGCCCAAAATAAAAAATGTGATGTAAAGCAACAATTATAAGCTGGATATAAAAAGAAATAAAATATTTTACCTTTTTCATGAAAATTGAATCTATTATTATCAGTCAGAAAAAGAAAGCATTGAGAATTAAAGATGAAAGTTGGTGGGTTTTTACAACATGTCAAACCTTGTTGAGTTATGCCGGAGTCTTTTATCGTCAATTATATGCAATGCAAAAATATATCTTCATCATTTCAAACAGAGAAACACTTCATGTAAAACGATCTACTTGACCCATGCACGAAACTTTAACAAGTACAGGGGCCCGACAATATTTTTCGGACACTTTGAAAAAAGTACTTCAAGGTGGTCACTAGTGCCAAAAACCTTTGAGATTGTAAGTACGTAGTTGAGGAGTGAAAATCCACTACTAGTGTAATCATTTTTTTTTTTTTTTAGTTTAGCTTTGATAATTTTAGATTTTGTGATTTTTGCGAAAACTTGCGCAACACTATTTTTCGGACATGACAAAATATTCTATTTTATTAAGAGCTATGTTCATGTATATGTTGCTGTATGCAGGTTTTCTGCTTGTAGACTGTTCTGGGGCTGTGGCACCCCTACTATTATGTTAACATAGGACAATCTAACAGCATAAATAGTCCGGACATTTCTTGGCAAAACAATTAAGTTTAATGAGGTAAAATGCATTCAAAAGAAGTCGTTTGTTTGGCACAGAAGTGGAAAGATGGCCTCAGCATCAGAAGGATCGCCATGGATTTGAAGCTGTCGAAATCAACGGTCGAATACATGCTGAAGACAAACTCCGAGCGGAAAAAGAAGAGAGAGCGGAAAAGATCAATTGGCAAGAGGACTGAAAGGAGAATGAAGAGGACTGTGACACGGCTTTTGACATCTGGAGAAAAAGTTACTGCAAGAAAAGTGAAGGAGAAATGTGAATTGGATGTAAACGTCCGAACAGTACAAAGAACGCTGCATAGGATTGGTTTGAAGTATGCAAAGGCTAAGAAAAAATTACACTAACAAAGAAACACAAAGGAGCAAGACTGGGGTGTGCTAAAAGGTGGTTAAGAAAGCATGTTGACTTTAAGAAGGTTATATTTACTGATGAGAAGCGTTTCAAGTTTGATGGGCTCGATGGATGGTGTACTTGGTCGAGAAGGAGTGAGCCTGTTGTACTGAACAAACGACAGATGGAAAAACTCATGAAAGAATGGATAGCTAAAGTGAATATGACTACTTTGGAATGGCCTGCAAGAAGCCCAGATCTAAATTTAATAGAAAATGTTTGGGAAATGCTTGCGCAACTTGTCTATGATGGACCTGAAATAACAAAAGAGGCTCAACTATGGGAACAAATACTAGGAGCTAAAAACAACTAATAGAAACACGTAGAGATGTTATTGTGCATATGTTTGATCATTATGAAGAGAGATTGATAAAAGTTATTGAGAAGAAAGGTGATATTACAGACTATTAACAGTTTGTCAACGATGTCCGAAAAATAATGTCGCGTGTGTTTTGTAAAAAATGATGAAAATTAAATATTTTTCCTTACCTAATCGATTTTCTTCCATTTTTATTACAGGTATTGTCTTTATATGTTTATGCTATTCTATTGAAGGAATTTCGCCACTCTATGGTACTCGGAAAGTCGAATACAAAAGTGTCCGAAAAATATTGTCGGGCCCCTGTATACCGAGCCAGGGGAGGGGGGACCAGTGAGTGATGGCATCAAAAGAGTGGCTCAAAGTGTCCCAGAATTCCAGAACTTGAGCCTCACCATCGAATTCAGTTTATTCATACTCCAGACACTCATTTTTTAGGAGGAGGCCATCTCTCTATTGGAAATGCAGCCAGCGTATTCTAGAACGACCCTACCTACAGAACGGAGAGAGAGGGAGAGAGAGAGGGAGAGGAAGAGAGTCGATGGGTGATAGAATAATCATATATTATTTTCCCTCTTAATCATCAATGTTTTTGTGGTCAGTGCAGTTCAGGTGAAATTTATAATGAGTCTTGTTCCCGATATAAGGAATTTGAGCTGATGCCTCATCGAATTTAGCAAATTCCATCAAGCTATCCATCGACTCACTCAGCATGGTCTGATTGGAAAAATAAGATTGTGCAAAACTAGTGATGAAATAGCTAAAATGTTTCATTTAAAAAGTAACAGTTATAAGATGACGTAAAACTAAAAAAAAAAATAAACGAAATAAGAAAAGATTGCTGCTATTTTCAGTAGCGAGAAAGAACGGTATAATTCCAAAGTGTGTAATTGATTGACAGATTGGATAATTTTAAAAACATGTCAACTAGGGCTATTTTATACCTAGAGGTTAGTGAATTGCGTTCATTGTACACTTATTTTTACATTTTTGAGAATTTTTTCGTAAGAGTGTTTTGCACGCATATGATATCAAGTATTCTTTTTTAATACAAATAATTTACATACAGTTGTATTTTTTCAAATATTCCCATCTAATACTAATAATTATATGGTTTCAAGTAATATCTATTTAATAATAGTCATTTGTTTGAATATACTTATATGGTTTCAAGTAACTAATGCTAGTCCTTAGCAAACAATTACAGCTGCAAATAACTATTCTTAATTTTAAAAAAAGGATTTACAGTTATATGGCATCAAGTATTCTTATTAAATAGAAAGAACTGTTTTATTCAATGATTGACTCACTTATTTGATATTTTTTCCTTGAATTTTTGGTGGTTACGCAGTTATCGGAGAAAGAAATAAGGCTTTTTGTTTCATTTATATTCCAGGAACAAGAGTTTTGTTGTAGTGCTATATTCATCCGATGTTTTGGTGACTGCTACCGACCCGTTTTGTTTATGAGTATTGCTAACCTTGTCTGTCTACTGTTAAAGATTCTGTGATTAATATTTGTTGTTGACGTACTAATCGCTTTGTTTTGTTTATTTAACGAGATAGGTTCGGTTGTTAATAGATGACGCTGGGGATAATTTCAGAGACCTGTTTTGGCTGTTTATATATGTTTGACAACAATCTTTTCGAGTGGCAATCATGAGGGACAATCACGAGAACTATCATGGTGGGTGCTGGAAACGGTCACACGCGTGAGGAGGATTTCTGAAAAGGGTCAGTCAGTGTTAGTAACTGACAGAGTGACATGGAACGACTTAAATTTTGGGGATAGCGAAACAGCGCCGCCTCCAATTGGTGGTGGGGTGTAATTAGTTAAACATTAGATCTTCTTTTATCAACGCGAAAATATCACTCCACATCTCCCTGTTTTTGAGACCGGACAAGAAGGAGATTACAACATCGAAGATAAACTGAGTGGTATTTTTCTGTAACCACATACCTGACTTTTTTTTTCCTGATGTGAATTCCTTATTTTGTCTTTTTCTCCTTTAACCTTTTTCGAAAACCAGCACCGCCACTGAGGCAGTCCAGTGAAAAGTCAATCGAAGAAGTCAAATCGAGAAGAAACGCCGATAAACAGTTAACCCAAATTACTACATCATCTCTGTGTGGTGATAAGATAAATCTGTGAGGTCATTAGTGAGCGTACGGAAATGGAATTGAGTGATTTTGCCCTAGGTAGGATATTTTTGCTTTTATACTAAATTGGTATGCACTTTCTGGACAGACTTCGTATATGTTAAAAATACTTTTTTTGCGAAACCATGAATCCGAATTTAATGTTAACAATTAAAAGAATGTGTCAAGAAAAATATAAAACTATCGTTAAAAATAAAATACGATTAAAATGTTTTTCAAACGACTTCCCTAATTCTTGACATTAGCTAAACTTTCCCTTTTCATTTTCCGTTTTTATAGAAGAAGATACGGGAGATTTTTTTTTCACCTCAAAGACAAGAACGGAAACACATCATGATAGATGGTCTATTAACATCGGAAAAGAAAGTATTCCATGAATAAAAACAATAAATCAGATGAGTTTAGAGTAGAAAGGGAACTTAAGAAAACTCGTGGTTGTTAGTCTTCAAACAATATTAGATTCATTGACTGGACGCCGAGATATTGTTCTGCACAGAATCAACCCACCAGGCTAACGCTAAAAATAAGTTTATAAAATAATTTTCATGGCAACCTTGTTGACGTCACTTCCTGACAGGCGGCAACGTCACTAATTAACCTAAGCTATTTCTCAATATTTTTTGTGCATCCTCTGTGAGAAGTATTTTATTAATAGGTGATTACTTGTTTTACTATTCTATTTCTGTTGAGGTCTCTGTATTTCTCTCTCTATCTTTCACTCTCTCTCTCTCTCTCTCTCTCTCTCTCTATATATATATATATATATATATATATATATATATATATATATATATATGTGTGTGTGTGCGTGTGTGTGTGCGTGTGTGTACGAAAGTGAGGTTGATTGAGGATTGGTTGATTGATTTTTAGTGTATGTCAACCCGTCTGACGTTATTTTATGCTTATTGGTTAGGAAATCACTTCATTATATGTTTAAATTTATATTATTTGTGCAGTTGTTTCAGAGGTTTTATGCCCATGGTAATATCGGATCATATGGCTCAAATAGATCTGTGATCTTTTTGAGCCATATGAAGGGTCCTAAAAGGTTCAATCACTTCAGGTCAGAATGAACCTGAGAATAATAGCAATGATGGGGTAATCCCCACCCCCAAATCTCCATAACTAGGAGCCTTACCATTAGATGAAGTTTAGTTTCATAGAACATCACTTTTCAGGTGGGGGGGGATTACTCTTCTGCTGGAGGTGGCGTATTCAAATCCCCTCTGACAGAGTGAGTGTATGTGGAGGTTCGTGCATGTATCTTTGTAAAATGTTTGAATATGAACCCATTGTAAATATCAAATTTGTAAAATTTAAGATGCAGCATTAATTGTAAAAAAAAGATTTTAGAAAACTGATTCTGTTATCATACAGTCAAGAACCCAACATCTAATAAGATCTTATTCAATTTAGAAATAAGATTAGGAATATATTTTATAGCCGAGAATTTTACAACCGTCAGTAATTTTGCCTTTGTGTTATAACACTGAATACAAATAATTTTTAAACAGATTTGACCAATAAATGAGATTTTAACTGATGCTACTACTCCAGGTAAGAATGGAGTTCAGAATAATGGCAGTTAAGAAGTTCTTCACACAACTTAGATTTTCCAAGGAACCCCTTTTTATCAGTCAGTATATTCTAAGCCCTACTAACAGGATGGAATATCCGTCCCAGTCAACTACTTTCTCTCTTTGGCTGAAACACTGCAGCATTATTGGAATTGTTATTAACAATTGTTTTATTTTCTTTTTAAACCCTTAAAATTTACTGGCATTAAAAAAAAATAACATATGTACCTAAAATTGATGAAATTAATTCTGTTACATCTTCAAGAGTTTAAGTAAAAGTTGTACAATTCAGAATTGAAGAACGTCAAGCCATATGAAGGGTCCTAAAAGGTTCAATTCTAAAGAGAATTGATTTTAAGAAAAAATATTGTTTATCATGAAGGTTTAAATAAGTAAGATATTCTTCATAGCTGTTTCATTTGTGTTTAATTGATTTTGCACGGTATATAAATAACTAAATATTGTATATCATTTGTATATACTAATTAAACTATGGAATTTCCACAAATTTAGTTGTGATCAATGAAAAAAACATTATAGTTTCCATCATAACATGTCAACAGCAAGCGCTGCAATGACAAAATTCTAAAAGTATTTGAACATTAAAAGGAATAATATTCATCGCTTTTCGATGATCTTAATAATAACCAGAAGTATGACCAAAAACGCAGAATCACAAACGCTTGTATATTATCTGCACTCATTGTATCCAGACATACGTTTTCTTGAAGCAAAAAAAAAAAAAAAAAAAAAAAAGAAAAGAGTATAAAAAGAAATCATTATTGAAACCAGGTTCACAACTTCAGTGGGACACTGCTCGAATTGTATGTGGCTTATTTGAGGAATATAAAAAAGCGCCACTGAGTTGCACTGTCTCTCAAATCTATATACTCTTTTATTCTTGTAAGGTGTGTTGAATCAACAAGTCAACTCTACAAAAGGCTCCTTTATGTACCTTCCAGCAATGAAAAGAGTTACAATTGACATCCAGTCACGAGAAATCAGAGAAAAACTTTAGGAGTCATGTAGAGACTATGTTTTAATGGGTAAGTACGATTTTGCGGGCACAACCAGAACCCTCATCTTACTATTCAAGTAGACATATTTTAGCTCAACTGGATAGTTTTATATATATATATATATATATATATATATATATATATATATATATATACTCAGACCTGGAATGGTAGTATCTGGTAAAGTCCCATTTATTGGTCCCAGTATATTTTTAAATTATTTGTATTCAGTACCATAACTCAAAGGTGAAATTATTGACGGGCATAAAATTCTCAGCTATAAAATATATTCCTAATCTCATTTCTAAAATTGAATAAGTTATTTGATGTTGGTTTCTCAACTGTATGATAACAGCAACATTTTTCTAAAACCTTTTTTTTACAGTGAATGTTGTATCGTATATTTCATAAATTAGATATCTACTATGGGTTCATATTCAAATATTTTACATAGATACATGCTCGAACCTCACTTTGTCAGCGGGGCTTTGAATACGCTATACCCGCACATATATATATATATATATATATATATATATATATGTGTGTGTGTGTGTGTGTGTGTGTGTGGTTGAAAATCAACTGATTTCCATACTAAAAAATCTTAATTTTTGAACTCAATAAATAATTTTTGTATGTGTATTTTTGCATTTATAGACAAATCAATGCTTTCCTTTGCGAAGCCACCTTTTTTGAATTTCTTTGAGATGGCAAATGATTATATTTGAATTGTTTGGGAAATTTTCAAAGACTAAAACTCAGAAATTGTCTCTCTCCTAGACTGTTAAAATACATTTTAACCAATTAGAATCATAGAAAAATCAATCTATTTTTATCGTATCTGGAACCCATCTAAATGTTAGAAATAAAGTGATGACATAAATAATTCTTCAGTAGATTATTGATTCATTTCTAGTTGTACTCAAAACCTTCCTTTCTGTATTTCTCTTGAGCGAAAATCCAACATTCTGTTCATCCAAGAATGTATTTAATTTCAAAACAGCTTAATTATTTTTACCGAGTGAAAACCTTCCTGATTTACTTTTTAGTTGTGCTACTACTGACATTTCTTTGTCTAATGCTGATAATCAGCTCATGTTGACTTACATATCCGCGTATAAACATACTTCCTCCCCTACTTCGTGACATACTCACGCTTAGTTTGTTTTTTTTTCACACAAAATATATCATTTAGATTATAAACAATGCAAACGGCAGTTTGCATTTTTTTGTTGTTATGTAAATATTAGGGCATATTACGCTTTAATTTTTACTGCCTTTTCTCAAAAGAAAAGACATAGGAGATTTTGTTATTGATCAACAAAGTTTTACCTCAAGTTAAAGAAATAAAAATTTGATTTTGTAGAACTGTTTTATTCAATGATTGACACACTTATATATACAGGGTATCTCAAAATAGATGCAAACTATTAATATGATAATAATTTATTACTGATACAAGCGCAGTGGCGGTCATTTAGAACACGTCCTGTAAAAAATTCATTCTTTGAGTTTGATACATCAAATTAATTTTTTTCAAATTATAATTATATCAGCTTCTGGAACATGCAATATTTTTTGAATTTCTTGTCTCAGTAATAAACCATTATCATATTAATGTGTTGCATCTATTTTGAGACGGTTTTAAATGATTTTGGCTCCAAATCAGTAGAGACGCAACTATTTTCCTTCTCTTGTCCAAGGCATGGTGATCAAGGATTAATATTTCTTATCGTGTTCTATTTTCAAATCTGAAACAAAAAAGAACGCATCATAATTAGAGTTATTAGCAGTCAAATGGGTACCGAGTATACTGAGACACGCTATGTATAAATTCATCCACGTATGAGACTTGTCTAAAATATGGCCGAATGGAGTTCATTTTTCAGCATAGGCCTTTTTTAGTCTACTCAGTACTTTTCTTGGTGTTGCAGTGCTCAGACGCCTGTGGTAAAAAAAAGTCACCAAATTAACTTTTCAGCTAACACTCGTATGTATGTATATACATATTTACTTGTCTTATTACATAGCACGATATTTGAAAAGTAATATATATATATATATATATATATATATATATATATATATATATATATAATTATTATTTAATGTTTTCAGACTATTGTCTTCATCTTTATTTCCTCAACATTTCGGCCGATATGCCCTCCAGTCTTCTTCAGATGTTTGTCGAACTCGGGAACCTACACGGAACTTCGACCTACGTCCTTTATTGAATCCACGAGGGTCGCCTGTTCTGATTCCGTTTACCATAATCGGGTACAAGTGTTAAGAATTCCTATATTGTTACTCACCTGCAGTTAGGATTGAACCTTCAACCTCCAGATGATTGTCTCCTTAGGGAACCAACGCCCATAACAGTTACGCTATGTGTCCTGCTAGACACTTTAGAGGGGATCTTTTGGACATTACTCGACTAGGATTACTACTATTATGTATTATTTTTTACCTGAGCTCATATTCAGATCTTTTTAATCAAACCTTTTTAATTATCGGTTCCCATATTGTATTCATCGCTATACTTGGTCATTATAGCCCAACATATGAGCTGATACCTTAAGGGGTCTAATCCTCCACCGTTTTTCTCAATCAGTTATTTCATCTTCATCCGATAAGGGCAGATGGTTTCCCTTTTCCTTCCATATATGGTCCGCCATACCCGTCTTTTCAATCTCACCCCATACTACTCCCTTCTGATGTTCTTCTAGCCTTACTTTTAGTGGGCGACCTGCCTTGCTTTTGTATATTTTACCACAACTGAAGTTTTAAAACAAAAAAATGTGAATATGAGCACAGGTAAAAAATCATACATGTTAGTAGTAATCCTAGTCAAGAAAGAACATTAAGTTTATAAGTCCCAAAAATTCACTCTAAACTGTCCAGCAGAACATAGGCGTTGGTTCCCAAATCTTCTTAGCAAACAATCATTTGGAGGTTATAGGTTCAATCCTGACTGCCGGCGAGTAACAATACAGGAATTCTTAACACTTGTACCCGGTTATGGTTAACGGAATCAGAACAGGCGACACCCGTGGATTCAATAAAGGATGTAGGTCGAAGTTTCGTGTAGGTTCCCGAGTTCGACAAACACCTAAAGAAGGCTGGAGGACACATCGGCCGAAACGTTGTTGAAATAACAATAAAGATATAGACAATAGTCCTAAAACACTTAATGATAAAAACCATCAAGCTTTGTTTCAGAAATTCCGACAACTAATATATATATATTCCTTTTCAAATATATATATATATATATATTTATAACGTCGTCACATCTTTGGGGTATGGTAGGATATGTCTCCATAACACATATCAACCCTAGTGGGTTATTAACTGACAAAAATGGCTTTGTAGAAAAATAGTTATGGTATCATTTAACTCCTGGCTGGAGGATAAAGGGGTTCATAGTTTCTGCAAGGGTATTAAATAGTCCGTAAATGAACGTAGTGGCGTGATTGGAGTTCGAACTCACTTACTATAATATTGAAGTCCAACATGTTAACCACAACGCCATTGGGACTTCCCTTTTTGTTATTTGGAATTGTTTCTGATATGTGTCCGTTACTTTTTAGACTCACCACGTATATTGATTTCGAATATAGTTCTGTCCTGATAATAGGGCTTTGAATAAGATATCACAGTTCAGCACGTTAGCCACGGAGATTCCTTCCTCCCTTAAGAGTTTTGCTCACGGTTATATTATATCAGGTATTACTTATACCAATAATTTTTAAACGTATCGATTTGATCTTAGTTGGGACCCTAACAGGTATTACCAGTTTGGGACTGAGTGGACCAGGGAGCAATAGCAAAGAATGTGGGCTCTACACTTCCCAGTGCTCTAGAAGTGAAGTTTCACTACCAAATATAGTTCAATGTCACCTTTAGTACGCCTTTTTTTCAAGGGGAGCTCTTACTTATCTGCAGCATATTCCAAGCCCCGCCAACAGGGTGTGTATCAGTGTTAAGTCAGTAATATCATTAATTTAGATCACATATCTATTTACAATTTTGTTTTTAATTTTGTACATTACATTCTTCTTTAATAAACAGTTTGTGATTTTTACCTTTTTCTTTTATTTTTCATGCAAATTCATCAGATTGTAGAATAAGTTTAAAAAACTATTGACTGCAATTTTTATCACGATCGCATCTGTGGTATTGGATTTAAACAAACAAAAACAAAACAATCTTTTGTTCTCAAATAGCAGACGTTACGGTATACATATTAACGTGTACCATATAAACAGGATATCTTATAATTTGCATGAAGTTTTATTAGTAATTTGAAAGGAGAATCACACACATTTAACGTGTAAACTCACAGACACACATACGCTAGCATAGATACATACACACCCCTATATATATATATATATATATATAGTGACTTAGAGACTTCGAGAGAGACAGAGAGACAGAGACTGAGACAGAGAAAGAGAGAGAGAATAAGAGACAGGGCGAGAGCGTTTCCCTTAAAAAAACTGGTGATAACTTTATTGTGGCTATCAATATTTACACACTTACGGTATCACTCACACAATTATATACATATATATATATATATATATATATATGTGTGTGTGTGTGTGTGTGTGTGTGTGAGTGTGTGTGTTCGATGCATAAAAGATACATATGCACATACACACTTATATATATACGAGTGTGTATCCTTTATGCATCGAATGGATTCATTATTTCTTGACAGCGCTTTTGCCTTCGAGTTATCTACCTGCCGGCCAAACTTAAGCAATACTGACAAGGGAAATAACTCTTATTTCCGGCAACCTTCTAATTATCCCGAATAAATTCAATTATCTTATTTATTCAAGTAGGCAAAAGGATTTTTTTTTACTCAGAATGAAACAGTTAGGCAGAAACTTTGTGTGCAATTGGAAACTACCGCTAATATTTTTCTATCTCTTCGGTGTAAATGTTGTTCTATATTCTGATTCTCTTCATGTGTCCTTCTTCATGGATACAGTTTTCTTGAGCGGATGGATTATGTTACTTCATCTTTGATATGAAGAGAACGACTTAACGTGCAACAATGCATTGCAAGTAAAAGAAAAAGATGATGCAAGTTTCAATGCTCAGAATAAATGTATATATCTATTGCGACCTTCCGTAAAAATAAAATAGTATTTTGCTGTTGTTTTTATTTGTGTGGATGGAAAATATTTAATATCAGATTTCTTTAACCTGACCAAAATCCTATATTAAATGAAACAAAAGTTAATTTTATTTATAAACAATATAATTTTTAAATTTACTTGTAATGATAAAGATAGGCGTGCAATTAATATTGTTGAAAAAATCAGAAATTTTAGAGAAAAATTCCCTAACTCAACCAATATTTCAATCGTATAAATTCTTCGGATGCAGTAAGGGGGACATAATATGTTTGATTATTTTTTAGTTTATTACAGATTTTTATTGTCAAAAACAAATTAAGAATGAAAATTTACCAAATGATGTTCTTGTGTCGTCAAGGAAAAGAGTGCCATTCTTCACAAGAATAATGCAAATCAACCCCACAGTAAAAAGAACTCAGATAAAATAGTTGGATTGGAAAAATCGATATGAATTTTCTTTTAAATGTATATTTACCAAAATTGCACGAAAAATATCTTAAAATATTATAGAATAGATTCTTTTTTAAATTGCTATTGGCTTGAATCATAGCCATCAGATGACTTCGGAAACTCCTGCAAGCCTTTCCGACGGTCTCTTTATTTAAATTAGTTAATGCAGCCGTTATCCTTGCCTTCAGTTCATTTTTATTGTTGCAAAGTGTTTTGTTGACCCCTCACTCAACCACGTCCAGCAAAAAAATAATCAAGGGGATTTCAATCTGGGGAATTAGGAATCTAGATGTTGAAGTGATGTTGTCGTACAAATTTTTGACAGCCAAGACTGGGTTCTTTGGCTTATGTGGCTTAGCATAAAATCCTGTAGCCATATAGCCACGCTCTTAAACATGCGCAGCACTATCTCCTCCAAGTACTTGATTTAGATCACGGTTTTGAGTCTGAGGCCGTGTGGGAAGATAAATGGGACATAACGTCATCACTGTTAGTGACTTTAACATGATATGAGCTGGATGTTGGGTTTTCATCACTAGCGGCTCATTTTGTGGAAATAGAACAAGCCAGCGATTACTTTGTGAGTTCCTCATCTAATCCAGACAAATATTTCTCATCTCAGGAAAAGAAAAGCGTGTTCAGTTGGAGGGGATACTTGAATTTGTTGAAAAGCTTTTCAGTGCGTTCTTTCCTCTTGTTTCTCATAGCCAGTGATCAAAACTGTCATTTGTCATCTTGTATGAGAAATACTGAATGTCTTGAGGGACTACCTTCCCGATAAGAAACTTAAATATTCCCTTGTCCCATGCTATGGACCTGGTTGGCTTAGGAAAAATGTTGTTAGTCATGGCTGGATCTCAGCAAAAATTTAGGAAATTCTTTTCTAATCAGAACGAGCTGCCGTACCTTAGTAATCACCATTGGACTCGCCCAACTCTTTTGGAATCCTTTGCACCTGTCAGGAAGCTAAAAACATATCTTACCATATTAGTTTTCTGAATGTTCATGCTTTGAACGCTGTAAAGATATTACAGATTAAAAACGATTAAATTTTTATTTCAAACACACACACACACACACACACACACACACACACACACACACACACACATATATATATATATATATATATATATATATATATATAAAATAAGTAAATATATATTAGTTTTTATATATATCCAATATCATGGAAGCTTGTGTATATTACAATAACGTATACGTAACATAACATTAACACAATATTGATAGCTAATAAAATTATTGTAACCCAACACAACTTCCCAACTATTACCCTTACGTCCCAGACCTATCATGCTTACAAGTCATATCATATATTCATTTCATTAATTATGCTATGATGATAATTCGCTCATTAGTTAAAATCATCACCGCACACACTCACACACATAAAAAAGAACAAAAAAACGACATAGCTAATACAAACAATTATTGCAACGTCTTAACACAATATAAACACTATATTCCTTACGTACATACAATCATGAATTATAATGATGTATACGCAATATACCATAAGCACATCATAACTAATACAAATTATTATTGCAATCTAGCACAGCATAAAGTACCAATATTGCATAATACTCCATAGTATATTACAGTATAAAATATCCTATCACCAAGATATTTATTGCGATTCTGGACCACCATACTACACTCGCCTATTATGCTTTGGAAGTGCCCGTGGTGTAATGGTTATCGTCGCAGGAAATGGACGCGGCGATACGAGTTCAAATCCTGGACTGAATGCATTTCACAATGCACTAATACCCTTGGGAAAGGTATGAATCCAATTATTCTCCCTCCAACTATGGGTAAATAGTAGGGCAGACTAGGTTCTTCAGCCTTGGTGAGGCAACTAGTCTAGGAGAAGGAAAACTCTGAATTCAAACCTGTTAAACTCCGCTTAAAAAATTGACCTTGTGTCATATCCTGTCCGAGCGGAGGGGTTGGGTAAATATGATTATGCTTTCAAGTCAAAACTTTATTTTCTTCGAAATGATATTTTTGTTCCTTATTTAGAATCACCGCTACCGCTACCGCCACACACATACACGAATATATAAAAAAAAAATGTTTCTCGGTCAACCTGCAGCATCATTTGGCTACACATTGCGTCTCATACATCCTGGAGACAACCTCAAATTTATCGCGCGGCGCATTTATCTTCATACACACATACTAAACATCACTTATACGTGAACACACAATAATACGCAAATATAACCTACACAAACACACGCACGCACGCACACACACACACACACACACACACACACACACACACATTAAGAGTTGTGCACAATTCTAACGTTCTTTTGACTGTTTCTTTCGATTTTTTCGATTTCTTCATTATCTTTCGTTATGTGCCTGATTATTGTGTTTATAAAACATCAGGAAATCTGAGGTCAAAGACAAGCAACCATGCTATTAAATAGATATAAAAACTAATATATATTTACTTAGTATTATTATATAACATCTCTATCACAGATATTGAGCACTCTCCAAATTATATCACATTTGGTTCCCCACAAACTCGCGAAGTGAGATAGTGATAATCAACATTGTGACAATATATATATATATATATATATATATATATATATATATATATATATATTCGAGTACATATATACGTTCTGAATTTAGAAAAAAAAACAATTACCCTGAAAATATTCCCATTCTAAATTGACTGCTTTTGTTTTACTATGACGAATCTTATTTTGAAATATAGTATATAATGATGGTGGTAAGATTATTGTGCTTCTCTTCGGTTTGAAACTTTGTCTCTTTAGTAGCGTTATAGTACGTTATTAAATTTCTTATATTAATTTAGGAATCCTTTTTATAATGCGTTCGTTGTTTGAACATTAATTGTTAAAAAAGAAGAAAAAAGTTAAACTAGAAATAGAAGGTTATGGAGATTTGAAGCAACAAATCTTTCCTAATATAAAATTGATTTCCTTAAAGACATCTTTTGATGTTAGTAAAATATTAACGATTAAGTTTGGAACGGTTAGATGGTGGTAACACGCAAGAACTGGTTTAAGGCAGTTAAAAGAGTTTTTGAGATTATCTGCAATCATTTTGTTTTTCTTTCAGTTTGAAATTGTTCATTTTTCATTTTTCTACTCATTTTTTGTCGTTCTTTATTTACGTACTTCTTTTATTTGTGCCAGCATTGGTTTATTTATTGGATTTTTATTTTTTCGTTTTTCTACGTCATTTTTCCTTTTCTAATAATTTTTTCTTAAATTTTATTGGGATTTTTTCTTCTTTCTTCGTTTCTTTTTTACCTTCTGAAAGTCACAGATCATATACTTCTTCCTTCTTCATTTCTTTCTTTCTTATAATTCTTTTTCTTTTTTTTTCTTTTTTCATTATCTTTCTCTTTTCTTTCTTTCTTCCTATTTTTATAATTTTCCACATCTTTCCTTATTCTTCATTCTCTTTTAATTTCTTCTACTTTTTTTCTTCTTTCTACTTCTTGATCTTTGTAATACTTTGTAGTTTTTATTTTTTTACTTTTCTGCATTCTTCTTTTTCTTCTTTCTTTATTCTTCACTTTCATAATCTTCTTTCATATCGATTTTATTCTTTTCTTTACGTTCCATACCAAAATAACCATCTTTCTTTCTTTCTTTCTTTCTTTCTTTCTTTCTTTCTTTCAATTCATAAATATTTTCCCATTTCTTCCTTTGTAACTTTTTCGTCTTTTATCTCTGCTTTGTAATTATGTCCTTATTTTAACCTTTTATTCGCTTTCTTCATCTTTCTTGATTCTTTTTTATTTTTATTTTATTTCTGCTACAATTTTTCTCTTACCTTCTTCTTCTTCTTCTTCTTCTTCTTCTTCTTCTTCTTCTTCTTCTTCTTCTTCTTCTTCTTCTTGACTAAAAATAACTGTTATAACGTTTGCAATTGGTGACAAGCGCTTTCTATTTATCATCTGAACATTAAAAAGAACAAGTGAAAATAAACATTTAATTCAAGAACAAATATTTGCTTTGTCTGTGAATTTGGAATTCGTAGTTTGGATAGTAACGATTTAATGCAATTAAAACAGACAGGCACGGTAGTTCTTCATGCCTGTGGTTTTAAAGAAGTTCAACAATTGATAGAAATAAATGCCTTCATCGAGCTGTACAAATTCATATAGATGAACATGTGGAAATTTCATGGTGAATTAATGTATACAAATAACAAGAAATATCTATTTATGTTAATTTCACAATTAATTAACTGTGATATTCAATCATGATATATAAATTAAAGCGCTGATTTATACATTATATAAAGTTATTTTTGTTTTTGATGTGTTTGATAATTTTTTGATAGAGAAATAAAGTATTTGTTTCCTTAAATTTAATTTGAAGAATTTCTAAATAAAAACAATAAGATTATATTAAAATTGATATCTACCGATGGAGCATCGGTAGATGTCAATTTTAAAAATTCAATCATTAGTTTATGAAATTTCTTTTTGCTACGTTACATAACAAATTTTATATTTAGATGAGAATAATTTTGATGTAAGTATTTTCAAAATTAGAAATAGAATATGAAAATTTGAAAATATCTGCCTTTAAAAAGAAATAGAAAATTTTGTGACCTTATTGATATTTAAAGACCGTGTCGACATTCCTTCATCTTAACCAGAAAAGTAAATTGCCCAATCTTGTATATGAACTTTGTTTACTCTATTGACCTCTTGCGGAACATCGGACCAGTCACACCATATTAGTGATGGTGTTGTGATTTCAAGGTTTTTTATGGATCCGATTTCTCCTTCCACAACCCTGGTCTTGAATTTACAGTTGTTTCTTCATCTAGAAAAGTTTGCCCAACTCCAAGGCTAGAGAGCCCAGTTTTCACTTCTGTTTACCCATAGCTGGGGCTCGAAGAGATGGATTCCCTTTCTTAAGGACATTACCTTGAAGTTAAAGGTAAACATCTTCGTCTAGAATTAGAACTTGGATCTCCTGCGAAGACAATCATATTGGTAATTGTACCTCGGTAACACATTACCTTTAAGTACTTGGATTCTAATTAAATCAGTTAGTTTTTGGTTATATATCCTTATCATTGACTAAACTTGCTTTAGTCCAGCATAAGATCATAATTGCAGAGTACACACTGTACAGTAGTAATGATGCGTTAGCCTAGGCTACTGCTAATTTTTATTGAGTGCTAAAATATTTTCCAAACAAAGCTTTGTCAGGCTCGATGAATAGTGAATGCACTAAGGTTAATAATGGTCCTCGAGGTAAGTTCGCTAACCGTTGCACAATGACAAGATGTTCAGATATTTAGTAATCTTATATTAGTTTGATACAAGGCCACACATATGGATCACCCAACAAAGACCGAACTCTCTAAAGTAGCAAGGGGTTCAAGATAGTGTACTAATATGCAAGGTGTGCTGATATTCATGGAGAATGTTTTATTCTGGCCAAATGGGTAACATCCAGTAAGAACTGAACCTTTTATAATAGTAAAGGTTATATCTCTCCCATGCGAAAAGAAGGAAAAGAAAACTGAAGGAAGAAATAATGAATAGGAGAAATAAAAGAAGTAAAGAAGAGCTAAAGTGAAGGAAAATGTTCGAGGAAGGGAGGAAGACGAAGCAGAGGATTGAAAAGTGAAGAGGAATTAGTTGAAAAAAAGATTTATAAAAAAGAAAATTGAAGAAATAAGAGGTGGGGAAAAGCTGGAGAAAAAATTATAAAATAAAAAGAGAGGTAGAACACCAAAGTAAGAAAAGAAAATTGAAAAAATAGGAAAACAGAAAACTTTGGGAAAAAGAGGGTTGAAAAAAGAAAAACAGAGAAAACGAAAAAAAAAAAAAAAAAACAAAGTAAAAAAGAACATTAACTAAGTGAAGAAAGTAAAAAAAATGGAGTGGAAGAAAAAAAATGGAGACAGAGTACATGTGTCAGATAGAAGATGAAAGACTTACAGAAATGAAAGACTTACAGAAATGAAAGAGTGAAAGAAAGTGAATTAAGTTAAAAAAAAATGAATAAGACGAAGATCTAAATCAGGAAAGAGAAAAGGAAAAAGTGTGACGGCAAATTGACTAAAATCCCTAAACGGGACTTTATTTTCGCACGTGTGAAGACGGGGCAGGTTGGCACTTGATCCCCTACAGAAATAAGTCCTGTTCAGAGTTCTTTTCTCAGGCAGATAAGAACTGGCATATTACGTGAGGGAATAATTTAGGGCCAGACTGGCCACCGCTGGCAAAGGGGTCCAAAATTTCACACTATCACACACCCACCAGGCCGCTAAACTTCTTTCCCTTAGATAATAGAAGAATACGGGCCTATAGGTCTTAGTTGTAATAATATTAATGTTGTTGTAGTAGTCGGCAACTCCGGTTTCCCGTGTGATACTTTAGGAATTAATAGGACAGTTCTAAGCAAGATAATGTAAGGCGAATAGAAGCTGAAAGGAAAGCATGAAATAATAACATAGACCACATGGTAAAATGAAAATACATAGGTTCTTTACTACGGTTATATATATATACGTTCAAAGTGTCAAAAATATATAATAGGATAGTCCATGAATATAAATGTCTTTTCCTGGCTTTTATCCCTTTTCAAATTGAGAGAGAGAGAGTGGTAAACAAAATTTGGGTGTAAAGGAAAAATGTCCCAAAGTTACTTATCTTATTTTTTTTACGGGGTTCCACTGGAGAATTTTTCTTTTTTCACGGGCTAATAGACTTTGTTCTGTTTTTAGTACTGGCTTGAAGGATTTTGGAGTCCTTCGTGTCTCAGTCTTTTTGTCTTTAGCCCGGAGTAAAAATGGCTATCGTCCGTCTGCCACGAGCGTTGCTCAAAAACTTCCTTTTTTTGTATTTACTTCCGCTGAGGGGAAGGGAACCCCACTTTCGTTTGGGGTCCCCGCCAATCATTTGGCTTCATTTTCTCTTTCCCCTTCCGATGTCCGGCGACCCAAGGTCACTTAGGTGCGAACATCTGCGTGACCCACATTCTCTCCTAACGGTCACTTTTTGACTCCTAGATAATGTTAGTTCAACGGGGGGGGGAGTATCATTCCCACCTCCTCGTCTCCGTGAGCCATCACGTGACAAAAGAAAGAAATTTTAAAAAGATGAGAAGAAAGAAATTTCTAAAAAGAAATGAAGGAGATAGAATTTTTTAAATGAAGGAAAAAAACAGAAAAAGAAGGAGTGAGAAATTTGAAAATGAAAGTTTAAAACGATTTAAGAAATGAAGGAGAAATATATTCAAAGAAATAAAGAAGGGCTTATATACAAAAAGGAAAGAGAAAGAATTTTTGAAATGAAGAAGAAATAATTTAAAATAATGAACGAGAAAGAAACTAAAAACATGAAAGAGAAAGAAATTTCAAAAATGAGCAAGATAGAAATTTCAAAAATCAAGGAAAAAGAAATGAAAAAGTTGATTAAAAAAGAAGACTGAAATAAAGTCTAAATGAAGGACATTTGTTCCCAGAGAAATTTAGGAACATGACGTAGGTACGAATTTTCAAAGTCTCCACCAAAAATTATGTTTCTGTAGTTCTTAGAGATTCCGAGGTCTCCTTTCTTGGTTGGCCTTGACTGTATTTTTTGTTGTTCTTTTTGCTATATTTTAGTCAGTTCTCTTTGGGCTTTCTTAAGTTCCTGCGAATTTGCAGTTGCTATTTTTTTTATTAAGTAAGGATGCTTTTTCCATGCTATCTCGTTTTTCTTTGATTGCCATTGCCCTCACCTTGGAATTCTACATTTATTCTAGCTCTTGGTTTAATCGGAATGCACTTAGCTGCTGCTTCTATATAGGCGGTAACAGTTTTCATATTCGTCATTATGTCGGAGTATGTCTTTCAGACGTCTCCTGAAGCGTATCAAACTTGTTTCTTACAGTTACCTTATATTGATTTCTAATTTCATTGTTGGTGAGTGAAACAAGCTGAAACAAACTGTAATCATCTTGGAATACCAAGCTGAAAACAGTTTCTTTTGGCATTGTAGTTCAAACTTCTTAGGAAGAATTCGAAACAATTAACTCATTTTCTTTTTGTTTTTACATTTCCTATCATTTCTTTAATTTCCGCTTTTTCCTTCTTTTACCTTAATTACAATATCTCCTCTTCCTGTTCGGTCCCTCATATTTATTCATTACCGACTATTTTCTTTCTTTCTTTCTTTCTTTCTTTCTACTCCGCTCCCTTTCTCTCAATTTCTTCTCCTTCCAGGTTATTTTTCTTAATCTCTTCCTTCTTTTCTTCAAGTTTTCCTTAAAATAAAGATGAGAATGAGAAACAAGCGTTAAAATTCAAATACATTTATCTAATCTCTCTTCTATATTTCCTTGTTTTTCTTTCTATAAAGAAGAACACTTTTATACTTTTTGAAGGTTTACAGCATTAAGTCAATTAGGACGAATGCCAAGCAAATTAACAGACAGATTGATAATCACTTGTTTGGAAATATATCAGAGAATGATGTTTTTATTGGGGTATAATCATCAAAGGTATTTCTTAAAAAAAGATTATCAAGATTATTATCTCTTCGATAGCCAAGTATTTAAAATCCGTCCAAAATTTTTGTAATATTTAAAAGTCAATATTTTCCCGTCCTTTTTCTTTCCTATATATACATATCCACTAAGTATTGGTTATTTCATTAAATATTCAGTATCATTTCAAAGTTATGACATTCAGTTCAAAATTATTTTCTTTTAGGAATAATATTCTTGCGTCTTTTAGAATATGATAGGGTTTTCAGAATCAGCGGAAAATTATAAGGATATTAAGCAAGGAAAGTAAGCACCCGTTTCTTTTTCTTTCTTTTTTTTTCATTTCAAAAGACAGACACTTCCCATAAACATATTTGGTCGTCGGCGATCTACTCATGGGTACGAATAACCTGACAAAATCTATTCCACTTCAGGTCTACCACTAGACTTAAGAGTTTTATTTCTACTAGACTGGTTGCCACACCAAGGTTATAGAACCATGTCTGTCTTACTACTATAGATTTAGGGAGGATGGGTAGATTCATACCTTTCCCAAGGTTATTTGTGCTATCTGAAATGTAAACTGTTTGATTAGTACTGTTCATTTCCAGAAAGGGGGAGCTTGCAAGATTTGTTAAATTTAACCACTGCATTAGCCACTGAGACGCCGCTAAGATTATTAGTATATCTCCTTTTTAGTTGTTTTATCTCGTATACCTTGCCACAACCGTTTCTAAGTGAAGGCCTCACCATGCAAGTGTGTATGTGCTGGGATTTTAATGGAATTTGTTGTACTAATCTAATAATGGACGATATATGGACGTCTTCTTCTAGAGCTACGCTAACTATCCCGCAATTCTTAAGGCTCTCAAATCGAAATACATTCTTTCCCTATTTTGCATGAGCCTATCACAGCCCAGTGTTAAATTTCTAATAAGATTCTTCTCAGCGAAGAAATTATGAGTGATGGACTGATTTTCTTATTTGAACTTGCAAACGAAAAAGGCCGACATGTAATGGGGATCCATTAGCACTCAGTAATTGAACATCCTTCCTTTGCAGTTAAACCACAGCCGAAAAAATGCAGAAACCCTACTACTGATTACCGGTACTTCCGCCCCTGTGTCTATCGTAATGGAGACGGAATTCGGTGTGTCCATATTACCAACCATGTGGGTCGGTATTATCTTATTCCGTTCGTTGGGCGTCTTACGAACGAACTCCTATGGCCCTCTTTTCCACATCGCCAACACCTAACAACTACCTCACTCCTTTCTTTTTCACGAAATTTGTGTTTTGGCCCATTACTACTTTCTTCTACTTTTTTATATGTCTACTCTTTTGGATTTAGCCGGACTCCTAACATATATTGACGTTCTCCTTCTAGAGAGGCAAATCTCCGTTGGGTTATCTTCACATTTAGCAGTAGCATCGATTCGGATTTTCCAATTTAATTCAGAAAGAGCTTTCTGATAAGCTCACTTCAAGTTTTGTGGTTCATCCTTGTTTTGTGGTTCATCCTTCATCACGGATATCTTAATGTCCCGATCCCTTAGTTCCTTTATAAAAAAGACCTAACATTTGTTTTGTAACTATTTGATTCCTCCTGTCAGCCCCCATGTATGCACTCTCTGCCAAACGTATCACTCGATTCCCTGTGTTCTTTACAACTTAATATTAGTTAACTCGACTATGCGAGCATTAGGGTCGGACACTTCCCCATTATATTCCTCCAAAGCTACTCCAACTTCGTTCTATGTAAGCCGGTCGTTGTTTGAAGTTAATCTAAAAACGAATTATCCGACTACTCTCTGTTGTGAGTCGGGCCGACCAACATCTATCTTCCTCCGATACTCGTACAACTCTAAAATAGTGCTGCATATCTTCCATCTACGTCTTGTCTCCACCATTTTGTCTACGCACAAATGGGCTAATGCTTTTTAATATGGCTCAACTCTTGGCGTATTCGTCACCGAACTATCCACGTTACTTAATTCACCAGTTAGCCTTTGATCTAAAGCAGAAAAAATGCACAGTTCCATATTACAATCTTTTTATTTTAAAATTTGAATGCACTAAAAAGAGCAAAAATCATGTAAGGCAAAAGACAACTGACCTACACAATTTTTTTCTTTTCTGTCACTTCCAGTCGTCTGTACTGTTAAGCCATGTTCGTCTATTTTTGTTTGATGGCAACCTGGTTCTTTATCAAAGTATATCGATGACGTATTTAGTTGGTAAGGACTAAATCGAAGACGTTGTATACAGCAAAGAAAAATAATAACGCTGATGTATAAGAATAAAATCTGCTTCTTTTTTTATAATCCAAAATGTACGTATGAGTCGAGTAAGAGTAAAAGTTTTGTGGCACTTCAGCTGAAATATCTGCGTCCTGTTTACTTTAGGAAACAGATGTACCTCCAGTTGTTTTTCTGCTTCCAGCGTCTGACCCCTCTAGCATGACGCTTATGCAATTTATGCGGCATTTCCAACGGGGAATCTACGTCCTGATTACTTTAGGAAATTGGTATATTTCCCGTTATGCCGCCCACGCAAGTTACATGGCATATCGAAAGAGGTCTTCAGTTTAATTTTTAACAATTAAATATATTAGATAACGTTCTAAGCTGCAATTGGGCTTTATTCTATCATAACGGCATATAAATCTTCTTTAACACTTAAATCAAATCACTTTGTTACCTTTATCTTGAAATAATTCCCTTTAAATATTTTACAGTTTTGTATTGCTTGACAAAAAAATATAAATTCAAAAATTGTTAACTTTTAATGCTTTAAATTTAAATTTTCCAATAAAGATTAAAATTGAAATAAACGATTGATTAGTTATTTATTGATCAAGTACGATTTATGATTTGTCTCAGATTCTCCACTGATTCTTGACTAATTAGGAAAAAACTTTTAGCTCTGCGAGATCAAATTTTTAAGCAGAAAGCATCTGCTTTGAATCCAGTTTCTCAGTCTTGAACAGGTTGCCTAAACAAGGCTAAAGATCCCATTCTATCCTACGTTTTAACCATTGCTGAAAGAGGAGGAAAACAAACAGGATGTAACACAAGGTCATTTTTAAGTGGGACATATCTGGCAAAAGGTCTTCGGCAAGTGTTGACTTACCGTAAAATCCTACCAACCAATATTTAGCGAGCACATTTTTTATGCCAATGCGAGTGTTGTACGTTTGAGCTCATTTAAAGCACAATCACTACGCCAGACTAAACCAAAATTATGCTGTTACTTAGACAGTTAGTCTCTCTCGATTCTTATTTGTTGTCGCGTTTCTGTTGATGGATGCCACTCCAAGTTAAGTTACGTAAATTTCTGGCTTGCTTATGATTAACAAGCTAACATTAGCAAAAGAATTAAGCTCAGTTGACGAACCAAAATGCTGATCTTGTGTCATACGAAACTAAAGTAAAAAATGTAAAATTCTTACTGTAGAAACAGTAAGCAAGACTCACCAAAATTTTGAAAGTATACATTAACCCAACTCCTCCGCCACCGGCAGGATATGGCACAAGGTCAATTTTAAGCAGAGAACATCTGCTTTGAATACAGTATCTTAGTCTTGAACAGGTTGCCTAAGCAAGGCTAAAAAGCCCATTCTATCCTACTCTTAACCCATTGCTGGAAGTGGAGGAAAAGAGATGCAATCATGTCTTTCCTAAAGGCATTTGGGCAATTTGAACTTGGGTCATCAAGTTCATTTACTACGATAACTATTATTCCACGAGCGCTTCTAAAGTCTTTTTGAAATGCTCTACTCTTTGGCTTCATGCCAGACTAACTTAATTTTTTAAAATATATATACATGTGACAGGACGATAGATGAGAAATAGGAAAAAATCACACTCAAGAAAATGCGAAAAGGGAAAAAATGAAGGCGATAATTTATGAATAACTAAATGCATTAAAAGTATATAGAATTCTATATTTGAATATTCAAGGAAGAGAAAAATAAACGAATCGATGAATGAACTAGAAAGCGAAAGAAAATATGAAAGAAAGAAGATATAATAGAAATTATAAAATAATAATAAACTGATACCAGATATTTCAGAAAGCCCAAAGAATAAAATAAATACTAAAAAAAAAAAGCCGTCTTAAGAGAGTTTTAGGTTATTTGCATTTTCTTTCAAATGTTTTTCGCTGTCTAATAGACTGAGATACTGAAAAAATCGCTTCAATAAACGAACACAATCAAATTTTGAATTTGCGGCAAAATGTATTGTTTGAAAAGTATTTGCATAAAGTTAAAGGCCAGGAACGGCAAACATCTGAACTGATAACAAAATTATCATTGGTTAAGGATTTTGGAAGCCACGTTAAAATGACGACTTTAAATGTACCAATGTATGAAGAAACCGAAATTGGAGGCATAAAATGTATCCTTGCAGAACTGTTCATATTTTGTTCTGTTTAATGTATTTTACTATTAAAAAAAGTAGTCATTATTTTTAGATTTGCCTTGATATTTGGTTCCAATGTAATACTGATAATGAGATTGACTGATTGATTGCTATTAACGGCAGGTCAACACATGTAGTGATATTTTATGCTTAGAGGAAAGGAAATCACATTCATTGCATGTTCATATTTACATCTTTTGTAGTTGTTTCTTCAACGATTTTTTGCACAATTACATCAAATATTCCTATCTGATGCAAATAATATGCAAACAGTTCTATGATTTCTAGTATTCCTATCTAAATATTGTATATGCAATAATATGGCTTCAAGTAACTATTCTTATCTAATAATAATCATTTTTTGGAATATGATTTCAAGAAAATAATAATGATAATCGCGAGAAAAGATCAATCACCAAATGTACATGGGACGACATCAAACTGTAAGCCAAAAATGAAAAAGAGTCGGAAACCCTAATACAGGCAGTGAGAAAATATAATCAGGATATAGGGATGGAATTTACCATAGAAAGATGTGCTATGCAAATAATGAGAAGCGGAAAACGACAAATGACGGAAGAATTAGAATTACCAAATCAAGAAAAATCAGAACGCCCGGAAAAAAGGAAACTTATAAGTACTTAGGAATATTGGAAGCCGACAAGATCAAACAATCGGAGATGAGAGAAAACATTTTTTAAAAGTGTATCTCAGGAGAACGGAAAAACGATTCGAAACCAAACTATACTGTAGAAATCTCATCAAATAGATAAATACCTGAAGTGATCCCCTTCTAAGATACTCTAGACTATTCTTCAAGTGGACGAGAGTAGAAATTAAAGAAATGGACAAGAGAACAAGAAAACTCATGTCGATGCATATGGCCTTACATCACAGAAATGATATTGACAGATTCAATGTGTCAAAAAAAGAATGAGGAAGTTGACTCGCCAGCATGAAAAATAACGTCGATACATTGATACGATGACACGAAGACTACATAAAAAAGAGTAGTGAAAGACTAAAGCCACCAGAAACAACACAAACAACACAAAAATCAACAGAACAACAATAACTAGAAAACAAAAATGGGAAGAAAAATAACAGTACGGATATTTCAAGCAACAAACAATCGAAATCTCACACAAGAAAACTTGGACATAAAAAAATTGAAACCTTAAGAGAGAATCTGAATATCTTATAATAGCTGCAAAAAAAAAACAACGCCCTAAGGATAAACAATGATAAAGCAAAAATAGACAAGACATCACAAAATAGTCGTGGTGTAGTCGTTATCGTCGTGGGAAATGGACACGGCGACTCGAGTTCAAATCCTGAACGAGACTGATTGCATTTCACATAGCACTAATACCCTTGGGGAAGGTATGAATCCAATTATTCTCCCTCCAGCTATGGGTAAATAGTAGGACAGACTAGGTTCTTCAGCATTGGTTAGGCAACTAGTCTAAGAGAAGGAAAACTCTGAATTCAAACCTGTTAAACTCCGCTTAAAAAATTGACCTTGTGTCATATCCTGCCCGAGCGGGGGGGGGGTTGGTAAATAGTATCACAAAATAGCAAATGTAGATTATGGGGTGATGTTGACAAAACAATCAATCACATAATAAGTGAATGCAGCAAATTAGCACAAAGAGAGTATAAGACTGCAAGAAATTTAAACTGACCATATAAGACTGCAAGAAATTTAAACTGACCATATAAGACTGCAAGAAATTTAAACTGACCATACGAACAAGTGGTATATGCACACCCCAGTATCTGTCCAAGAGAATGAGATGTACAAATTTCTCTGATATTTTAAGATACAAACACATCACCAAATCTCGACCTGATCACCGGACCAAGAGATAGTCAACAAAAAAAACCTGCCAAATAATGGACTTTGCAGTCCCGGCAGACCACAGAGTACAATTAAAAGAAAGCGAAACGAGAGACAAGTTCTAAGACCTTACTAGAGAACTAAAAAAAAACTATGGAACATGAAGGTGACTGTGGTGTCAGTTGTAACTGGTGCACTTGGAACAATTCTCAAAGGACTGGTAAAATGACTGGAAGACTCGGAAATACAAGGACAAGTGAAGGATTCAGTGAAAAACTATCAGCGAACGTTGGTGTGAAAAACTCTGAAAGGAGTTAAATAATAATACTCATTAAACTATTATAGTTTCAAGCAACTATGTTTTTCTTGAGTTGTTGGTTTTATTTCTTTATTCTTCCAGAGAATTTTCTAACTGTAACCATGCTAAGGTGGTTTTTATTTTTGTGGGGTTTTTTATGGTTTTCGTTTGAAATATTATAAATTTAACTTTTGTATTCTGTTTATTGATGTTGTTATCGTTTATAGCATTGTAGATTTTGTAGAGACCGACAGTCAGATAGATAGATAGATAGATAGAGAGAGAGAGAGAGAGAGAGAGAGAGAGAGAGAGAAAGTGTGAGCAAGAGATAGATTTGTGGTTTCCCAGCTGTCTTTGCAATATTTTTGGTCTGATGAGAAACTGACTGTTCACAAGCTGTTTTGACTCTTTGTCTATGCTACTCCAACTGAGATCTAATTATGCTCCATCCCCGATATTGAACACACTTTATTTATGAGTATAGCAAGCAATATAACTATATTATTAATATGTCTGTGTGTGCACGTACGTGTGTAGTGGGTATGTGAGACGCAGCACTTCCTTTTACATTGCTGGTTTGATTTCTCAAATCAACTTAAATCAAATGTATCATTAAATTATCAAAATATTCCGATTTTCCACTGTAAATATAAACATATTATATACATATTATCAACTGTCAATAGATAACCGTAATATGCTTCTTAGGCAATTCATAAAACCACGTTTAAAACTGTCTGCTGTCTTCATGACATCGTGATAGATAGATAGATGGATAGATGTGATTTTTTTCTAATTGATTTTGCAATATTTGGTCGCTGTTAAAGGAACTTGATTTCACAGATTCAGAAAAGATAAAGGTTTCTGTATTTGGAAGCGCAGAAATAATATTTCCTGTAAAGTTAATGCCGGTTTTGTTCGCATATCCTTCATTGATTTTATTTTTGAATTTTTCGTGAACGAGTGCAATTGGAATGGAACTGCTGAGTCCATCAGTTCCCTTCTCTTGTTGTTAAAAATAAATCTTTTTGGCAGGATGGTCTCCAGTGCCGTTGATGTCAAAAAGTTTAATCAAGCATTCACTCAAATACAACGCTGACATTTCCTCGGATGCGTCGCACCTTGCGCATAAAGAAACTGATGCTGTCTTTTATGATATTTACTTCTGCAAAATCGACTATTCCTGGAAGTCCGATCCTCGCTGACTTTAGGAGAAGTCAGAAACATACTTTCCTTGACTTCGGAAAACAAACTTTGCTGGACTCATGCAGAGATTCTGAAATCAAGATAAATCGCTAACTAACTGGACCTTTAGACTCGGTGATGTTTAGGAAGCTGGAAGATCCTTTTAATCAAAATTCCATTCTTTATTTGTCTTTTATTTTGCCATTAATTTACCATTCTTTGTCAAGGTGTAATTGTCAACTAGCTAGTCCCGCAATTCAATTTGTTGTAACTTACAAAGCTTTTTGCTTAGATGTGGCACATGGCCGTATAAATGGGGCACCCAATGAGAATCAAATTCGCTTGCTAATCATTAAACCATCCGAGGTGCCCCACAATTCAATTTATTGTGAGTTAGGTAACTATTACTTGTGGCATTATGCGAAATCTGAGCAAGCCTTTATAATAATATTATTTTGCATTTCTTTTGTTCGTTTGTTTTTTTAATGATTCTTTTATCTGGAATTTGTTATTACTAATTTTCTGAGTGTTTCAATGATTTTATGAAATCAGTTATTATGAGTTTATTTCGACAAAATTATACCTGACTTATGGTCATCAGAGAACATGGAAAGAATAATGACAAACAATACAAAAATAAAAAAGTACAGTTATAGGGAGATTAAATTAGAGAAATTGGGATCAACTACTTGACTAATTTCTCCCTATAACTACTTTTTATATTTTTGTACTATTTTTGTCACTATTCTTTCTATATTGTAAAAAATATTGAGAAAATGTCTATCATAGAGTCCCCTTTAATTATTTTGAAAGTTTCTATTAGATCAATCCCATTTTTTTCAATATTTCTCCTCGAACTGAAAGTAGATACTCTCCAGATGGATTTCGAAAACTAAGTGTAAAAACCAATTGGATTTTTTTTACTAATAGTGTGATATATTTTTGGAAGAAGTCGTCTAATCGAATCAAAAACAACAATAATGTAGAAATTTTAAGATTAAATTGAATGGTGTCAAAAAACTGCTCTGAAAAAGAATTTAAGAGGTCTTCCTTGGGAACTATAGGATAGATGAATAGAATGTTATCTCTATATATTTAGTGTATACGTTCCATGTAAAGATATTTTTAAAGAGAAGGTTGTAAAGAGAGGAGATGCCCAAGAAGGGAATAAGAAATAATAATGAAGTCACACCAAAAGTACCGGTTCTATAGGGATCATCGAAGTTAAGCAGGTATTAGCCTATTTAGATCTGAGACGGTTAACCCATGGGTACTGTATTCCAAACGAAGCAAAGCAATTAATATATATATATATATATATATATATATAACACACACACACACACACACACACGAAGCAAAGCAATTAATATATATATATATATATATAACACACACACACACACACACACACACGCACACACACACACTCACACACACATATATATATATATATATATATATATATATATAATCAATTAATACTGAAGTTTTATTCATTTATGAAGAGTGCTCAATATCAGTGATTGAAATCATATATCTACGAATAACGTGACAGTCAGTTTCACGGCTATGCGATCATCGGATCAAGTTTGTGCAGGTACGCATATGCGTGTGCGTGTGCGTTTGTGTGTATGAATTCCTTTGAATGCTTTTATCTGCTGTAGAATCAACTACTATCATCAGTGATTAACAGAAGAGACATATTACCAAAAAGGTTACAAAGCAAAGGCTGAAGAGAAAATAGAGAGAGAGTTAAAACGGAGAGCTTTCCTGCTGTTAGATCCTCAGCCGTCGTAACGGAAGGAATCTATTTAAGCTTATATCAAGCATGAAAACCCTCCCAAAAACAAAAGGGAAGCCACACACACACACACATACACACACACACACACACACAAACCATATATATATATATATATATATACTTGTTCGGGTACAATCTGAATATGCCTACTACATCTTTATAGAGTGGTAAGATCCCCCACCTTACACAGGGCCTTGATATGACACAAAGCCGTTTGATGGTTAGACTTCATTCTTGGACTTTTGGGAAATCTGGAGTATCCCATTCATTGCCATTAATCTCAGGACTTCTCTGACCCGAAGTCGTAGAAGCTGTTAGGATCCTATCTATGGGTCAAAGATAACTATTTAACTGTGTGCAAACAAATACTTAATATCAAATTGAATTATTAGTATTCGATAGCAATTTTTGAAAACATTTAACTGAGTGCAAATAGAAATATTAGAGTTTGCTAGCAATACTTGTGACGATTTAACTGTGTGCAAATAAATGAGCTCTGGCACTTTTAAAAATGTTAACAACAAACTAATCCCTTTAAAATGTTATATATATCTGTACAAGCAGGATTTAGCATTAAATAACCATCAAGGGTTGATATGTCTTTTTCGGTTAGTCATTACGCTTTACCAGAGAGGATATAAGAACAAATATAAGTTAAATTTATATAAATATTATTTAAAAAATGTAATCATCTTCATTTTTAACGATAATTACCCAACGAAAAGGAAAATTCTTAATTCCACGTTTAAAGAAATCTGGAGTTTTCTCGAAAAATGTTCAAAAGACCATTTTCAAGATTTTTTAAAAATATTTTGAAATATTTTGCCTCTTATAAAATATTCTATTTAGGGAAAAGGATAAGAATCTGCAGGTGCTAAATCTAGTGAATTGAAAGACGTGGAAGAACCTCCCATCCTAACGATTTTATCATTTGGTTTGGTTTGATATGGTTTCTTTAATAAACTTTACTGGCTTAATTAATTTCAAAACCATTTTTAAAGAAGGACATTAAACCAGAGTTGCGGTATTAAAAGGGGGTTCATATTTTTCTCTTGGGTATTAATCCGAAATTGAATGTTATAGAGCAACTGAAATTCAAACTCTCTCACTACGATGATGTTGCAATCCAAAACGTTACTCACTACGCCACGGAGATTCTCACTAGCTTGTATTTTTTTAAGGTTTGTTCGGTAGCTGCTATTGAAAATGTTGGTGATGCAAATTTCTATATCAATCTAATTTACATTTGTTTTTATATCCTCAATGCTTAAACAAAATTACTTTCCTATATATATATATATATATATATATATATATATATATATATATATATATATATATATATATATATAAAGATCTTGTGGTAGGTGCAGGATTTAAATATTGCTTTAAAAGCATGTGCATATTAATAAGAACAATTTAAAATCCTAAAAACGGGGACCCTTTTTGCGGTCACTTCTCTTCAGAGAATTATATCAATTACAATCTAAGAGAAATGAAAGAAACAAAGGTTCTCTTTTTAAGATTTTAAATCGTTTTTATGATTTTAAATCGTTCTTAATACTATATATATATATATATATAGATAGATAGATATGGGGGGTGCACGTTACTTTCCCAAAATTCTAATTTATATACTAATCTTTGTTTTGGTATAGGATCATGGTAGCATTTATTCGTTAGTTGGTTGATTGGTTGGTAGTTTGGGTTTTATGGCATATCAACCTTTGTAATTTATTTAATGTCAAATCCATCTCTATACAATTAATCAGTTCTATTTCAAACAATTCAGTTTAGTATGAGAACACAGTTTAATTTTCAAAACATTTCTACCTCAAACTCTTTAATTTAGTCTAACCGATCTAATTTAACCAATTCAGTTTAGTATAAGTATAGATTTTGTTTACACACAGTTAAATGTCAAAACAGTTCTATTTGAATCAATTCAGTTTAGCATAAGTACACTTTCAATGTCAAAAATTGTCACATTTCAAATAATTCAGTTTAGCATACAAAAACAGTTCCATTTCAGATATTTAGCATAAGAACGAAGTTTAAATATCAAAGTAGTTCTAGTTCAAGTAATTCAGTTTAGCATAAGTACGCATTTTAGTACTATTTAACCCAGGGATACGACTCTATCAGGTGCTACCATTCCGGGAGTGAGTGAGACTGGCAGCAATGGCAATGAAGGGGCACTCCACATTACCCAAAGCCCCAGCATTACTCGAACCTCACCATCAGATTGTTTAGTGTCATATCTATGACACTTGTTGGGGTTACCTCTCTACAGAGGTGTAGTCGGTGTATTCTACAGTCCCAGTCGACTGGGCAAGTATTCATTGAGGTTTGCACTCCCTAGATCACGGTAACTATCACCCTACAACAGGTGCAAAGTGTATATGTTGATAGACCCATAATTCAGGGGTCTAATGATGATTTTACTCAAGTATTTAGTTTTCATAATTCATCATGCGTATCAATACGTTTATTTTAGTTATAGAGAGCAATAGATCAAACACCATCATCATCATGTCGGGCCGCCAGCACGGATATCCCTGACCCTCTCTCGCCACTTCTCCCTATCGTTCATCGCCTCTGGCAGGTCTTCAGGGCTACATCCCGTATCCTCACATAGCTGCTGAATGTATGTTCGAGCTGGTCGTCCTGCTTTTGCCCGGCCATATGAGGGGTCCATAGGAGAACATCACTTATGAGCTCGTCCCTGCTTCTCCAGCAGTGTTCTGCATCTCTGGTTCGTCTAACTTGGATAGTTTTCGTGATTGGAGGCAGGTGGCCGTACAGTTGGAAGACGTGGGGTGTTGCCACCAGGACTTGTTCAATATTGCTCGCAGCATTCTTTGTAATTGCCGTCTAGCTTCTTCTCCAGCTGTTTAGATAGCGTCCAAGTAGTGCATCCATACAGCAGTATCGATACGACCGCTGCCTGGAAGAAACTGCGTTTCATTTTATCGGTTAGGTCTGATTTCCATATGATCGATAGCCTA
Source organism: Sepioteuthis lessoniana (assembly GCA_963585895.1). NCBI lineage: Eukaryota > Metazoa > Mollusca > Cephalopoda > Myopsida > Loliginidae > Sepioteuthis > Sepioteuthis lessoniana. Next base: position 79,961,652 of record OY757905.1, read on the forward strand.
TCGATAGCTGTCAATGCCTTCGTTAGCCGCGTGTCGATGTCCTTTTCGGTTGATGAAACGCTGCTTCCTAGGTAAGTGAATTTGTCTACTAGTTTCAGAGGGGTTCCGTTTAGTGTGGCGATGTCAACTTAGCAAATATTTACGTGTTAGGCAACAGATCTGTTGATCCACCCTTGCGTATACATAGGGTTGGGAGAAAGCTTTTTTGATGAATGTATTCATTCTTTTTCCCCACCCGGTATCAGGTCTTAGAGTTCGAGTACAATTTACAGCCAGGGCTTTTTCAGATACTGTTTTTTCTTTCCAGCTAGAAAGGCCGCTTGTGAGTCTGGCGCAACCAAATCTTTCAAGTTCAACCAGTGTCAGAGTTTAAGTAGTGCCATACAAAACTTTAAAATGTAATCATTCCACTTCTCAGGGTTCATCTTGATGCTCGATGTCAACTCTGGTGCAGCGATACCTTTACAGTGCAATTAATAGGGTTCAAACTTGCCTTTTTCCTTCGCTGAATAAAGCATAGATAGGAAATTTGTTCAATAGAAGTCATTTAATTCAGATTCGAATAACTGAAAATGAAGAAAACTATATTTAGTCAATGTTCAAAAAATGTTGAGACAAACCCGGCTGATTATCGCATAATTTTGAATCAAAATGAATTATATGCAAAATTCTTTTTAATTTCTTTACTAAAAACTTGCTCAGTTAAACACGACTTTCAACAGCAGAAGATATTAATGTTCTTGGTGCTCCTCACTCAGCGTTAATCAAGCAGTGAGTAAGCAGGAATAAGATTCTAAGTAGATTTATCGTGTTATATTCATCATTGGTAAATTCAACGTGAGGTTAATATACCGAATGGTAATCTTATGATAAATTTATCGCTAATTTCAACCAATCAGATTGTGAAACAACCAGATAATATCATGAACCAGAAAAAATAGACTGGTGATTAGTTGTGGAAAGTCACCCAGTTTCTCTCCTACTCCTAACAGTCTCATTTACCATTAACAATCCAGGAGGGCAAAGTAAAATTTGAATAAATTGCGATCCAACTTGCTCATGCCGGCATAATTATTAAAGAATTCAAGTACTTAAAAAATACAATTGTCTGACGAAACACGTGATATATATATATATATATATATATATAATAAACTGACCAGCGTTTTAAATTAGTTGACCATTTCACCATTTCGAATACCTATTGAGCAATATCTTATCTACTGAAAGCGATGTCAACCTACGCTTTGAAGATGACAAGACTGCCATCGACAATTTATCAAACTTATAAAAATCTAATCATTTTGATAAAATAAAACGAGAATTCTTCCAAAGGGTAGCCATTTCAATACAATTGTATGTCTCCATCGCTTAGACTTTAAGGAAGTGCCTGAGAAAAATAAAAGCTACATTGAATCCAGGAAGCAACACCTAACAAAACAGTAGGAGCACGGCCACTTGCCTTCCGTTTCACAAATCATTCAAGATGAACCAGACATGCTGAGCATTGCTGGAGAAATAAGGACGAACTTATTAGCGATCTTTTCTGTGGGCTCTCATACATAGACTCAGCACTGTTGATCGACCAGCATAGACTTGCATTCATCATTTCTGTGCGGACACTGGATGCAAAAGGGATTGTTGACAGGAACGGATGGGGAGAGAGAGTTAAGAAAATTCATGCCACTAGCACGAATTGATTATATATATATATATATATATATATATATATATATATCAGTAATATCTAGTCAGCGTCCGAAGACAATGGGTGTGGATTATTCACGTATAGAATATATGAGGAATTTCATAATAATGATTGGGAGAGGGTTTGTATAGGTATATCTCCGCATGTAATTGGAAACAACGACTATAACCACAGACATTCTCTTTTGGAGGTGCCCGTGGTGTAATGGTTATCGTCGCAGGAAATGGACACGGCGACACGAGTTCAAATCCTGGACGAGACTGATTGCATTTAACATAGCACTGATACCCTTGGGAAAGGTATGAATCCAATTATTCTCCCTACAGCTATGGGTAAATTGTAGGGCAGACTAGGTTCTTCAGGTTTGGTGAGGCAACTAGTCTAGGAGAAGGAAAACTCTGAATTTAAACCTGTTAAACTCCGCTTAAAAATTGACCTTATGTCATATCCTGCCCGAGCGGAGGGGTTGGTAAATATGATAACCACAGACATTCTTTCTCCAATCCGTGACTTAGAAACCAAACCACTCTATCTAAATATTTTTGGAAGTTTAAGGATCAGGAGCTAATCCCTCTCATAAAGTAGAAAATAGTCAGGCAATCTTCAACCGTGAAGAATATAATGATATTCTTCACCGAAATAAATTTATGATGACAATTTAACCAGATTTGAGTTTTGCATAATATATATATATATATATATATATATATATATACTTTTTAGCAATATCTTGTTTTATATGTCATGTTAACGGATAAGAATTGAGAACTGAGATACTGATAGTTTTTAGAAATTATTGTAAACACTGCCTCAAAACCGTCGAAGCTGCTTACGAAATATTTTGGGAATAGAAGAAAAATGTACCTATTTAATTGTAGATCTTAAAAATAGCTTCATGTTTTATTCGCTGATCTATGTCTTGAAGTGGACTATCATCAGATTTCAATTATGATGCTTTAGAATTAGAGGTAGTGTAAAATGCAACCAGCAGCCCGCGAAAATCTTGCGAAGAACTTAGACGATTGTGAAAACGAAAAAAAAAAAAAAAATCACAAAAATCATCCAGAATATCCCGAGAGATTCTACATTTGCTTTTAACTGATTAAACATTATGCACCGAAAATATGCTTGTTGCTTTATTTCTTTTACACAGACAGATTTGTAATCGAGAAGTCATGATTCATTATTTATAACATCTAAAATGTTAGAATCAGTTTATAAGGTTGGCCCTTCGCTATCAAAGTAGATAACAATGAAAAAAGAACTGTCTGATTTCATTAAGAAGAATCTGACATGTTATTACCACAAGCGCGGAAACGCGGAATTGATCAGTTAACAAAAACGAACTCGAAACAGTAAACTGAGTTCGAATTTCATGTGAAGTAATTCTTTTCATTAATATAGTTGTTTTAATCTTAACTCACTGTTCTACAAGTCTTCAATAATGACTTCTTTTTATTAGTACTATGATTTTTAGAATAACCCGTCGGATGTCTCTTAAAGATGGGATGGACACTTCTTTGAAGCACCAATAGCTTTTCAAACTTTTTACTGGATGCACCTCTTGCTATCAAATTCAATTTTCATTCACATCAAAATAAGTTAACTGAATATTGCTCTTTTCTTATTCTCTTTCGATTCGATGAGAGGAATCTCTATGACGTAGTGGCAAACGTGCTGTATTGCGACATCATAGTAAGAAAGTTTGAACTCTATTCGCTCTATCACGTTCACTTTCGGATTAATTTCTGTATGAAAAGTATAAACCACCTTATCCCCACAACTATTGGTTAATAGTAGTACCAATATTACTCTTCTACAGGGACCCGACAATATTTTTCGGGCACTTTGAAAAAAGTACTTCTAGGTGGTCACTAGTGCCAAAAACTTTTGAGATTGTAAGTACGTAGTTGAGGAGTGAAAATCCACTACTAGTGTAATCATTTTTTTTAGTTTGGCTTTGATAATTTTAGTTTTTTGTGATTTTTGCGAAAACTTGCGCGACACTATTTTTCGGACATGACAAAAAATCCTATCTTATTAAGAGCTATGTTCATGTGTATATTGCTGTATGCAAATTTTATGCTTGTACGCAGTTCTGGGGCACTGGCGCCCCTACTACTATGCTAACATAGGAGAATCTAACAGCATAAATAGTCCGGACATTTCTTGGCAAAACAATTAAGTTTAATGGGATAAAATGCATTCAAAAGAAGTCGTTTGTTTGGCACGGAAGAAGCGGGAAGATGGCCTCAGCATCAGAAGGATCGCCATGAATTTGAAGCTGTTGAAATCAACGGTCGAATACATGCTGAAGACAAACTCCGAGCGGAAAAAGAAGAGAGGGTGGAAAAGATCAATTGGCAAGAGGACTGAAAGGAGAATGAAGAGGACTGTGACACGGCTTTTGACATCTGGAGAAAAAGTTACAGCAAGAAAAGTGAAGGAGAAATGTGAATTGGATGTAAACTTCCGAACAGTACAAAGAACGCTGCATAGAATTGGTTTGAAGTATGCAAAGGCTAAGAAAAAAATTACACTAACAAAGAAACACAAAGGAGCAAGACTGGAGTGTGCTAAAAGGTGGTTAACAAAGCATGTTGACTTTAAGAAGGTTATATTGACTGATGAGAAGCGTTTCAGGTTTGATGGGCCCGATGGATGGTGTACTTGGTCGAGAAGGGGTGAGCCTGTTGTACTGAACAAACGACAGATGGGAGGAGGAGGAGCTATGGTTTGGAGTATGATCTTTGCTAATGGAAATATATGGTTGGAGTGGCTGAAAGGAAAAGCGAAAGCTACAAACAGTTGCTGGACGAGAAAGCCCTACCAAGAAGAGAGATGGGGAATGATTTCGTTCTACAGCAAGACAATTGCAGCATCCATGTGTCAAAACTCATGAAAGAATGGATGGCTAAAGTGAATATGACTACTTTGGAATGGCCTGCAAGATGCCCAGATCTAAATTTAATAGAAAATGTTTGGGAAATGCTTGTGCAACTTGTCTATGATGGACCTGAAATAACGAAAGAGGCTCAACTATGGGAACGAATACTAGGAGCCAAAAAACAACTAATAGAAACACGTAGAGATGTTATTGTGCATATGTTTGATCATTATGAAGAGAGATTGATAAAAGTTATTGAGAAGAAAGGTGATATTACAGACTATTAACAGTTTTTCAACGATGTCCGAAAAATAATGTCACGTGTGTTTTGTAAAATAATGATGAAAATTAAATATTTTTCCTTACCTAATCGATTTTCTTCCATTTTTATTACAGGTATTGTCTTTATATGTTTATGCTATTCTATTGAAGGAATTTCGCCACTCTATGGTACTCGGAAAGTCGAATACTAAAGTGTCCGAAAAATATTGTCGGGCCCCTGTACAAGGATGGCTGAAGCATTAAATAACCCACGATGTTATCAAACAAAGAAACCAGACAAGACCACATTCCATGATGAGAAGGGTTGATCTTTTAAAAATGTGTTTGATTCTAAGATTAAATTTTTTACAAAGAATAGAAAAGTTATTATACTACACCAATTTAGTAAAATGGAATATTCAGTTTTTTTAGGAATGATTTTCATATTTATCATTCGAACTCGTTTAAATTTTGATAGTTTACTTTTAATGCTAAATCAATTCGACAAATTAAAATATTCTGGTAGTATTTCACTGACAAACCAGATTTTCTTTGAAATGCGACTTTTTTTTAAATTTGAAGATTGTTATATCTAGTATCAAAAAGACAAATGTCTGGTTTCTTTTCTTTTTTTTTATCAAGAAAACGTATTTACCAATTAACTCACGTTTGAAGAACTGTATTGGTACATTTAATACTTTGTTATAGCATATTTTGCCTTTACTATTTTCTTATTCGTTTTAGTAACGAACTGATTAAAGTCTCCGGTGACTCCGATCCCCACACTTCAGTAATGACTCGCTTCACTTCTTCAAGGTTTGATGGGTAGTATTTTCTTAATCTCGGCTTGAGGATCATCAACGAATTTTCTATTCGATTAGGATTTAGACTATTTGCACCCAATCAGGAAAAGGTGTCTTCTTCTCCCTGAACCATTCTTTTGTAGATTTTGCTGTATAAGGTGAAGTAACCGGCTCATTGGTCTAGTGGGTAGAGTGTTCGCCAATAATCCGGGAGACCTGGATTCAGTTCCAGGTCGCGTCATACCAAAGACTTTAAAAATGGTAATTGATACCTCCCTGCTTAACACTCAGCAATATAAGGTAAGTATCAAGGATCAAGTGGAGCAATCCTGGGAAAGGAGTAGCACCCTTCCCTACCCCTCAGTAGCTATTGAAACGAGAGCCTTCTAGTTACCCTCGACTACTGTCGCTAACTTTACTTACTCGCTAAGGCTGTGCTGGAAGATGAATTTATTGTTCCTTAGATTGTCTCTAATGTATGGAATAAGGAAATAATCTAGAACATTATGATAGGCAGCAACATTACTCATTTTTTTCAAGAAGAATACAGTTGATACACATGCAATCACAAATCATTAAGGGAATTTTACCTTTTTTTCAAGCATTTAGTATATCTCTCGTATAACTTTCTCTAGATGCAGGAGGGGTATGATCATCAAAGGAACCCCAGAATCTTGATTAATCTCAGAAGATGACATGGTTCCATTGATCAACAGACCAATTTTGATTGTTTCTTGCCCATATTAAACTCTTTTGTTTCCATTTAAATCTTTGTAGTGGTTTAAAACTTGGTATCCTGCTGACGTAGCTGCGCTGATGGAGTCTCATGACTTAGCTGCGCTGATGGAGTCTCATGACTTCAATGGCTCAAGAAACAGCTACTCCAGCATCATCCCAGACTGTAGAAATTTGACCACAAAAACAAGTTACAAATCAAGGTTCTATTCAGACGTGACTCATCTATGGGTGGCTTGGGTTTGGAACTGCAATTGGACCAATTTGAACCAGCTCGTCGAGTTATCGTCGAGATGGCAGACTGAGAGCATCTCACCGGGACAGCTATCTCGTTTTGAATCTTACCAGCGTACCAAATGCGCGTTCAGTGTCTTTTCATGTCTCCGACATATCATTAACTCTGGCATTTATGATACTGGGTGATAATATAATTAAGACCAGAGATTTTATTGCATATTTACCTTTGACAGAGCCGTCATGTTCCAGCTGTGTAAACAGGAAGGCATCGATGCGTGGGTGTAAAAAGCTCACGTGGGTTGACAAGCGGAAATTCGTGGTCGTTGGAAAATTATATATACACGCGCACCCACGTCAGATGATTAGTCAGTCACGGACAGTCAAAATATTACGGCCAGTAAATGCCCAGAGTGGGGCACATGCAGTGGCCTCCGGCAGAGAAGTGGAGGAAGTGCTAAGTGGGGTCCTGAATATGGCTAAGAAGATATGGGTCAATATTGCTGTACTCCGTCTGTCTTTTGTCTCTATCTCTCCTGCACGCCTACAGCTAGCTTCGACCCTAAGAAATTATAAAGAGGCTTATATTGTTATAAGGAGAGGTGTTATCATTCTTCTTTAGACCGCTATATAACAATTTTATTCTTTTTATACAAATACTCTAACACTGAGAATACGCATGAAATTACCAGATATGTAAATTGTAAAATGAATTTCGATTATATGGAATTAAATTCCAGATTATTTATATACATCGAATCGATATACTGTTAAGAGTAAATAGCCCAATTCTAAAGAAATTCGAACGATAAATATGAAGCTTATTCGCAAAAATTTAAATATTGCATTTCACTGAATTGGTGTAATAAATACAAGATTCAAGAATTAAAAACTCACACCAAAAAATAACTGTCAATACTGAAACTGACATAACAAGGGAAGATTCGAATCTCTTCGTTCAGAGCAGGATTTTTTGTTAATAAATTGATTTTCATTCTATTCATTAAAAATCATTGATAAGAATTAAAATTTTAGGCATTACTTTTTCATTATTTTCTTTTTTTTTTTTTTGTAAATCAACATTTTTGTAAGGATTTGATTGTTGCTCTGGGGTTGCCATTAAAGTAGCTACCATCATCCTAGGTTGTATTCTCTCTATGCTATTAAGTGATTTTAAAGCTCTTGGTCCTATAAGTATTCCTACACTTCCTACCGTGGCATTGACAGAGTTTTTCCATGCCGATACAGTGGCTAGTGTTCATCCATTGCCAGTATCGTGATATTTAATATCCTCACTATGCGTGTATCTGTGTTCTTGTATGCATATTATGTCTATGTTATGTTCTACGGCCGACGCAGTCAGCTCCGGTAGTTGACCTATTCTATTTAAGGTTCTAACGTTGAATATCGCTATTTGTATTGTTTGTTTGCATTTTAATCATATTTACCAACCCCTCCGCTCGGGCAGGATATGACACAAGGTCAATTTTTAAGCGGAGTTTAACAGGTTTGAATTCAGAGTTTTCCTTCTCCTAGACTAGTTGCCTCACCAAACCTGAAGAACCTAGTCTGCCCTACTATTTACCCATAGCTGGAGGGAGAATATTTGGATTTTTACCTTTCCCAAGGGTATTACTGCTATGTTTGCATTTTAATAGTTTTTGTTGTTTGAGCTTGTAGCTGATTTTTCGAACACTGAGGCCAGGGCTCCAACCTCAGCAGGATGCGCCCCTTTTTTAGCCGCACGAAGAGTGATGCGGTTTATACAAGTGGTTTGAGTGTAGGTCATGGTTACCTTTCGATGGCTGTTTTTATTCTCATCCATAAAAACCAACCTTATAGATGAGCAACAGTAGTTCCCCAATTGGAATGACGATCCTGGCCGTTGAGCCGCGAGATTCATATGCCCAGGACCAGGTTAAGCATTGCGTTAGGCCGTCTGAGGGTTTATGCACATGCCTTTACGTCTATCATGCAGCTTCCCATGGCATTCGTAAAAAATCCTTTCTTCTTTTCCGTTAAGTTTTAATTTAGTTAAAGTCCAAGACTAATATATTAATAAAATAGTTTTTTTTCTCTTCACGTTATATTTTAGTTCCTTACTTTTGTTTACTTGTTTGTTTTCCCCTGTCTTCTGAAATTGGTACTAACACGTGTTATAGTTTTACCTTTTTACTAAAATTTGAATTTCACGTTGCAACTGTGAATCTTTTCTTTCAAGTTTCATATTCGGGTTATTAGTAAAGTGTTCTTTCATTTAAGACACATAATAGAATACGCCAAAGATTTTTACTATGACAAAATTGAATAAAAATCATATATACATTTTTTTAAATGATAATTTAGTAGAGAACAATGTTACTAACCTTTTGGACAACTTTTTCGAGATGGACGTGCTCTTCATTCCTATATTCTTTTAACAAATAGTCACTCTAGTATCATTTTTCTAATTTTAGTAATATTTATATACTTGTGGTCCCTCTACTGTTAGACAGACGGGGGGTCGGGAAAAACGGAAGCAACAAATCATATTTACCAACCCCTCCGCTCGTGCAGGATATGACACAAGGTCAATTTTTAAGCGGAGTTTAACAGGTTTGAATTCAGAGTTTTCCTTCTCCTAGACTAGTTGCCATACCAAGGCTGAAGAACCTAGTCTGCCGTACTATTTATCCATAGCTGGAGGGAGAATAATTGGATTCATACCTTTCCCAAGGGTATTAGTGCTATGTGGAAATGCAATCAGTCTCGTCCAGGATTTGATCTCGTGTCGCCGTGTCAACGGAAGCAACAAATGCAGCCTACACAACACGTCAAACAAGAACAGACAACATCAAACAGATTTCATGATTGAAAATAGATTAATATGCCTCAATACAAACTTTCAACAGAGGGAGGGAAAATTATGGACCTACACATACGCAAACAATACTAAAGCACAGATAGACTACGTCTTTATGAACAAGAAATGGAAAAATAGCGCAATGAATTGGGAGGCATACTCCTCTTTCGACGGTGTGTCCTCCTATCACCGAATTGTCACGGCAAATATACGACGGAGCCTACGAAAGAACGCCACACGAACAACGACCACCATACACTATGACTGGGCTCTTCTTAACAACAAGGATATTAGAGATTAATATGTCCTAGCATTAAGAAACAAATTCGATGCACTACGGGAAAAGACAGAAATACTTACCCCGAATGACGAATATGAGAATTTCGTCAACACAGACTAAGAAGCAGCAGCGAAATACATACCAACAAAACCTAGAACTAAATCTAGAGTCCCTTTGGAAACATTATCGGTTAGAGAAAAACGTGCAAACGTGCAAACTGTCTCCAAATGCAATAGGAAGAACCCAACGAACACAAATGCCCTGAAACAAAAAAAAGTCACAAAATGAATTAGCAACCATATACCGAAAAGAACAGACAGAATACATACAAAATCAGATAGCTAAGATTAGAGACTCAGAGGAAGATAGGCAATCTAGGATAGCCTGGCGAATGATAAACAAAGTAAGCAGAAGGAAGAGCACAGCCAAAGCTAAACTGAAAACCACAAACAAGCAAGAAAGAATTCGAGAATCTACTGGGAAACCCACTGAAAGTTACACATAAACCAATTACGAGACTTATTAGTTAGCAACTAGACATTAAGCTAGGACCGTTTACTCTAGAACTCGACTCAGTACTTAGAAAAATTAAAAATAGAAAAGCCACAGGTCTAGATGAAATTCCCCCAGAGGTATGGAAGACCAGACAATTTGACGACATACTGTAATGCAGTTTATAATCAAAATCCGATCGACAGATGGATGAAGGGATGCATCCCCGCTTTCCCTAAAAAGGGCTATCTCGGATTAGCCAAGAACTACCGAGGTATAACACTTACATCCATAGCAAATAAAATATACAATACCCTACTTACGAAACCACATAGAACCCAAAATTGACAAAATTCTTAGAAAGAACCAAAATAGCTTCGGAAGAAATAGATCCACGACCTCACAAATATAGACTATCCGTGGAATCCTCGAAGGCGTACGGGCAAAAACCCTACAGGCGAAAATACTATTTGTCGACTTTACCAAGGCCTTTGATTCCATTCACAGAGGGAAGATGGAACAATTTCTACTAGCATACGGCATACCAAAAGAGATCGTCGCAACTATAACGATTCTCTATAGAAGCACCAAAGTGAAAGTGCGATCTCCGGATGGATACACATACTACTTCGACATCGTAGCAGGAGTACTGCAAGGAGACACACTTGCTCCATACCGCTTTATCACATGTCTAGACTACGTGCTTAAAACATCGATTGATAAAATCAAAGAAAACGGCTTCAAGCTGACAAAGAAAAGAAGCAGAAGGTACCCCGCAAAAGCAATAACCGACGCATTCTGGCAAATGCACCCGCCCAAGCCGAAACACTTCTGCATACTCTGAAACGAACCACCGGAAGCATTGGCCTCCATGTCAATGCGCACAAAACGGAATACATGTGCTTAAATCAAACAGGCGACATCTCCACACGAGGCGGCAGCTCTCTGAAACTAGTTGACAAGTTTACCTACCTAGGAAGCACTGTCTCATCAACCGAAAAGGACATCGACACGCGGCTAACGAAGGCATGGACAGCTATCGATAGGTTATTGGTCATATGGAAGTCGGACCTGACTAAAAAAATGAAACGCTGTTTCTTCTAAGCAGCGGTCGAGTCGACACTGCTATATGGATGAACTACACGAACGCTGACTAAACGGATGGAGAAAAAGATTGACGGCAACTACACATGAATGCTGCGAGCAATTTTGAACAAGTCCTGGAGGCAACAAACCAAAAAGCAGCAGCTATACGGCCTCCTACCTCCCATCACGAAAACTATCAAAGTTAGACGAACCAGACATGCAGGACACTGCTGGAGAATTGGGGTCGAGCTCATAAGTGATGTTCTCCTATGGACCCCCTCACATTACCAAGCAAATGCAGGGAAACCGGCTCGAACCTACATACAGCAGTTCTGTGAGGATACGGGATGTAGCCCTGAGGACCAGTCAGAAGCGATGACCAATAGGGAGTGGAGGCGAGAGAGGGTCAGGGATAACCGTGCTGGTGGCACGACAAAATGATGATAATGCAACTTCATAAGTAATAATATTTAAGAATTGTTGATAATAATAATTATGTTTTTAATAGGGTATTTTCATTATTCAATAAATAAAAACAATATGTTTCAATGAGATAGGACCTTTTATATATATTAGGGTCATTCAATAAATAAGGGAATTTTTTTTTAATATGGAGTGACCATATGTACGAGAGCCATTCAATGAGAGCTATTCAATGAATAAGGGAGGTTTTTTGAAAGAAGAGGGACCTTTTATGTATACGAGGGTCAGCTAATTCAATAAATAAGGGGGATTTTTTGCATTCGGAGGGAGCTATTGGATAATGGTCATTAAATAAATGAGCGGATTTTTTTTTTTTGGAAAAAGCAAAAAAATGTTTTTTTCAGAATTTTTTTCTATAAATATAAACCCTTCAATATTTGGAATTAGCTTATAGCAAAAATTATTTCAGTCTTTCTGAAATATTTGTTTTTAATCAATTCAAAATGGTGGAACGAGTACCCTAGGCTTGAACAGCGATCTGTCATCAAATATTTGGTGACTGAGAAGAGCAAACAATATGAAATTTACACAAGAATGTGTGTTGTTTACGGAGAAGGATGGTTTAGTAATATAATGGGAACAGATGGGCTATACATAGGTTTGCCACAAGCCTGAATCGAAAAGACAATCCAAGAAGAAGAAACATACTGACTCTCCGGTAAAGAAAAAGTTCCTGGTGTACCGGTCAGTTGAAACATGAAAGGAACTACCACTATTTATTTGCTAGAAAAAGATGCAACTATAAAGAGATCTTCCAACTGCCAACTCCTGAAGTAAAAGTTACATATGTATTAAATGAGCCACGTAAATATACGAAGTTCTTGAAAAAGGTTCTAAGCCTCTCCCAGAAAGAAAAAGAATAACTGAACATTTTTACTGGATAAACTCGTAAATAAAACGGGATTTTTCAAAAGGTTCCAAGCCTCTCCAAGAAAGAAAAGGCAAAGCTGGACATTTTTATTGAATGAGCCTCGTAAATATAAGAGAGTTTTTTAAAAGGTTCTAAGCCCCTCCTAGAAAGAAAAGGCATAGATGGACATTTTTATTGAATGGGCCTTGTAAATATATGAGGATTTTTCAAAAGGTGTTAAGCCTCTGCTAGAAAGAAAAGGGATGGCCGGACATCTTTATTGATTGACCTTTGTAAATATGTGATAGTTTTTCAAAAGGTTCAAAGTTTCTCCTAGAAAGAAAAGGCATAGCCGGACATCTTTATTGAATGACCTTTGTAAATTAATGATAGTTTTTCTAAAAGTCCTAAGCCTCTTCTACAAAGAAAAGGTATTGTTTGACATCTTTATTGAATGACCTTTGTAAATATGTGATAGTTTTTCAAAAGTTTCAAAGCCTCTCCCAGAAAGAAAAGACATAGCTGAACATTTTATTGTGACAACTCACTACCAAAGCTGAGAACAAATAAACATCTCAAAAACGTTGAAGTAATCAAAAGTATTAAAATGGAGGCCAGCAGCGCAGTAGAAAAACTATAAACAGTTTAAATTTAACCTTCTTAAATTTTATTCATTTAACATTATCGAACTTTCTGATGACAATACCCCAGTCGGCTGGGGTTGTAGAATATACCTACTGCAGAGGGATAAAATTCCCCAAATGAGTGTCCATGATATGACACTAAACAATCTGATGATGAGGCTCCAGTAATGCTGGAGCTTTGGTAAATATGGAGTACTTCTTCATTGCCATTGCTCCTAGGTTCACTGTGGCCCGGAGTGGTAGCACTTGATAGGGCCCTATCATCATCATCATATCGTGCTGGTAGCACGGATATCCCTGACCCTCTCTCGCCACTCCTCCCTATCGTTCATCGCCCTAGGTAGGTCTTCAGGACAACACCCCGTATCCTCACATAGCTGCTGAAGTTACGTTCGAGCTGGTCGCCCTGCTTTTGCGCGGCCATGTGTGGGGATCCATAAGAGTACATCTCTTATGAGTTCATCTCTGCTTCTCCAGCAGTGTCCTGCATGTCTGGTTCGTCTAACTTGAATAGTTTTCGTGATAGGGGGCAGGTGGCCGTACAGTTGGTGTCTTGTGGGGTGTTGCTGCCAGGACTTGTTCAGGATTGCACGCAGCATTCTTGTGTAATTGCCATCTAGTTTCTTCTCCAGCCGTTTTGTTAGCGTCCATGTAGTGCATCCATATAGCAGTATCGATGTGACCGCTGCCTGGAAGAAACTGCGTTTCATTTTATCGGTTAGTTCTGATTTCCATATAATCGATAGCCTATTGATAGCTGTCCATGCTTTCGTTAGCCTCGTTTCGATGGGTCAAATAGAACTGTTTGACATTTAAACTGTGTACAAACAAATGACTTATAATAAATTGAATTGCTTAAAATAGAACTGTTTGATCATTTAACCGTGTCTAAGCAAATGACTGATGTTTAATTGAACTGTTAGTGATACATAGTGATACTTGGAACTGTTTAAGTTTGTTGACTTATGTTTACAAATAGAAAAAAACTTGACAGCTACTACACAAGAATGCTGCGAGCAATATTGAACAAGTCCTAGAAGCAACACCCCACAAAGAAGCAGTTAGACGAACCAGACATGCAGAACACTGCTGGAGAAGTAGGGACGAGCTCATAAGTGATGTACTCCTATGGACCCCTTCACATTGCCGTGCGGTGAAGGGGTGAAGCAGGGCGGCCAGCTCGAACCTACACACACCAGCTCTGGGGACCTACCGGAAGCGATGAACGATAGGGAGGGGTGGCGAGAGAGGGTCAGGGATATCCATGCTGATGGCACGACAAGAAGATGATGATGATGATGATATTTTTGTTCTTCGTATTAATCTTTTTTAAACAACTAAAAAGGGATATTTTAGAATTCAGTATTTTTGTAAAATAGTTTGTTTAAAATGTAATTGTTTTGATATGTTTCTTTCGAGATAATATGATTATATGCATTGTTATTCAAATCTTTCATTCAAAACCAGATCGTTCACTTATTCAAATGAACTTGTTGCATGTGAACAACACATGATTAGTTGCCATCAAACCCAGTGAAGCATTCTCCAAGGTGTTGCGATATCTGACAAATAACTTCTATGATGCAGCAATTTTTGTTCTGATGTGTCAAGTCCAGTACAGCATTTTTAGCGGGTACATTTAGCGTATTCCAGCCCACAGGTTTAATACATACAAGAGTATAGACCTGAGTTAATACCGAAGTATTCAGTTCGTTAATACGGGCTCTAAATTCGGCTGATACGTTCATTATTTTGGAACTTGCGAACATATTAATCTTTTTTATAGCATCATTTACTGCAATACAGCTATATTACATGTGCATTTAATCTTGGAAATTGAAACACATTTCGAGATGTTTTAGCGTGAATCCATGCATACACACACACACACACACACACACACACACACATATATATATATATATATATATATATATATATATACGTAATTTTATTCGGTAATGTAAATATATTTTGCGGGAGTTAATATTTGATGATGAATATTTGAAGACGATAAAACTAAAATTACAAGATTTTTTTTGTTTTTAATTCTTTTCAGGTTTTCTTCCCTATCATTTTGGTGATTTACTGGCCAAACAATTTAAAGCCAAAGGAATAATGGCATTTACAACATAAATGAAATTATATAAAGCAATCCCGCAACAACAATTTCCGGGAAATATTGACATTTTTTTAAAGTTAATATCCGAGTTATTGCCAGAGGATTGCCTCAATATATACGGGCATAAAAGTACAATCGATTCACTTGTTTATTCTCTTTTGTTCTGCTCTTGATTTATTCATATCCAATTGTGCTTCTGATTTTGACTCTCGATATTCTTATGTTAATCAGGTTTACTCATCATCTCTTTTATATTTTTATTTTTTCAAGGACCCTTTTTCCCTATTTTATTCAAGCCATTATCTTTCACTTCAAACTTTATTTTTGTCATGTGTTTTTCTTGTTCCTTAATTTCCTGCCTACCCATTCCGCTTCTTTCTCTTCTCTTTGATTATTTTTCCGTCTCCTTTTGCTTTCCTCCGCCTTTGCCCTCTTTTTCTTTCTTTCTTTCCTATTCGAACCCTTTTTTCTCTGCAAATTTCTTCTTCTTCTTCTTCTTCTTCTTCTTCTTCTTCTTCTTAAAAAAAGTTGTTTTCTTTTCCTTTCTTTATCTTCTTCCTTTCTAGCTTTTTCATTCCTTTCTAAACTTTATATCTTCTTTTTGATAAGTTTTCCTTTTTTTCAAAAATAGTTTATCCTTTTTCCCTTTTCTTTCTTCCATCCTTCTTTCCTTCCCAGTTGATTTCCTATAACTGAGATTTTTTTTAAACCCTAAAAAAACAACTACACAAAAATGTAAATATAAATTTGTAATGAACGCAATTCTCTAACCTCTAAGCATAAAATAAGCCTTGATTATTTGACATGCCATTAAAATCAATCAATCAATCTTGTCTCTCACCTTGTCAACATCTGTGCTGATTTTTAACCTTCTTACTTATTTCATATTTTCACTGATTTGCCCAATCGAGTGGGGCTGTAAAACACGCTGACTGTATATCTGCAGAGGGCTAAGACTCCACCCCCACAACAAGGTCACCTGTTGATTGTAATGCTTGAGGTCGAGATTTTGGTGGCCCATCAGTCTTTGACCCGGCAATTGAAGTGGTCACGTGACCTGCAACTCTCCACTTTGGTCTTTACTTGGTTAGACGAGCGGTCGGAGAGACCCAATCACATCAATCAGCTGGTCATATCAAATCTCAGCTCCTATATGATTGACCCGACCATGTTCTTCAAATTGCTCTTGTGGCAAACAAGTGCTCATCCGTATTTTAAAGATGTTAGAAAACGGTGGCTGGAACGTCAATTGAGCTGAGATGGCAAGACTTGAAACTATCTAAACTGAAATGAATGAATAAGGTTGAATAGAATTATCAGTGTTGGATAACAATACTTGAAACCATTTTGTGTCCCGTATAAACTGCACCAGATGGTGAGGATTTGGCAATATTTTGGCAATATAGAGTACCCCTTCAGTACAATTACTCTTAAGTCCACTCTGACAGGCAATGGTAGTACCCGTTAGGGTCCCATTTAACTATTATATCATTTATCAGGGATTACTATTACTTAAAGCGATACAGCCGTGTGCAAGTTGTTCGTGTTTGATAGGAATATTTTAAAAAATTATTATTTGTGCTAAATAGCAATACTTGAATCCATTTAAACATATGCAAGCAAATGATCAATATTAAATAAAATTATTAGTGTGGGATTATAATACTTTACCCCATTTAAATCTGTGCAAATAAAATTATTAGAGTTAAATAGTAATAGTCGAACCCATTTAACTGTATGCAAGCAAATGATTAATATTAAATAGACTTATCAGAATTCGGTGGCAACACTTAAAACCATTTAAAATTATTGGTTTTAGCAATATTAGAAACCATTTATCTGTGTGCAAACAAATGAGTTCCGTTTTGTTTTAAAATGTTACCTACGAACTATTCGCTGACAAATTATATATATATACTTAACCCCTCCGCAAGTGCAGGATGTGACACAAGGTCACTTTTTTTAGGAATTCAATAGGTTTCAATTCAGAGTTTTCCTTCTGCTAAAAGGGTTGCCATACAAAGGTTAAAGACCCCATTTGTTATACTATTTACCCATAGCCGGAAGGAGAATAGTTAAATTTATACTTTCCCAAAGAGAATTAGTGCTTTGTGAAATGCAAACGTCCTCGGCCAGGTTTTTGAACTCCTGTCAGTGTGTTCATTTCCTACGACGGATTCTTATGCTGTAATGATAACCATCATAGGAAATGGAAACAGCATATAAACAAGATTTTGTATTAAATAACCCAGAAGGGTTAATATGCCATAAAACACAACCAAATCAGACCACTTATAAGCCGGTTCTTCATCTTTCTTTTCCTCTCCTTCACCTTCTTCTGTTGATTTAATCAATTTTTCCTTTCTTACCCTTCATTAAAATGATTATCTTTAAAGCCGTTATGCTTGACATATTCCTTAGGTTTATTATTTAATAAAATTTTGTTATCCTAAATGTTATTCTTTCGATTGTCTTTATTTTCATAGCTCATATTCTAATATTTCAGCAGATATGTTTTCCGGATTTCTTCAGATGTTGGTTACATATGATAGTTCTTCAGGGATACATTTTTAATGAACAAAGTGGGAAATTATATATATATATATATATATATGTGTGTGTGTGTGTGTGTGTGTGTGTGTGTGTGATTAAAAAATTTTGAATAATGTGTCTCTGTATTTTGATGCAGATTTCTAAATTTATGATAAAACGAATGACATTGTGATGAAAGGGTTAAAAAGCTCATTTGCAGGCCAAGTCACCCGTAAAGTGATTTCAATATTCTTTTGCCAAAATTTATGGACTCATGTAAGTAATCTGGACACCTACTATGTTTCGGTATTTAAGAGAAAGGAGTTCCATCCTTACAATATACAATGTATGTACTTTTAATACTCTAGCTTTGCGTCTGACAAATTTAGGCTTTGACTCTATTTTGAGAGTTGGTAAAGTCAAATCAGAGAATATTAGGGAAATGAAAGTAAGTTCCGTTTTTACTTGATGTCCGACAAAAATGTCCTTGTACTAAAAATAATATAAGCTTAGTAAATATTAAACAGTCGCATGTTATGAGAATGCTAATATAGCCATTATTGGTCAAAGCAATATACCAATTACATTTATTGCCACCGTTATCATATAAAATATTCACCATATATACGATTGAATTGAATAATAAGAAGTGATTATTTTTACATATGTGTATCCAATTGATATTGAACTAATGGAAATAATACTTCCATTAATTTTTCAACCACGTATCATATTGGAAAATGAAGTGTTTAAATAAAATAAAATTAATAAAAGCACCATCTTTACTTGTTGATAAAAGTGGTAAGTAAAATTGATTTTTTTAAATGTTCGATGAATATTAAAGAAGTTCTCTCAATTTCTGCCTTTATTTTTAAAGATACTTTGATATAGGAAAAAAAGTCTTTTAATGGTTTACTTTGTCGAAACTGGTTTCTTTTTATTGTAAATTGATAAACATACAAATATAAAAGTATATATATATATATATATATATATATATATATATATATATATTATGTTATAGATATTTACGTTATGTGTGCGTTCTTTCACTCACTTCCTATTTCTCCCACTCTACTCCTCCTTATCAATCTATCTATCTATCTATCTATCTATCTATCTATCTAACTATCTCGGCGTTTCTCAGTGTGTGCGTTTATATAAACAAATTAAAGCACATATATAGATATAAACACAAGTATGTAAGATTGTATATGATTTTCCATGTACGCTCAAAATATGCACATATTGACGAAATTAATGGGTATTTATTATTGACCTCGGCGTACCGACGCCGACTACGCCGATGACATAGCGATACTGGCAAATACACCCAACCAAGCCGAAACACTACTCCATAGTTTGGAACGAGCAGCTGCAGGCATAGCCCTCTATGTCAATGCACACAAAACGGAATATATGTGCTATAATCAAACAGGTGACATCTCCACACAAGACGGAACCCATCTTAAACTAGTAGACAAATTCACTTACCCAGGAAGCAGCGTCTCATCACCGAAAAGGACATCGACGCGAGGTTAACGAAGGCATGGACAGCTATCAATAGGCTATCGATTATATGGAAATCAGACCTAACCGATAAAATGAAACGCAGTTTCTTCCAGGCAGTGGTCGCATCGATACTGCTATATGGATGCACTACATGGACTCTAACAAAACGGCTGGAGAAGAAGCTAGACGGCAATTACACAAGAAATGCTGCGAGCAATCTTGAACAAGTTATGGCGGCAAAACCCCACAAGACACCAACTGTACGGCTACCTGCTTCCTATCACGAAAACTATTCAAGTTAGACGAACCAGACATGCAGGACACTGCTGAAGAAGCAGGGACGAACTCATAAGTGATGTACTCTTATGGACCCCCACATATGGCCGAGCAAAAGCAGGACGACCAGCACGAATATACATTCAGCAACTATGTGAGGATACGGGATGTAGCCCAGAAGACCTGCCAGAGGCGATGAGCGATAGGGAAAAAATGGCGAGAGAGGGTCTGCTTCTTTTCTTTGTCAGCTCGAAGCCGTTCTCTCTGATTTATCAATCGATGTTCTAAGTACGTAGTCTAGACAAATGATAAAAAGGTACGGAGCTAGCGTGTCCCCTTGTAGTACTCCTGCTACAATGTCGAAGTATTCTGTGTCTCCATCTGGTGGAATAGAATTACTAAATCAAGAAAAAATCAAAACACTATGGGAGAAATGATATTTACAAATGCCTGGGAATATTATAAGACCCCATTTCTCCATTTGAAGGCCAATTATTAAGCGGACTTCAACAGATTTGAATAAAAGTTTTCCTTTTTCTATACAGGTTGCCAAATTAAGTTTAAAACACCTAGTTTGCCCTACAATTCACCCATAAACCATAACCCTACGAGTATATATATATATATATATATATATATATATATATATAGTTCCCATTTTATATGATGTTCATTAAATTATTAAATTATCTTTAAATCTTATTCAGTATCCTAGGCCTTGTACACTCGGTTGTAATAGGTTTTTTGGGATATATATATATATATATATATATATATATATATATATATATATATATATATAAATTTCTTTAAGAAAAAACAACGAAACCAATCACAAAGGATTATAAATTTATTTCCATCCTGTTACGCATTTTTGAAATTTCCAAAAACACGAAAAAAAATTAACAGGACTTCTTCAGATTTTTTTGATAAAAAAACTAGAATAGACACATAAGTGTGGGAGGGGATAGAAGAGTGGGAGGGGATAGAAGAGGGGTGAAGAGTTACCTCTTCATTAAGCCCACTTCCGTTTTAAATTTAAATTTCGGTTAGCAATGTAGTAAATTCATTTAAAAAAAAATTTTTTTAAATTATTATTTTTTTTAAAATTACATTTAGACTTAAATTACAGATATTTTTAATTAGATTTAAATTTTAAATAATAATCTCACGTAAAGATGCAGTAATAGATATATTAAAACAAAAAAAAATATTTAATTTACTTAAATATTTTAAAATTTCGAAAATATTTAGAAGGCATTAATCAGTTACACTTTTTATGCGTAGTACATATGTATTATATGCTTTTTCACAATTTTCTATCTAACAATTTATTTATTTATTCTCAAAATTAACTCTAATTCTCAAAATAACTTTATGCTTTTTTTTAAAAAAAATTATTTGTTTAATTATTTATAGTTTAAATTTGGCCCTATGTCTACACCTAGCTATTAGTTCATTTCTCTTATTTAATATTTTTTTGGGCTCAGGAAAAAGCAAAATGTGGATTTTTTTCTTCAAGACACAGATTGCACCTACTATCGAAAGATTTCGGGGTACTAGATCTTTTCAATATGGACCATTGAATGTCAGGGGTTAACCCTTTATTTTTTAATCCCCAATAATGTTTTGATAGAGTAGTTTGATTTTTTTGATGCTCATGGGAAAAGGAATATATATGATTTCCGTACCTAATTTTAAAATTAGTAGATGAAACGCCAATATAATATTTCTTATCACTTATGTCCTCTTTTGGATAAATAATAGCTTGATATGCTACGTTATCTAAATTACACAAACCATCCATTGGACAATCACTTCGAGATTTACAATTACATTCTATTTTTTTACTATTAATATTATTATTATTTACTCGGTTATGAAATTTATGAATTAATTCATTATTATGACTATTTATTATTTGAGAAATATTTTTAGTGCAAGAATAACCTATTTTCAAGGTTTTCCTATTAAATATTTTATGTAATATATTATCTTGTTTAAAATGTTTATCTATCAGTCTCAAAAAATATTTACCTACATCTATATTTGCTAGTTTACAAAAAGGGGAGTTAAACCATATAATTTTTCTTTTTTCTATTTTTATTTTTTTGATCGTAATTATCATTATCTTTAGTAATTTCATTTGTTATATTTTCTTTTAAATACCTAAAATCCTCCTTAAAACCACTATTTTTAAGGGCATCTATATATTTTTTACAACTCTCTTTGAAAATCTTTTTATTTGCAGATAGCTTAACTATTCTTAAATTTACTGCTTTTGGGATTTGCTTAATTATGTTTTTAGGGTGATTGGAATTAACATTAATGTACGATGGGTTCTGGTTGGATTTTATGAAAGGTTTATAAGAATTACTTGATAGATCTAAAGTCACATCCAAGAAATTGACTATTTTAATATTTGATGAGATTTCTATCTTAAATCCCAAAAACTTAAAGGCCCTTATAATCCTCTTTTGTATGCTAGAGCTAAGAGGGCCATTACTATTTGGGATATATAATAACCCGTCATCATATACAAACCTAATTGTTGAGGACTAATGATTCTAGCAAGCATATTTAATATATATAAACCTACAAGGTCTGCTATTTGGGAGGAATCATACCCCCCATTTGAATTTATATATATATATATAAATATATATATACAAAAATTCATACACTAAACCTCTGTTTGTTAATCTGACTATATATATATATATATATATATATATATATATTCATATATATATATATATATATATATATATATATATATATATAGTCAGATTTAGGCAGCATTTCTTCGTTAATGCAAATTTCATTAAACATAATAGACATTTTATGCCTACATATTCTCTTTTGGATCCGTTCGAATTCCCGTATTACTTTTATCGTATTCGGGGGAATTGATTTAGGTATTGTCCATAGTTGTATGTATCCCTAGTACTTTCTGCCCGACTTTGGGCCATCATCAGGGGAGAATCTGTTACAAAAGTGATGTAACTTTTGTTTTAGCAAATTACTACTGTGTAAGGACGTCTTTGCTGTTGGCGATTATGGCGCTTGCTTTTAAATGTAATTCCGTAAATAGTGCCAGTAGCTAAAGACATTTAAGTACGTTAGCACTGGTTTGAAAATTAATTCTATTAAGTGCTGGTTGCAGGTTTCTAATATATAGTGCTTCGAGAATCTGAAGTTTTTGTTTATTATTTTGATGTTCGAGTATTGTTGTGTTGTCGGTAAGAATTTTTCGTAGTTGTGTTGGGCATGAATGTTTTTTTTAATGCTGAGCTCTTGAACTTGTGTCAGAAAGGTGCATTGTAAGTCTCCTCGACAGGGTAGTTGAGGTTAAACCAACATATATAAAGTAATACGGGAATTCGAACGGATCCAAAAGAGAATATGTAGGCATAAAATGTCTATTATGTTTAATGAAATTTGCATATATATATATATATATATATATATATGCTATAAAGTATGAAGCTCTATTTATCAAGACAGGTATGAATCATGAATTAAAAATTAACTTCAGTAAAAATCAAATATTTGTCAGATGAATATTTAAAGATGTTTTTTGATTGCTGCCTATTTGTACTCTGTGAAGGAAAATTGACCAATCTGGCAAAACCAACAATGATTTAGTAAGAGAGAGAGAGAGAGAGAGAGAGAGAGAGAGAGAGAGAGAGAGACCAACAATGATGAGATGGTAGGAGCACCCAACAATGATGTGGTAGGAGGATGAAGAACATTTAAAAATAAGGAGATTGAAGGAGAAACCAACATGAGAAGATAAAGGTAGGAAGAGAAACCAACAATGATGGAATTGAGGAAGAACCCAACAATTTTGTGGGAAGAGGAGGAAGAGGAACCAACAATGATTACATAACGAGCAGAATAGAAAGCAAGAATTGGAGATAGAGGGAGAAACAAACAATAATGTGATATGCAAACAAAAGGGAAACTAACAATGAGATGGGGAAAAGAGAAACCAACAACAATTAGATAAGGGTTGAAATAGAAACCAACAACGATGTGATAAGGGGTGAAAGAGAAAGCAAGAATTGGATATTGGAAGAAATTGGAAGAAACAAATAATGATGTAAGAAGAGGAAGAGGAACTAAGACTTTGCGAAGGAGGGATAAACCAACAATGATGTAATAAGCGAAAGAAGAGAACAAAAAATGATGAGATAAGATGATAAGAGAAATCAAGAATTGGGAATGGAGAGAGAGAAACCAGCGATGCTATAATAAAGGAAGGAAAAGTAGTCAGGAAGGAGAGGGAAGAGAGAAACCAATACTAATCGGAGAAGTGAATGAAGAGAACCCAAGACTGTTTGATAAAGGGAAAAACCAACAATGAAGTGATGAGGAGAGGAAGAGAACTCATGAATAAGAGATGGAGAGAGAAACCTACAATGAAGTTATAAGGAGATAAAGAGGACCCACAAATGGGAGATAGAAAGAGAAACCCACGATGAATTGATGAGGGGCGGAAGAGGACCCAAGAATTGGAGATGGAGAGGGAAACCTACAATGAAGTTATAAGGAGATAAAGAAGACCCAAAATGGGGGATAGAGAGAGAAACTTACAATGAAGTTATAAGGATGTGAATAGGACCCAAGAATAGGAGATAGAGAGAGAAACCTAGAATGATGTTATAAGGGGGGAAGAGGACCCAAGAATGGGAGATGGAGAGAGAAACCTACAATGAAGTGATAAGGAGATAAAGAAGACCCAAAATGGGAGATGGAGAGTGAGACCTATAATGAAGTGATAAGGAGATGAAGAGGACCCAAGAATGGGAGATGGAGAGAGAGACCTACAATGAAGTGATAAGGGGAGGAGAGGGACCCAAGAATAGGAGATGGAGAGAGAGACCTACAATGAAGTGATAAGGGGAGGAAGAGGACCCAATAATGGGAGACGGAGAGAGAGAAACCTACAATGAAGTGATAAGGGGAGGAAGAGGACCCAATAATGGGAGACGGAGAGAGAGAAACCTACAATGAAGTGATAAGGTGAGGAAGAGGACCCAAGAATTGGAGATGATGACAGAAACTAACAATGAAGGGATTAGGGGGAGAAAATGAACCAAAGAATGGGAGAAACAACAATGAATTGATAATGAAAAAGGAAACCAGCTAGGAGGAGATAAGAGGAGGAAGAGAAAGCAGCAACATGGAGAGGGTGAGAAACCAACAATGATTGGAAAAATCCGATACAATCATCACTTATCAACACCAACTCAACAATTTTCAATCAATAACCATCGATGTGTAAGAACTATGAGAAATTGAGTGATCATTGGCTATGAGAAATCTGGTCATTTTATCAGGTTGGTAATTCGTTTCAGTCACCCAAACTTATTATTGATTATCGATCTAGGCAACTGGTGAAATCGACTCTCATCAGGAATTATTGATTGCTATTTGGCAAAAGTTGACATTTTTTCAGGGGACACAGAATTTTCCATAGTAGGAAATGCATTCACCTAAACTGATCAGCATCTTGGAGTGATTTTCTTCTATTTCGATTCTTGAAATCAATCATTTTATTATTATTATTTTTACTTGACGAATAACAAGAGAAAAACAAGACTTTAAATATGGCTCATGTTCTTTTTAGTAAATTCATGTGGAAGCCATTTCCTATCTTCTGAATATTTTAGAATAATTGTAAAGAACGTATAACAACCGAGTGCACAAGGTCTAAAATACTGAATAAATTTTGAAGTTATTCTGAAAATTCAATTAACGTCATGGAAAATGCGGCTTTAGGAACTTTTGCAGAAATCTATAATCATTCTATAGATTTTAAAAGGTTTGGTTTCTTTGTTTAATGGCATATCAACCTTTGTAGGTTATTTAATGCCAAAGCCATTCTCATAGAAGGACAGTAGTGGTACTATTCAACCCATAACTGGGAGGATAAAGGGGTTCATACATTTCCCAAAGGTATTTGTCCGAAAGTAAACGTAATAGTGTGAATGGAGAAGTTGCAGCTGGAGGAGATTACTTCGAAGAGGACTAAAGTTTTATGTGTGTACTATCAATAAAAGTGCCCATACGAAAAAAGTCTGGAAACTTTTTCAGTGATCCTCGTATCTGCAAATAAATGAATATTTAACTTATCATGTTTGAAGTATTCATGCGTATATTTAAAAGCATCAATGAATGAGAATAATATGAATCTTGACTTTTATTAAAATTTTTATTTTACAATTTCCTTATGATGGTTTGCTGCACTACTTAACGATATATATTTCGCAAGGGAAATAAATTTGATGCTTAAACACTGAACTTTGACCTGATAAATGTTTTAGAAACTTTCATTTCTCAATATTTTTGTTGTATCTTGGAGCTACAAGAAAAAACATTGTTAATGTTCAGGTATTAGAGAATATTTCCTGACACGACTATATTTACAATGTAGATTTACAGTAAATAATAAAGGTAGGTGACCATAGTCGAGGGTGACCCGAAGGCTCCCTTTTTGATAGCTACTACACCAAGGCGTAGTGGAGGGCGCTACTCCTTTCCCTGGATTTCTCCACTTTACCCTTGATACCTAACTTATAATGCTGAGTGTTAAGCAAGGAGACATCAAATACTATTTTTAAAGTGTTTGGTATGACTCGACCTGGGATTGAACCCAGGTCTCCCGGGCCATAGGCGAACACTCTAACCATCATGCCAATGTCCGGTGTGATGAACTTGTATATAAACAAGAAAAGAGAGATTGTCAGCCGTCGGGAGTTAATGCGAGTATTACATACAAAATAGGAATAATATATTTATGATATAGATATATATTACTAATAATTTAATTATAAAAATGTATTGAAAATCAAGAACAAAGTTATTGTCATTATTAATGCAAATATTAGTAATGAAATAAGGATAAAGTTTAAATTTATTGCCGATGATTTTACAATAGAAATATATTGGGGACTGGAAAAACAGAAACTGATATTGGTCAAAAAATTAATTTAAACATTACGAACCAAATAAGGCTATATATATATATATATATATATATATATATATATATATATATATATATATATATATATATATATATATAACTGCAAACTCAGAATCAATGGATTACAACAAACTAATACTTGCAGAATAACATTTCCACATCAAACGGTCAGGGTATTTATAGGGATACAAATTTCGTGATCATAGAAAGAACGTAAAAAGTACGGTGATAATAGAAAAACACCAAGATAGATCGATAAATCGTCTCAAAACACTGTACCTAAATAGTTTTAACATTGACCTAAACTATCCTGAAAACCGCTTTAAAACAGGATGGATAGATTTGAGTTGACACATAAACATCTAACTAATCATAAGCTCGACTAAAGCAATCACACCAAATTTGCAATACCTCGCCAATGCTTAACATATATCTCCTAAATGGAGAAATCAGTGGGTGAGGTCTTATAAAGGTCAGAAACTAGAAGACACTTGGATACTAGAAAGTAATCTTTATGCCATGAATGGATATGCTCGGTGATCTGATATTTTTCGTCGATTCTTATATAGCATATCAACACATTCAAAAACTACTTCAAGAAACTTTATCAAAATGATAACCTTAGAGCAAAACTAGTTGAGAAGAATCAAAACATTGAAAACACACTATAAATATTCCTATTTTCCATGGAACATAATAATGATCGGGAGAGGGTCTATATAGGTATCTCCGCTGGAATTTGGAAATAAAGGCTGTATAACCACAGACATTATTTCTCCAATCCACGACTTGAAAACCAAACCGCTTTATCTAAATATTTTTGGAGCCTTAAGGATCAGGAGCTAACCCCAACAAATAGCGTTGAAAATAGTCTGGCGGTCTTCAACTGCGAATAGCTTCAATGTTAGATGTAACTTGTGTATTGATGAAAAAATTAGTATAATTAATTTTAAAGATCCCAGACAACGGTTAAATGAATACAACGAGCTGGTGTTTAAATGTAGACAAATAAGTAAATTTCAAAATCCAAAACCACTCCAACGAACACACACACAAACACAATGACAAAAGCATATCAAATAGCAAAGAGGGGTAAAGCAGAATAAGGTAAACACACGCTAAGAAAAAGAGAGAATGACCTCTATATAACCCCCTAACCAAATGAAAATCATTCAAACTGCAAAGATTAGCGAATTCAAGTCTCATTGAGTACCCCATTAACAAGTGGCATATATTTTTTCTGACGAAAGCAACCAGCTGGAAACATACACGTATGTAAGAACAAAGTAAATAAATAAATTCAAAAAACACAAATCACTTGGTGGACCAACACACACACACACACACACACACACACACACACACACACACACATATATATATATATATATATATATATATATATATATATATATATATATATATTAATGCATTGCTTAGCATTTTGTCAAGAGAAATGCATTGAAAATTAGAAAAAAGAAATTGTATCAGTATTAGCAAGGATTCGAAGTCTGTTCGCCGATTCTATTTACCGTACAAACACACACACACACATATATATATATATATACTTATGCACACAAGTAATCAAATCAATTTGAAGTCGTTTACATATATATATATATATATTACGGCTAATCTGTTGATAGTGAACTGAACATAAGAGGAAGTGAATTGAAGTTCGACCGATATGAATCTCCACTTGTTTTAGAAGTCCAAGTTGAACTTTTTACTATCAAAGAACATCTTACACTGATAAAATCTTTCTACATGTTTATGATAATGCTGTCAAAGAGAAATCTACGAATTTTCATAATTAATTTCGAAAGTAAGTCTTTCGCTGCTTACCCAACGATGAAATGAAAAAAAAGGAAAAGTTGTTTCTTTTTCTTTTATGATTTCAGCGCCAAATATCCAACTTTCATTTGCATTTTAAGTCGAAAGTGGTAGAATGAAGTGTCTTAATTTTTTTACATAAAAAAAGTTACGCCCGAAAAAAGAATTTGCAATAATAATAATGACGGAGGATGAATGATGAGAAAATTATGCATTCATCTCTTTCTCTCTCTCTCTCTCACTCACTCTCTCCCTCTCTCTCTCTCTCACACACACACACCCTCTCTCTCTCCCCCTTCTCTCTCTCTCTATATATATATATATATATATCATTACTAACAAGAAAATTAATAGATACACTTCATTATGAATTTTATTTCCCCAGCTATATACACTTTATAATATAGATTATAAATTATATAGATTATTATACAGATACACTTCATTATACAATTATTTCACCAGCTATCAACTGGTTCGTCTGATGGGATTTGAAGAGAATCCCATCTGATGAACTCTTTGATAGTTGGTGAAATAAATTCATAATAAAGAATATCTATAAATTTTCTCATTAAAAATATATTTTGCACTGCATGTGATTTTTTATATATCTTTCAATAAATTAATTATTCGTGCATTGAGCACTCTTTTTGGATTATTCTTTTTCGGTCTTTTCACAAACTTAAGCGATATGGTATATACATATGTATATGTGTGTGGGTGTGGGTGTGGGTGTTTGTGATGACACAATGAATCTTAAATCTTTTTAAGTGAATAATTTATATTATTGCCACAAACTTGAAACTTCAACTGAATTTAGTAAATGTTTAAGATATAAGGAAAAAGTGGAAATATTCGACCAATTCAACATATAAAAAGCACACTCAAGTTTTGCGCACATTTCGAAAGTATTCTATTCTGTTTTAGAAAACAAAAGTTGAAGTTTGGAATTGAATTCTATTCAAATCATTAATTTGCAAATTTCAGCCATAAAGACCGAGAATTTAGAATATTTTCGCGTACAAACACTCGCGAAGATTTTCAATGGCAAAGGTTGAGAAGATTTCTCCGAAGTTGGGAGAGTTATGATTGAACTTCATAATTGTGAAATAGGATATAGAAAGATGCTTAATGAACTCAGTATCCCTATCAGTACGGTTCACGTAATCTAATGAAAATGACAGCAACATGGCCTCACAATGGATCTGCTTATAAATTTATTGAACGTGTAGCTATATCCATTTTTCAGGAAGTAATTAGAAATCGATACACTCCCAGAGAGAACTTCAGAAAGATCTGCAGGCAGCTGGGACAGAAGTGAGAAAAAATACTATTAGTTGGACGCAGTACCGTGTAGGCCAACATTCATGGACTCCTAAGAAAACCCTCTTTCTGAAACTTAGTCACGTGAAATCTCAGCTACTCCTTGCACATAATCATCTCAAGAAGCCTGTATCGTTTGGGGACAAAATATTATGATCTAACAAGACGAAAACTGAACTATCCAAAGGAAAGAGTTAAGATATTTCTGGAGAAAAAGTACATCTTTTATTATTCTCAAAATACCATCCCAGCTGTTGAATAGATACGTCTGTAGAAGTATGATTTAGTAACTTCTTTTATCGAAGGGTTAGATTTTTTAAGTGTTAATGATCCGAAATGTTATATTTTGACCTTCGACCCGGCCCAAAAATATTATTCCAAGGTAATACACCGGAAGGAAGTGACACATTCCAACGGCCAGTAATCGAAAGAGATCGCGTGGGCGGATTAAGGCTTATGATATGGGACAAGGTGAAGGTCCCATTGTGCCATTACAGTCATGCACCGGAAGACTGTATGACAGTTATTTCCGCTTGATGAAGACTGCATGACAGTTATTTCCGCTTGATGACGATTAAACATTCGATTTCAAAGATCCAGTAGGCGATCGTGTGGGCGTTGAGTTATTATTTAACTCATTTGAGTTTGGGTCCCAGAGCAGTTGCCAGCAGACTCCCAGAGAGTTAGAGACGAGATGTGGTAGGGAAGGCCACACCCGACCGAGGGGGTCCTCGGAAAAGCCCCGATGGAGTGGACCCCAAGACCTCTGGTTGAGCATCTAAGAGAAAAAGAAAGACACAACGTAACAGTGGGGTCAAAATATGAAGTTTATGTTCGGTCTCCAGCACCCTCTCACATGCAAACCTTCAACAACCCTTTCGAACCCTTGCAATAAAGGGAGAGGTGAATATTTTTCTAAAGAAATCTTCCTGTGTCTTCCTTCTTGCGTTGTGTTGCTGTGAATTATTCTACATATATATGTGCATGTATGTAGATGTGAATATAACACCGAAACATACAACTGAGAAAATGAGAGAGTAGTCAAAAATGAAGAAAATACGGAGTTTTTGAGGGGCCAAGTCAGTCACCTAACTTAAATCCCAAAGAAAATCTCTGGAATCTTAACTTACTCTTGTACTCATTCTGAAACATTTGGTGGGCCTTGCCAACATCCAGTTGTGTGCTTTACGAAGCCAGAAAGCCTTTCTTAGCATCTTAATCCCAGAATTAGCACTTCTCATTCTATTAAGAACACATGCGATACACGAATTTATTACATAAAGTAACCGACGTATGTTAATATTCGACTTTACCAGGACGCCATCGGATGGATAAAAGTAACATTTTTGACGACCCACGTAATGATCCCAGTATGTATTTTCTAAATATACTCATATTTACAAATTTTGTGAGTAGAGTATGGTAGATGATTTATTTTCAGAAAAAGAAATACCCAACCATCATGTGAGTCAAAGTGTAGTAAAGCTCCCGTCAACCATTCTAATACGGCAGTAAGGCAAGTTCGAAACATGAGTGGAGAAATATGAAAGAAGAAATAGAAAATTTTTTTAAATGAAGAAAAAACACGAAACATTCTCTCATCTCCTCTGAACTCGGGTATCTGGCACATAACCGGGAAAAGAAGTGTTAATTGAAAAAGTAAGAGAAGAACTTAAGAAAGGAAGATACGCTTGTATACTCTGGCTAGCTTTAGTTGCAGCTAAGAAGTTTATTAGCGATTGAAAATAACAGTGACGAAAGAAAAATTACGAATAAAAAGTTTTTCGGATAAACCACGTAATTCCAAAAAGCAGAGAAAATGTACTAAGAATAATAGAGGCGAGGAAAAATAAAGTAGATTTCATGTAGAACTAATTTTGTTCTGAAAATAAAACGTAAAGTGACTTCCATGAACAGGTTTGGTTAATCGTTTTCAAGAACAAACTATCTTTTTCTTAACCGGGTATAATTCAACTAGAAATCTAGATTAACACTTCTCCAGATGCTGATAATGGAAAAATTGGCATTGGTGCAATTGAAGGAGAGTGGGAAAACGATGGTAAAATTACAATGTGAGCTTTCCAAACAAAATCTATGAAAAATAGTACATCTATTTTTCCCTTTGTCTAGAAGGTAAAAAAGGAAAGTAGCTGATCTATAATGGCGAATAGTGAATAATCTACCAGGATATAAAGGATATAAATTTGGCGGCAGGTTGAGTCTCAAAGAAAGTTATACATTCAGGAAATTTGTGTTATCAATAGATTGCAGAACAAAATGTCAGTACTAATAGGGAAATCCAATGTTGAATATCTATTTGACCTCTTGCCAACAAAATAATTGATAAATTATAAATTACTAAATTGTTTCATGCGATGGAAAACATTGGTCTTAATTTACAATTTAAAGTTTTCTACAGTATTACTACAGTTTTGAATGATTGGCATTGGGACATTTATTTTAAAACTTAGTATAAAATATGAGGATGACCTCTTCCTCGTTATTATGCTGTCTAATTATAATTAGATGATAATTATAATTAGATGCTGTCTAATTATAATTAGATGATAATTATCATGGCTTACACATCACGTAAAACATAAAGTAATATTATTGAGGTTTTGTGAATTTTTGATACTTTTGGCTTTATATCAGCTCAGTTTCAAACTTAAAA
Organism: Sepioteuthis lessoniana; assembly: GCA_963585895.1. Taxonomy (NCBI): domain Eukaryota; kingdom Metazoa; phylum Mollusca; class Cephalopoda; order Myopsida; family Loliginidae; genus Sepioteuthis; species Sepioteuthis lessoniana. Next base: position 79,994,226 of record OY757905.1, read on the forward strand.
CAAAGAAAAACGCTCTTTTAAACTATAACTGTGACTTTGGTTTTATTCATCGTACATTCTTGGCATCACACACACACACACACACACACACACACACACACACACACACACACACACATATATATATATATATATATATTATTCTTTGTTCGTATTCCAATATATATATATATATAGGAATACGAACAAAGAAGAAGATATATATATATATATATATATATATATATATATATATATATATATATATATATATATATATATAAGGGAGTAAGAACAAAGAAGAAAAAGTATAAAATACAAGTGAAGTGAAGAAAAAGAGGAAAAAGGATAAAGAGAGGCAAAGAAAGAAAAAAGAAAAAGATGAAAGAAGGAAAGAAAAGTAAATAAATAAATACAGTATGAAATAAAACGGACGAAGAAAACAAGGAAAGGAAAGAAAAATTATAGAAAGGTGCCGAATAAAGAAAGAAAAATATAGAAGAAAGATTTTTAAAATGCAGAAAAAAGAAAGAAAAATGCAAAAGAAAGGAAAAAAAGTAAAAGAATGAAATGGTGTAGAGATAACAGGATAAAAAGAAATAATAAGAAAAAAGGAAGAACGAAAGAAACAGAAGATAGAATGAAATAACAAAAAGGAGGAAATAAACCAAAGGAAGAGGACCCGAATAAAGAAAGAAAGAAAGAAAGAAAGAAAGAAAGAAAGAAAGAAATGGAAAACTGAAAGAAAAAATATCGAAAAAAGAATAATAAAGAAACACAAAAAGAAAAAAGGAAGAAAAAGGGGGAAATATCTTAAAATAGATATTACACTTTTGGATTTAAAAAAAGGAGAGAAAAAGAAAAAAGAAAAGGGAGAAAGTGAAAAGAATAATGAAAAAGACAGAATGAAATATGAAATAATAAAAATGTAAAATAAAAAAGAAGGATAAAATGAATCAAAGTGAATTATGAAAGAAAGAAAGAAAGAAAGAAAGAAAGAAAGAAAGAAAGAAAGTCTCTGCGGTTCCAGGTGAGCATTGTCAGAATATAGCGGTTTCAAATCCTACCCAAGCCGGCCAGAGGTTTACTTGGTCAAAAACGTGGTGCGATAGACAACAACTATGGAAGACAGTAATTACTGGGGATACGGTTACAAGACTCAGCATTCCTATACGAGTTTGCGGTAAAATCACCTGAAGAAGGCCAGAGGTGAAATTTGGCCGAAACGTAGTGAAAGAAGAAACAACACAAAAACTACCAAGATGAGGAAAAAAAGTCCGCAATAAATAAAAATTAATTCTCAAAAAAAAAGAATATTTACTGAAAAAAAAAGGTATAAAATTGAATAGAAAAGTTATCTTTTCAAGGAGAAGAATCAGAAGTTTAAAATGAGTCGCTGTTAAAAAATTTATCAGCAATTGAAATTAACAAGAAAATCAGAAGTCAAAAATCAGCAATTAACATAAGATACGACAAGCCCTCCACAATTTAAAAAAAAGACAAACACACCAGGAATTATTGTGGTGATGAAAAATACAGCAGGGTTCATACGGAACAATGTGAGATTTTTGAAAAATTAGTTAAAGAATTCCAGAGAAATAATTTAGCTTGAAAATGTCTGCAAGGTAAAACTAAAAGAATATTAAAGAATGATAAAAGATTAAAAAATAAAAGAAATGGATAAAAGAAAGAAAGAATTGTGAGCAATCATTTTCTGTAAATGAATAAGAAGTCTATTTTCTGCGTGACCTGATATCTCTTCCTTCTCATCTACAGAAAATATGAAACCCATTCGAAATGCCAATAAACAAATATTTGTTTCATTTTCAATCCATTCAGTATTTTTTTTTTTCCCAAAAAATGTTTCAGGGAAAAAATAGATATTAAGAAACGCAATCCACCAGGTTTGAACAATGCATGTTTGCTGAACAAATTGGTACTGTTTTTTTTTGGGGGGGGGGTCCTTTTTAGTTTTTATAAATTATATATGACATATTGTATCGTGAAACAATAAATTGCATTTTTGCTTTGTTTTTGTTTTTTTTTTTCGTTATTTTCTATAGCCATCAGTCACAGAGATTTACTTTCAATGCAGGCAGACGCTAAAAAAAGTTCTGTTATACATTCGCTTCATAATGCTTTAAAATCGATGCGTCCATCTTGTCGACGCATTTGCTATGAGCATGCGCACAAAAGATGATTAACTGTGATTTTACAGTGACAAGTCGAATGAAATTCCGATTGAAGCCAGTTTATAAGCAAAAGGTTACGGTTTTCGTAAATAGAATATTTGCAACTATGTGGATTCAGAACAAACTATTTGCATAACTCTTCGAGATATATATATATGTATATATATATATATATATATATATATATATATATATATATATATATATATATATATATATATATATATATATATGCCTGTGTGTGTTTGAATGTGTGTAAGACTAGTGTTATACAGAGATGAAAGGAAAATGTTTGGTATAACAGTAAATGATAAATTGGGATCAGCCCGAATCAAAAGGCAGAGCAAAGTAAGGGGTGCTAGAAGAACACACAACTGAAACAGAAGATAAAAGATGATATAAAGGCTTAGTACAACGCTGCTCAAAAAACAACAGCCATAATAGTAAAATCCTTGACAGTTGTAGAATTGCAGTTTGCTGGTAAGATACGGTTAAGGCAGGCATCATCAAGAAGGAATCGAGAAAAGCATTTAAACTGCGGATTCAATGATGATGATAATGATAATGAAGGTATGTCACTTACATGTGAGTACGTGAGCGTGGAAGTATATAAAGCATTTGCTGTAAGGTGAAATACCGATGAGTAATCTTGTTGGCCGCTAAAAAGATTAATATATCGATACATAGACAAAAGCTATCTAGTTAAAAGTAAATAATGAAAAAACAGAAACTGGTGCTACAACTAATAATACTAATACTAGCAACAACAACAATAACAACATCAATAATAATAATAATAATAATGATAATAATTCGCTGAAGAATTGCAAGTGTAATTTTTGTGGTAGTTGAGAGATAATAGCTAATCACATAATAATGGAATTCGGCAAACTGACACAAAAATAATTCAAGATTAGGCAAAACTGAGTGGGAAAGATGATTCACAGGCCATTGTGCTATAGATCAAAAATTGACAAAATGTATATACCAGAATCTGTTTAAGAAAATGAAACGCATAAAATTATCCGGGATTTTGAGATCCAAAAGGATCACTCAATCCCAATTCTTATCTTCAAGCATCTGTTTAATGTTTACACATGAAATGCATGTAGATTTGATATTCTTTTATGGCGCTTCATATCAGTAAATTACATTTGAATAATAAAGTTTAATCGAACATTTTTACCTAGTTTTTTTTTCTTTAGTTTGGTTTTTTGAAATATCAACCATTGTTGGTTATTTCATGTCAAATCCTCTTTATACATATATATTAGACATATATGATTTGGTTATTTTGGGTTTTTGATTCACCCTCTTTTTTTATTGGTGACTGATTAATTAGGAGACAAGCGTTCGAAGAACGAAGAACTATTAAAAATGCCGTAAGAATTGGATGCAAGAAGAAGCTTACATTGTGCGTTATGTCTCAGAGCCTGAACGGAGAGAACAAAGTGACATAGGTCCAAACGCTTGAAGCGAGTTGTGTTTTTTATGTTTCTTCTTCCTAATCCGACATAGCAGTCATCGGTGACAACCTTACAAATAAACCTCTCAGAGTTTTCAGCTTCAAAAACTCTTTTTCTACATAGTTGCTACCCTTTGCTGAGCATTTTCGCTTGCAATGAACACGAGATTGCATGGTGAAAAGACTTGCACCAATCCACGATGTTATGTCACTGGTACTGAGGCAGTCCTAAGAACTATCACCTTCAGACGGTCATTGAGATACTTGGATTTGCTGGTCTTTCTTTTTTGTGCGACAATCTGTGAAGCATTCTTTGCACAAACTTTGCAAAATCCCAACGTTGCCAAAGTTGTTTCAAACACATTAAAGCCGACATTCTGTTCCCTAAACAGTTTACTGATCGTAACCCAATCAAAATGCGCGAATGAGTTGGTTGAGATGCTTTTCACTAACATAGCTGTTGCATTTATTGAAACGTACTACCCACCACCTAAATATGCTCATAGCCTCATTTTGGTCTCCGTTGTGGGGATCTTTCGTTACAGCCTGCACGATTTCACCAGATAACTGATGTTTTTCCATGTTAAGACTTTCCACGAAGAGATCAATAAGCTACTGGGGTTTGTCAAAAGCATACAAGTCCCGTGTTAGCCCACAAGAAGAAAAAAGTTTCGAAAATATACTTGTTTCTTTATATTCTTCCCGGATTTCACCCAATAGGAGTGGGGAAGAACATGTATAACTCTTCGTAAAATGCGCTGATTCCTTACTATTCCAATATGGACAGCATGGGAAATTCTCTAATCCTCCTCCGACTTCTAACTTTCAGTTTCAGGCGACTCACGATGACTTACTACCCCAGGCTCTAACTCCCTCGGTTCTGTGCCGCAACTCTTCTCTCTTGCAACTGATCCGTCTATTTCCAGGATGCTTCCTTGATTATATGCAGTTCAGGATTCCGGAAAATAAAACCGTTTTTTTAAGTACTTTAGTTAGGTAACTAAAGTACTTAAAAAATTATAGCTTTATTGACCTCTGACTATACGAGTACAAAAGAACTCTATTTATGACGAACATATAAAACTAACCTTTTTATCTCCATCGAGTTATCCTTCTCTTTCCATTTTATCACCAGTAATACAAATACAGGCGGTACGAACGAGTTTAATTGTATCTACTTTCAGTCCTTAGCGACACGAGGAGAGAGACACAGATCATAAAAGCCTATGCTAACCTTACTATACTGATCCCATCCCCAACGCGCGGTGCATCTTGTGGTGTTTAAGATCTCTGTCGGTAGAGATCAGATTCTAAAAACCCAACCGCGCGCTTCAACGACTGAACGTCAACTCTACTGTTAAAATTCTCAGGACATCTCTTCCGGGCATGACATCATCCACCCACTAAATTTACTCCAGTCTCCATCTAGCCCCATTTCCTGTCTGACAGATGATGATTGTCATATCCTTTCCGCAGGGGTGTAAGATTGCACCATCTGACTATGCAACTGAACTAAGAGACACCGAGTAGTTCAAAGCCTTACCAAAATAAATAATACAATATCATTAATGAAAAATGATTAATATTAAAAAAAAATCATTACCTTAATTATATAACATGTACACCGACGATCAGAAGAGCTTATAGTATCGTATGCGTAAAGAAAGCATCGAATAATATTAACTGGCGCAATTTCTTTCACTTGGAGGAATAAAAGGTGTTATTTCGACATCGTAAGCACTTCTCGCGTCAGACGTTATTTTGCTAGACTGTTTCTGTAACAAGGCAAAAATATAATTGATTGTTGACAGGAAGGTTCCATCTCTGTTGTAAAACCACTGACATCTATTTCTGATGATTTGGGCCAAAATAATAACATTGGAGACTTATGCTTTCCGAGTGATCATTGTATGATCAAAACTGTCCGATTAAAGAATCAATCCAAGCGATTGTTTAGAATTTGAAATAAGTAGAACATATCTATGTAATAACTATTTTCAATAGCGAATGTTTTTATGGCCACTCTGGCATTGTGTAAAGATGTGAATAGAATAATGAAATGACATAATACCGATCTTTCCAACGGTGATATTTTGCCAGCTTTGAAAATCAGTATTCTAAATACTTGCTTTAAACTGGGCTTGAATAGTAACAATTGACATGAATAAAATATATCTAAATATCTCAGCAGTAAATCATAGCATGTATATTTACTGAGTTTAGCATTGTTCAACGTAAGGTCATATGTCAAGATCACCCAATGAGAATTGAAACCAGTCATTAGTAACGATATCTGAGAAGAGCTTACTACACATTGCTCCACCACGGGTTTTCCTTGATATTTAGAAAGTCTGTCTGACATAAGGCTAAAAGGTGTGTTACCCACTGGGAACTGAAATCACTTCAACAATCGTTATTTTGAGAACCATTTTTCCCGCTGCTGATTCGCGTGATTTTTTAAATAAAACCCACTAATGATTTCCATAAAAAATCTTGCATATCAATACAATTGAGATAGATAAATAGATAAGAATAGTCTAAAATAGATATATATGAAAATCCTGAAAGAGTTATTTTACTGCAAATCTTGTATATCGATTCCATTGGGAGAGATAGATAGATAGATCGATAGATAGATAGATCGATGAAAGAGTTATTTTGTTGCATGTAAGCTGCAAATTGCAAATGCTACGGAAAAAACAAGAGATCTAGAATTGTAAGTTCTTCAAATTTGAAATATATTCTCCAACCCTATCGCTATCGGACAATCAGTTGTCTCGCCCATGGGACACTATCTATAAAGTCAATGACTCTAATGATTTGAAAACATCGAAAATTGCCTCCAAAAATTTATCGAGCCGAAAACAGATTCGTCCTTTTGTGAGAGAATATCAAATTTGACTGAAAGTGGCAGTAGCTAAGAGAAAAAGAGGAAAATAATCGGATGACTAATTTTGTAATGATTTTATATAAATAAAAGTTTTTTTTTCAAAAATGTAGGACATTTATTTTATGTCACCTTTTCAAGATGAAATTAAATCATCATCATCATCATCATCATCATGTCGTGCCGTCAGCACGGATATCCCTGACCTTCTCTCTCCACTTCTTCCTATCGTTCATCGCCTCTGGCTTCAGGGCTACCTCCCGTATCCTCACACAGCTGCTGTATGTATGTTCGAGCTGATCGTCCTGCTTTTGATAGGTCATATGTGAGGGCCCATAAGAGTACATCACTTATGAGCTCGTCCCTGCTTCTCCAGCTGAGTCCTGCATATATAAATACTATTACATAAAAATTTGTCATATGTTCATAGAAAGCCGTACTTTTGCTGATTGAATAATAATCCCTGGTCACAGGTCTCTTTACCTGATTTGGACAGGAACAGTGTGACAGAGACCATCTCTCTCCAGGTCTACAAGTTTTAATTAATTTTTTTCGACCTGTTTCCATGCCAAAATTAAAGTGGCCTACCTGACCTATTCGTTAACACGAGGGAGAATTGACAGATTCAAACATTTCTCTGGAGTATTAACGTTATGTCAAAGGCAAAAAACTTTGCTCAAAGATTGAACTCTGGCAGCCGAGTTTAGTCTCCACAACGGTAGACATTGCACTATGAGCACCTTTTTACAAATTTCCCTCACAAAAAACGTCTTTCCACTTTTAATTATTCATTTCAAACGTATTTCGTAAATGTCGTCTGAAATGATAATACAATGATTTTTAAATAAATAAAAGATTTCGTAAGAAAACATTGGTACAAATCTAATAAAATGATCTCCAATAAAACGTGACGAGATATTTAAGATTTATTCGACTTATCAAAATCGAAAAGTCATTTTGCAATTTCCAAGGAAATTTAGATTTGAAGAGAGACATCATACTTCTTTACAAAGAAAGGAATCTATGCTGAGACCCCAAAAAAAAATCTAAAAAAAATAATAATTTGATACTCGACTAAAATATTTATGGAATATGCAAAATTCTAACTTTTCAAAAATGGATTATTAAAGATATCTGAATGTTCAAAACATAAAAACTGTATTGATGGACTTAATATGGTCTTTTCTCGATAAAGGCAATGAAAGGAAAATTTATTGGCTTTTTATAGGCTGTAGAGTTGCGGACGGAAAAAAAGAAGACATATCATTTGAATAGTTAATAGAGATGAATTCTGATAAATTATACATTTATTAATGGCTTAACGATTACGCTTAACTTTTAGGTTTGTTATGAAAAACAACGACGACAAAATAGCGAAATAAACCGATGTGTGTGTATGTGTGTGCGTACATATTATTACACAGACTGGGTTATCCTTGCATAAGGTTTAACGTATAGAGCACCCAGTGAGCGTTAAAGTCCCAATACACAAGAAATGTCCTGCTGAGATATCCTTGTAATGAATATCCACCCCACGGTGAATTGCTCATTTATGAGTGTAATTATCTCTTGACCAGTAATCTATCGATATCTATGTACCCATTATCTCGGTTTTTCTCTCTGTGTCTGTGTCTCAACTACTATATTTTCTTTCTCTCACTCACTCTTTCTCTCTCTACCTATTTATGTGTGTGTGTGTGTGTATGTGTGTGTGTGTGTGTGTGTGTGTGTGTGTGTGTGTGTGTGTGTGTGTGTGTGTATTACAATTACGTAGTCACAGAACCAACGGCACTTGGTGACTGTTAGTTTTCCTTTCATCAGAATAACCTCGCTAATACAATCATCAGATTTGGTCAAATGATAGCCTCGGAGAGAAACGCACCGTCACCAAGCGCCCTAGCCTCTAAGTTACCCAAACTTAGATCTACTACACCAATTCAGTGAAATGGATTATTCAGGGTTTTTTAATAACTTTCATATTTCTCGTTATAATTTGTTAAAATTTTGACAGTTTACTCTTAAATATATATCAATTTAATTTATGAAAATAATCTGTTAGTTTTTCTTTGAAATGCGACATTTTTGAAATTTAAAAATTGTTCTATCCAGTAACAACGTCCCCTCCCCCCAAAAATGGGTGTCTCAAAACAGATGCAACCCATCAATATGATAATGATTTATTACTGGGACAAGCACAATGGTGATCATTTGAAACACATTCTGTAACAAATGCATCCTTTGAAGTAGGGACATAAAATCAATGTTTTTTTAATTGTTATTATATCAGCTAACCGGAAATGCAATCTTTTTTGAGGTTCTTGTCTCAGTAATAAACCATTTAAATGATTTTGTCACCAAATAAGTATAGACGCCAAATATTTTCCTCTCTTGTCTAAGGCATTGCGATGCATGATTAATAGTTGTTATAGAATACTATTTTCAAATATGAAACTAAAAAGAACACAACATTATTACTAGTAGAGTTATTAGCAGTCACATGGGTCCCATGTATATTGAGATATCCTATATTCATTAATGAACACACTTTTGAAAAGCTTTATTAGTACACTTAATATTTTGTTGTAGCAACTTTTGCATTTACTTTTTTTCATTCGTTCCGGTAACGAACTGATTAAATCACAACAAGTCTCTGGGGACACCGATGCCCACATTTCAGTATTGACTCTCTTCACTTCTTCAAGACTTGATGGAAAGCATTTTCTTAACTTCATCTTGAGCATTCCCCATAAATTTTCTATTGGATTTGCATCTGGGCTATTTGCAGTCCATTGAACAATAGACATCCTCTTTTCCCTGACCCATTCTTTTGTACATTTTTTAGGTTGAGCAAGACCATACTGGAAGATAAATTCATTGTCCCCTAACTTTTCCTCAATGTATGGGATGTGGAAACGATCAAGGAGATTCTGATAGACAGCAGTATTAGTCGATCTTTTTAAGCAGCAGATCTTCTGACAGCAGTTGGAGATATGCAACCCCAAGTTGAGGCAATTTTAAGCTTTTATTTTTCTTGTATTTGGCATCATATTCATCGCATGCCTTTCTCTTGAAGCGGAGTCCTCAATCATCGAAGGAAATACAGAATCTTGATGCATCATTAAAGATGACCTGGTTCCATTAATAAACAGAACAATTTTGATTATCCCTAGCCCATATTGAACGCTTCGTTTCTATTTAAATAATTACAACACTAGTAACATTCCAAACTTTATAAATTTCACCACAAATGGCCAATCGATTGGAAATCATGATTCTATTATGAGGGCGTTCTTTTCTAGCTATTTTCATGGGTTTGAAACTGCAGTTCGACCGCTTTGAACAAGTTCATCTTGTTATCTTCAAGATGGCAGACTAAGAACATCCCACCTGGTCTGCTATCTCGTTTTGAATTTTACCAACTACAATGAATGAATGGTGGCTTTATGTGCCTCTGTTATGTCCTTAATTTCTGCAGTTTATGCTACAGGGTGATAATATGCTTTACACTGGAGATTTCGCCCTTTTTATACAAATACTTTATGAAATTACCTCACATGAAACTCACTAATTAAATTGAAAGTATCAGATTATATGCCTTTATCGAATCGACATACTGTTAAGAATAAACTGACCAAACTCAAGAGGGAAATATGGAAGTTATTCTCAAAAACAGAATATTCCATTTCATTGAATTGGCAGGGTACATATGGTTTATCACCAATATTACTTTCTTATTAACACACACACACACACACACACATATATATATATATATATATATATATATATAATGTAACTAGAAGAAAACTCAAACTTTGTTGAATTGTTATTATAAATTCCTTTCGGCCTAGAATATTATACTTTTCGTCTCTTCAGATGACTTTACACGCTCAAATTAAGCGCGTAAAATAATCTAAAGAGACGAAGATTATAATGATATTCTTCGCTGAAATAAACTTATAATGACAATTTAACAACGTTTGAGTTTTTTTCTAGTAAAATTGTATACACTCTGTGTATGAGTTTTATCATATAAACCTGGAAAGGAAATATATAACAATAGCCATACATCGAGCACTCTCAAAGATTTATATGAAATTCCTCATATAATCTATACTCGAATAATCGACACCCATTGTCTTCGGACGATGACTTGATATTATATATATATATATATATATATATATGTATATATATGTATATAAGGAATTTGATGTACTTAACATTCTGCTAGGTTTAACTCAAATTTACCTGGTGTTTTTAGTCAGTGATAACAGATGCTTCTCTGTACGTATTGTTTCTGTAATCTTATTATTGCTGCATATCCGGTCATAAATGGAACTACGTTATTCCCCCAAAACGAGTATAAACACAAACCAGAAGCTTACCAATGAAGCCCCTTTTCTTATTCTCCTCTTTCCTTTTCTTCCTCCATCCACTGACAATAATAAACAGATAGACTCACCGACGAAAAGTAATTTTCCAATAATTTTTATTGCAGTTATCATCATCATCATCATGTCGTGCCGCCAGCACGGATATCCTTGACCATCTCTCGTCACTTCTCCCTATCATTCATCGCCTCCGGCAGGTCTTCTGGGTTACATCCTGTGTCCTCACATAGCTGCTGTATGTAAGTTCGGGCTGGTCGTCCTGCTTTTGCTTGGCCATATGCGGGGGTCCATAGGAGTACGTCACTTACGAGCTCGTCCTTGCTTCTCCAGCAGTGTCCGGCGTGTCTGGCTCGTCTAACCTGTATAGTTTTCGTGATGGGAAGCAAGTGGCCATACAGTTGGTGTCTCGTGGGGTGTTGTCGCCAGGACTTGTTCAATATTGCTCTCAACATTCTTGTGTAGTTGCCGTCAAGTTTCTTCTCCAGCCGTTTAGTTAGCGTCCATGTAGTGCATCCATATAGCAGTATCGATACAACCGCTGCCTGGAAGAAACTGCACTTTATTTCATCGGTCAGGTCTGATTTCCATATGATTGAGAGCCTATCTATTGCAGTTATATGTATACAATATTGTTCTATTTATACGTATTTATTGCATATAAAATTATGAACAAACTTGCCCCAAGGCTTTTACAAGGGAGCCGAATGTTAGTCTTCACAACCCTATCTTTGACTTAACTAGTTCCATTAACTGACCCAGAACATACAATGATATTCCGTTCACCATAGAATAATATGACCTTGATAATTATACATCTGCTTTTGGGTAAGTATGGATGTATAAAACTGTTCTTTTAAAGCTTAAAATTTCTCAAGCACTGTTTCAAGTGCCCAGAGGTGTTGTAATACAAATACAAAGAGGGGATTCATTTTACTTTTACTATTTTTATTAGCAAGAGTGGGGGGTGTATAAAGAAAAAACATCCTTTTCCCAGCTGCTATCGTAATTTTAGTCAGTTGATTAGATCGAAACAGAAATAATCTAACCTTTGTGAATTTGGAAAATTTGAAGATATATAGAGGGGGAATTTTTTTCGTGGAAGAGCAGGAAAGAAAAAAAGAGTAACAGAGAAAAAAAAAAAAGAAAAAAAACTCACAAAACCAGACACCCTTGTCCAGCGAGAGCTGAGTACTGGACAGGAGGACAGGAGCTGTGTAAATGCATAATTACGAACAATCCATATGTTAAAATGTGCTAGGGTCCTCGCAGATCACTAAAATAGACAGACCCGTGGATTTGACTGATGGTCTGCAACAACCAATCAGAGACACGGATGAGCGGTCTATAATCGACCAAATAAATAAAAGCCAATCTAATTTTTTTTCTTTTCTTCCTATATTGCATGAACTGGAGGGCGTATCAGAGACTGATCATCTCTGATAGGGTCTGCTTGGTGAGGGGAGTATGATGTTGGAAGACCTGAAACTCCCCAAGGAACCAAGCAAAACATCACTGACGACACTCTCAGGCGCTAATTGTACTAAGGCGTATATTTAAAGTAAAGAAAAATGTTGAAAAATTTGTTAAATACATCGAAAAAATATGACATAAGAATTTATATGTGTATATATACGTATATAATGTATGTATGTATGTATGTGTGTAAATATAAAAATACGAAAAAACATATTCAGAGGATGTATATATATATATATATATATATATATATATGCCATTGATAAACCTTTCAAATTTTGAAAACCATCTTCAGAGCGATGTTATTATGTGATATAGTCTCATCAAATATCATTTTTGAATGATGAAATAAAACAGAAAAAAATGAGCAAATTGTTTGCATTCTACAATTAGTAACAGAGTTCTGCTTCAAAATGTATAACATAATTGGTGCTACAAAATTTTTACTTCTTATTTTATTTTTTGTTTATTTTATTTTTTTAAAAATATCTTCATATTTTCATGCTATCAGATTTATTTCCATTTACCCCACACAGACACACAGACACACACAAACACACACGAATATATATATATATATATATATATATATATATATATATATATATATTTATCAGATGATACTGATTGAGCTGAAGAGTCGAAGTTTTGCCGCCGGCCTCAAAATAAACCCCATGAAAACTAAATTCATGATTTACGTAAGTGTACGGCAGGACCTTATAGTGCTTGACAGAGTTGAAATTGAAGAGTATGTCAATATAGAATGAAATGTAAATATGTATCGAGACAGCGATGCGGGAATTTCACGGAGTATAAAATCAAGGTGAAAGGCATATTTTACGATGAAATATGTACTCAATGTAAAACTAAACCAGACCCAATGTGACAAACTCTTTGACAGATTGGAGCAAGCAGCAAGAAACATTGGCCTTTTCTTGAACACAGATAAAATAGAGTTCATGTGTTTTAAACAAGGAATCATCTCTACTTTATGTGGCAAGCCTCTGAAATTAGAAGACCAGTTCACATACCTTAGAATCCACAGTTCATCTACTGAAAGTGATATCAACATCAAACGGAATTTCTTCCAAGCAGTGGCTCGTGTTGGTACTACTGTGCCACCTGAACACTAACGAATTTCATGGAGAAAAAGCTTGATAGAAAATATACAAGATTGCCCAATAAAAAACACAGAATTGTGTGAAGTGACACACGCTCGCGCGCACATATACATATATATGCATGAGGTATATGTAATTATGTGAAAGATATTTTCTAGAGATCAAGAGACAGCAGTTCTCATATTTCCATCATTTTTCTCTGTACATCACTGACAACAAAAATAACGTTATCTGGATATAGTAAATGAATTCTCAAGGTTTCAGTTTAGATTGATTCATTAATTTATTTATTGTTTTTTATCCTACTTGCAATTGTGCCACACATTTAACCTTCATCTTCCTAAACTTTCTCAGTTCCCCGGTAAGATTATGCCGTTTCTTTATGGTCCGTCTTGTTTCGACTGAATTTACGCACTAGGGTAACGTTCCGAATCTGACAGACTTTCTTTTCCTTATTCACTACAAAATGATCTTGATTTTATTAGATGTCCGTATTTATTATTATACTGATCAATATTTTCTATTTCGTCTTTGAAATTGGCACGTGAAAGTTGAAAAGGAAATTATTCTTTTATAAATCCTTCCGATTCAACTTTCGTGCAAACGTTATTTAGCATTTTTAAGGAAAGACTTGTTTCCAGACAGTTGGTTGGTGTTTTATGGCACATCAACTCTTGTTTGTTATCTAATGCGAAATACAGCTAATATATATATATATATATATATATATATATATATATAGTATTAAAGTAGTAAAGACGGCGACCTTAGCCGAGGGTGACCTGAACGCTTACTTTTTAATAGCTACAACACCTTGCTGGAGAGGAGGGCGCAACTCCGTTCCCTGGATTGCTCAACTTTACCTTTGATCATTACGTTATGATGTTGAGTGTCAAGCAAGGTGACATCAAGTACCATTTTTTGAGTCTTTGGTATGACTCGACCTGGGATTAAACCCTGCTTCCCCCCAGCAATATATATATATATATATATATATATATTGTAAACAAATAGTTTATAGGTACGGTATTCGACGACATATAAGGTGCACTTTTTTTTTTTTTACTTAGACTATGTTTTAGTATGCCCCTGCGTCTTATATGCCATATGTAGGTTTAAAATTCGCGATAGCCGACCGAAATTAACTACCTAGCAACTCCAATTAGCTTAGACTTTAGAGTAACTTTCATACACCTATAGTCAATATTTAAAAGGCTTGTATGCAGATTAAAAATGTTATCATTGATAATATTCAGTATATTAATTTTATCACGTTTAATATTACTACTTTGCTTTTTCCTTGATTTGCCCCGCTGAAATTGGGGTACGTCTTATATACCCGTGCGTCTTTTAAGCCGTCAAATACGGTAATTTTATTTTTAAGTGAATTAGAGCTCATTTGTTTGCAAACAGTTAAATATTTTTGAATATTACTATTTAATACTAATAATTCTATTTTGTATTAATAATTTGTTTACACACAATAAACTGATTTTAAGTATTCCTATCAAACACAAATAGTTCTATTTAATATAAATAATTTGTTTGCACATTATCAATTGGTTTCAAGCATTGTTATTTAACATAAGTAATTCTATTTATCAAGTATTTCTATGTAATATAAATGATTTGCACACACCTCCATGGTTTCAAATAACTAATTATAATAATCCCTTCTAAAAGTTTGAACTGTTCTATTTGAATGGGACCCTTACAGGCACTACCTATTCGGGTAAGAGTGAACTTGTTAGTAATAAGCAGTGAAAAGTAGGTTGGCGACCGTAGTCGAGGGTGACCCGAAGGCTCCCTTTTCGATAGCTACAACACCAAGTTGTAGGGGAAGGCGCTACTCCTTTCCCAGGATTGACCCACTTTACTCTTGATCCGTACCTTATAATGCTGTGTGTTAAACAAGGCGGCATCAAGTACCATTTTTGAGTCTTTAGTATGACTCGACCTGGGATTGAACCCAGGTCTCCTGGTCCATTGGCGAAAGAAATATTCCACATTCCCCAAAGTTTCAGGACTGTGGTCTCACCATCACATACAGTTTAGTGTCATGCCCGTGGTGTAATAGTTATCGTCGTAGGAAATGAACACGGCGTGTTGTATTTTGACCTTCGACCCGGCCAAAAATGCCATCCAAGGTGATGCACCGGAAGGAGGTGACACATTCTGATGGCAGTTATGAGAGGAAATCGCGTGGGCGGAAATTGGCTGATTGGCCCAGCGGTTAGAGTGTTCGCCAATGGCCCGGGAGACCTGGGTTCAATCCCAGGTCGAGTCATACCAAAGACTTTAAAAATGGTACTTGATACCACCTTGCTTAACACTCAGCATTATAAGGTACGGTTCAAGGGTAAAGTGGAGCAATCCTGGGAATGGAGTAGCGCCCTCCCCTACACCTTGGTGTAGTAGCTATCGAAAAGGTAGCCTTCGGGTCACCCTCGACTATGGTCGCTAACTTTACTTTACTTACACTCATAGACTGATGCACCGGAAGAGAGTGACCTGTGAACTGCATTACAGTTATTTCCGCTGGATGACGATCAATCATGCCATTCCAAAGATCGATTAGGCGATTGAGTAGGCGTTGAACTATTATATAACTCAGTCAAGACAGAAGTCAGAGTCCCAGTTCCAGTTAGAGATCGGACGAAGTTATAGACGAGAAGTGGTAGGGAAAGCCAGCACCCAGCAGAGTGGGCCTCTGGGCCTCCGGTTGAGCAGCCCTGGAGAACGAGAAAGACACAACGTTGACGGCCATAAGAGTGGGGGTCAAAATATTGCAGTTTCTGTTCGGTCTCCAACTTCCTCTCACAGTCAAACCTTGAATAACCTTTTCGAACTCTTACAATAAAGTGAGAGGTACAATATTTGTCTAAAGAAGTCTTCCTGCGTCTTTATTATTGTGTCGTTATGATACGGCATATGAGAATATAACAGGCGACACGAGTTCAAATCCTGGACGAGACTGATTGCATTTCACAAAGCACTAATACCCTGTGGAAAGGTATAAATCCAAGTATTCTCCCTCCAGCTATGGGTAAATAGTAGAGCAGACTAGGTTTCTTCAGCCTTGGTGAGGCAACTAGTGTAGGAGAAGGAAAACTGTGAATTCAAACCTGTTAAACTCCGCTTAAAAATTGACCTTGTGTCATATCCTACCTGAGCGGAGGGGTTAGGTAAATATGGTTTAGTGTCATGCCCAAAACACTCACTGAGGGAGGTCTTACCTCTCTGCAGCAGCACAGTCATCGTATTCCACTGTCCCAGTCGACAGTGGGGAAGTTACTATCAGGAACAACTACGCTTCAAATCCTAACAGATTTTAAATACCAAATGATTTTGAGATTGGACATAAAACCCCCAACACTAAGATTATGCGATAAACAATTAGAATTATTTACAGAAATTAACAACTTATATGTTTAACCGATATTTTCCAGGAACTTACAAACTACCTACTAGTTCAGATATTCGATAAAGATGCTATAATAATAATAATAATAATAGAAAGCAAAAAGATAGACGAATCCATGGGTCTTTCCAGAGAACTGAAAAGGCTGTGGAACATAAAGGGGACGGTGATACCAATAGCAGTTGGCACGCTCGGAACAGACCTCAACGGTTTGAAAAAGAGACTGACAGAATTTGAAATCAGAGGAAGAATACAACCCAAAGTATTATCGAGGTTAGCTAAAATATTCAGAAGAGTACTGGAAACCTGTGGAGACTTGCTGTTACTCTGAGTCCACTGAAAGATCGTTAGTTGACGCTGACGTGAAAAACACACAATAATAAAAATAACAATAATATGCCAACAAGCGATTTATAAAAAATGAAAAAGAACTGGAGACCTTCATGCAAACAGTAAGAATATACAGCCAAGTTATAGGAATGGTATTTGGCATTCAAAAATCTGCCATGCTCAAAATGAAAACGGGAAAAGAAATACTACGGAAAGAATAGAACAACCAAATCAGGAAATCATCAGGACGCTTGGAGAGAAGGAAAATTACAAGTACTTGGGTATATTGAAAAAGGACAACATCAAACAAGCGGAGACGAAAGAAAAAATAAGCAGAGTACTTAAGGAAAACAAGAAAACTTCTCGATACAAAGCTCTTAAAACTTAAGGAATGTACAGGACTTGAGGAAGGAAAGAAAAAATGTGCGAAACAGGAAAAAAAATGGAAGGAAAATGAAAATAAAAAACTCCAACAAGCTAAACATTTGAAGCCAAGGAAAGCAGCATAGTGGATGTGAGGCAAGGTGGATGAATTCAACATCGAGCCAACGGCGTGCTTCATCAAATGCTGGGTGGACGAACTCTTCAGGTCAACGGCCAGGATCAAATATTTCAATCAGGAAACTACTGCTACTCATCTTCAAGGGTGGCGGCTACTGATGAGGTTAAATTACGATCATCGAAAAATTACCATGACGTTGAGGTTTGAGATCTGACCCCAGTATTCAAAAAATCCCTTTCAGAACCCAAACACAAACAAAAATTACTTATATGCAAAAGCATAATATAAAGAGTGACATTTAATATTAGAACTTTAAATAGAATAGGCAAACAACCAGAGTTGACAACGTCTGCGGTAGAACATAACATAGACCTAGTATGCCTACAAGAATACAGATACCATCTCAGTGAAGAAGAAATAAAATACCACGATACTGACAATGGATGGATGCTTCTCTCGGTATCTACATGGAAAAAAACTCTGTCATCGCAGTTATAGGGGGCATAGGAATGCTTATCAGTCCACGTGCCCTGAAATCACTAAACAGCGTCGAAAAAATACAACCCAGAATAATGTTCAATGGCAACCCCGGTAGAACAATTATCACCAGCTACAGCCCTACCAACGCTAGTGATGAAACCGACTTCAACACCATCTATAACTAGCTATCTTCCTTTGTTCGCAGCGTCCCTAAACATAACGTTCTTATCATCGGAGGTGACATGAATACCCAAATAGGTAAAAACGTAGACAACAAATTCAGCTTACACAACTCTTCAAACAGAAATAGGGAACACCTAACGGATTTCATTGTAGAAAATAG
Source organism: Sepioteuthis lessoniana (assembly GCA_963585895.1). Lineage (NCBI taxonomy): Eukaryota > Metazoa > Mollusca > Cephalopoda > Myopsida > Loliginidae > Sepioteuthis > Sepioteuthis lessoniana. The sequence goes on from OY757905.1 coordinate 80,012,816, forward strand.
ACTAACATGCCTTAATACTAAATTTCAGAAAAGGAAGGGGAAACTATGGACGTACACCTACACAAAAATACTAAAGCACCGATATATTACATCCCCATGAATAAAAAATGGATTAACAGCGCTTTGAATTGTGAGGCATATTCCTCTTTTGAAGGAGTGTCTTCTGACCATCGAATTTTCATGGCAAAGATACGTCTCAGCCTACACAGGAAAGCATCGCGAACAAACAGGACCGCACGTTATGATTGGTCCATGCTTAACAGTAGAGATATTAGCGATAAATATACGATAACTAAGAAACAAACTCGATTAAAGAAATATCAGAAACCCTGACTCCGAATGATGAATACGAGAACTTCGTCAATGCCCACATGAAATCGGCAGTAATACCCCTGCTCATACCAACAAAACTTAGAGCAAAACATAGGGTTTCTTGGGAGACATTAGCAGTTAAGAAAAAAACGTGATGATGTGAAAACCCCATCCCTATACAATAAAATGGAACCCAACTAATGCCAACTCTCAGAATCTTGAGATGGCACAAAGTGAACTAACTAATGCTTATCTAAAAGAACAAACAGAATACACCCAAGACCAGATCAATAAGATTCGACTCTCAGTTGAAAATAGACAATCTCGGATTGCGTGGCAGAGAGTAAATGAAGGGAGTAAAAGAAAAATCACCACGAGAGCGAAACAAAAAAAAAAAAAGAAAGGATATATTAATAGAAAGAACATTTCAAGAATTTGATGGTAAGGTCTCATAAAGTTACGGATGAATCTATCACGAAAATTATTGATAATTAACTAGACATCAAACTAGGACAGTTTACGCAATAAGAACTCGACCTAGTACTAACAAAAATTAAAAACCTAAAAGCTGCCAGTCTCGATGAAATACCCCCAGACAAGGAAATTCGACGGCCTACTACTCCAATATAGCAACAGCGTATATAACCACCATCAATAGACAGATCGACAAACGTTTGCATCATCCCTTTCCCCAAGAAAGGTGACATCAGAATTGCAAAGAACCACCGAAGTATAACCCTTACTTCCACATCGGCTAAGATTTACAATGGTCTTCTACGCAACTGCATTGAGAAAATTCTTTGAAAAAACCAAAATAGCTTTCATAGGAATCGGTCCATAAGATTACAAATTCTGACTAGTCATCGAATTTTAGAAGATGTTTGTGCAAAAGACCTCGAAACCACACTCATATTAGTAGATTTCTCTAAGGCATTTGACCCCATACACAGAAGGAAGATGGAACAAATACTTTTAGCCTACGGTCTAACTAGAGATACCGTAGCAGCCACAAAGACGCTCTGTAAAAACACGCAAGTAAAAGTACGCTCACCTGATGGAGACAGACTTCTTTGACATTGTCACAGGTGTGCTGCAAAAACACTCATTTGCACCATACCTGTTCATATTCTACCGAGACTACGTACTTTGAACATTGATAGATTTAATGAAAGAAAATGGCCCAAGAATAAAAAAGGCAAGAAACAGACGATACTTCGCACGAACTATTACGGACGCGGACTACGAAGTGGACTTAGCGCCTCTGGCAAATACACCCGTCCAGGAGAAATCCCTGCTGCACAGTCTGGAGTGGTCAACAGGTGGCATAAGCTTCCATATGGTCGCAGACAAAATTATGTATTTGTGCTTTAATGAAAGTAGCGATATCTCCACACTAAATGGTGGCTCTCTAAAACTTGTATACAAGTTCACCTACCTCGGAAGCTGCGTCACATCTACCGAAAATGACTTCAAAACCTGACTAACGAAAGCATAGACAGCCATCGATAGGCTGTCATATGGAAGTCTGATCTATCCGATAAAATAAAACGCATTTTTTCCAAGCAGCGGTCGTGTCCACACTAATGTATGGATGCACCACTTGGACACTGACTGAGCGTATAGAGAAAAAGCTTGACGGTAATTGCACAAGGAAGCTACGAGCTATATTAAATAAAACCTGGAAGCAACATCCCACAAAACAGCAGCTGTACGGCCACCTACCTCTAATCTCGAAGACCATCCAAATTAGACGAACAAGACATGGGAGACTCTAATGGAAGAACAAGGATGAACTCATAGGCAACGTTCTCCAATGGACCCCTTCACACGAATCCGCGAGTGTTGGACGACCAGGTAAAACAATAGCTCTGTATAAATACAAGATGTAACCTGGAAGACCTGCCTGAAGCGATGGATGACAGAGACGGATGTTGAGAGAGAGTTAGGAAATCCGTGCGAGCGGCACGACATGATGATGATGATGATGGTGATGATGATGTTTCCATTTATTTCTAAAACTATGCAGGTTATATGCATATACCTTTTTCTTTCTGCAATCCCTGTTCACACTTTTTTCTTTTTTTTTTTTACTTCTCTCTCTCTCTCTCTCTCTCTCTCTCTCTCTCAATATATATATATATATATATATATATATATATATGTTGAAAGGATCACAGTGATAGATACTCTCCAAGAGTCAGAGTTTCACGCATATTGGACAGCACAATTATCAAATGAGTATGAGTATTTAATAGGTTGTTTGCATTATAATGCATTTTTAACACTGTGTGAGTGTGCACAAAAGGAGGATAAAAAAAAAGATAGTGAAGAAAAATAAAAAGGAAATGAAAAAGTAAAAACTAAATAAAAAAATAACAATGCATCGTCTCAATCCTTTTCTACTTCCTACTAGCTTCATTTTTTTCTTTTTCATTTATTATATATATATATATATATATATATATATATATAAAGATAGAAAGTATTAAATAGAAATAACTTGAAGAGATTGATCACTCTTTTCCTTGCTTTTGAATTTTTTCCCCAGGAAATAAAAAAAAGCTATTTATTTTTTTATCAATCTTTTCTTACGCACTTTTTCCGCCTGATATATATATATATATATATATATATATATATATCATCATAGAATTATACATGTGAGGATACATCAATGCCAGCAGCCAGACACGTAATTGTTACCTGAAACTTTATCTGTGATTTGCACTTTATAATTTTCGAACTATGTGATTAATATTCACAAAGCGCATAAACCATGAAGAAATGTTGAAAAATGAATATCTGTTTTGCAAAATGATTTTATCTTTGTGTGTGTGCAAGTTTGTGTGTGTGTGTGTGTGTGTGTGTGTATGCACGCTTGTGAGAGAGAGAGAGAGAGAGAGAGAGAGTGTGTGTGTGTGTGTGTGTGTGTGTGTGTGTGTGTGTGTGTGTGTGTGTGTGTGTGATACAAGTATTATATATTGCATATATTTCTGAATATTAGCATAGTAAAACCAAGTGTATATATATATATATATATATAAGAAAGAGAAAAAATGTTGAACTGAATGAAAAATTCATTTTGCATCAAATCCGGCAAGACAAAAACAAGATAAAATAATGGAAAATGCTTCAAATATTTCAAAAATAGACAGCATACAAAAGGTAATATCAAGATATAAATATAATTTATGCTGCTATATTTTTATTACCGACTAAAGATACCCCTTGGGTGGCAGACTTACCGGAAGAGCAAAAAGTATTCAAACACAGACATAGCAATTAGGAGTCCGGTATTCATAACACCACATTTGGCACCCGACTTACGGTCGAGTCAGGTAGAAAGCACTTATTAAACAGAGATGAGCTTGTTCAAGCCTTAGATGGGTGACCACTTACACAACAGCAGGTACTGAAGTAACCTGAACCTATGAGCAATATCTAAGCTAAACTAAATAAATAACATGAGGCACCTACCGTTGAGGGATGAAGTGCTCGTGGTGTAAGGGTTATCATCATAGAAAATGGACGCGACGACCCGACTTTAAATTCTAGATTAGATTGTTCGCATTTCACATAGCGTTAATACTCTTGGAAAATATATGCATCCAATTACTTCCTCCATTTATGTGTAAATAGTAGAACAGACTCATCTCTTGGTATGACAACCAGTTGAGAAGGCGGAAAATACTGAATCCCAATCCATTGAATTTCACTTAAAAATTGACCTCGTGTCGCCTTCTGCTCGTGCGGGATTGGATAATACATACCGTAGAAAGATGCATAGTCAGTTCTATTTGTTAGATGTGTACTGTGTAACATACCCATGATACGGATATGTGAAATAGACATAGAATGTTCATAACTCATATATAGATAACATAGGAATCCCGAAACACGAAAAACTCTTACGACTTCTTAGTTCAGGTACGAAACTTTATTACCTTTGAGTTAAAAAGTTTTTCGACATAAGGAGAGAGACACATAATCTTTCTATGCTGACTTTTCCATCTGCCCCACACCGCGTGCGGCACCCGCCGTAAGGCCTCGGCGAGCTCCGAAAGTCAACCGTCTTCTTCCTTAGCGGGAACTCAACTAACTACTTTTTCTCAAATCTCAGCCCACGCTTCTGGTGCGTGACGTCACCCAAATACCCTGGTCCCAAATCCTATCTGGGATTTCTATTTTGACATCTCTGAATGACACATCCTCTCTGCAAGCGCGTGAACACCTGCGCTCATGTTGCACCTAACTAACCCATGCCCTAAACGAAAGGTTCTCAGCGTAACTAAACCGAAAGGCAAGATATATAAAACGAAATCCATCGGCCATTATATTACAACTAAACTGTTAACGATTCCAGCTTTAGTGCAACCTTAAGCAAAGTCAATTATTCTTATAAAACGTATGCTCTTTAATTATTGTGCCTAAATGTGTCGCTTGGGTGGAACATAGCGATCTAAGTTCGATCTTCATCATTTACACTAAAATTCTAATCTCATACTTGATCGGAACTTCTCAAACTTTTTACTTGATGCATCCTTTGTAACTAAATTTCATTTCCATTTACCCAAAAATAAATTAATTGAATATTGGTGATATTTTTTAGTATCATTGGATGCCATGATGAGAGGGATAGATTTATTTTGATGTTTTCAGTTTCAAGATTATTTTTTTGAAATTAAAGAAAAGTTAGTATGAAAGAAATTTTGAATTATATTAAAAATGCTAACAAATATCTAGTAATCCTGAAACTGACTTCACAAGAGAAAATCCGAATCCCCTCGGTCAGAGTGTATCATACAATAAAAGCGTTGTATACCAACAAATACTTGACAATATTGTTAAGTATTTGTTTATGCGGCTTTTATTATATGTAAGTAACTTACAAGTGAAATCCGGATCCGGAGTTCTCGTTTTAATTTTATTCATTAAAAATCTGTTAATATGGGTAAAAATAAATATTTCAAGCATCGTATTTAAGTTTTACTTTTTTATCATTTTTCTGTCGTTAGTAAATCTATATTTCTATTCTTATAAAATCATCGGCTCTTTTTTCTAAAGACATCACAAATCTATTATAAAAAAAGCTATTTTAGAATTAAGTATTTTTATAAAGTATTTTGTAAAAATATGTTTATATGCGTCGTTAACGACACCAAAAACATCCAGAATTTTCTGGTCAGAGCCTGATTGTTCGTTCATTTAAATGATCTATATGTTTTGAACGAGTCGTATGAGAACGATACATCACTAGGGACCATCACACCTAATCAGGCATTCTGGAAACTAATCTACATGATCCCACGATTTTTGTTTTCCGATAATATAGTTACTTCTAAATACAAGTTATAAAATTCACCCTCAGTGGCCACCTATGATTTTACCTAATCACCCCCAGGGTTCTATATGGACCTCTTTGAGAAGCCCTTTGCTATGAGCCCAAAATAAGCTTATTAAATATCTATATTTGATATTAGGTGTTTTGTACTCTGTTTAGCCGTCTCACGAGGTACTTCGTAAATGTGATTTTCAACCAGATTAAGTTAATGTTAAATAAGTACTTGCTGGGTGCATTATCCTACAGGATTTAACCTTGATATTCTAAACAAAGCTTAATGAATATCAAAACTCACTTGATTTTGAAATAACTATGATTTTGAATGGTCTTCATTGTTTTTCATCCGGGGAGATTGGCTGTAACTTGATCAACATCAAGTACTGTTAAAACTTAAGCAAAATTTCATATAAGAGTAATATTGTATTGTTGCAATTGTGCAATTGGTAAGAATATTTCTTATCTTTAATGACATTGTTGGGATTGTTCTGATTTTGTTTTGAGATCACACATACATTTAGAAATGAGCTTTCTGTTGGTGATCAAAAGTTTATGAAAATAGCTCCTTACTTTCCTGGCACCGTCGGTCACATCCGTGTAGACGTTTTCTTAAACTGTTTTAACTTTGATGATAGCTTGGTAGATAACATCTATGTTAGACAATTTCCATTCAGAGGACAGTAGAGCTTTGATCTCCAATTACTGGTAAGTGTTGGTGATGGTGTGTATTTCGTGCAAATGTTTTATTTTTTATTTTTCTAACTGTGACTAGTAACTAACTTTTAAAATCGTCTATTGAATTTTTCAGGCAACTTATTTGATTGTAGGAATGTTTATCAATCAATTTGAGAAATAATGACTTTCAATACCCGGTACCTTAGAAGTAAACACGTAAATAATGATAAATAGCCGTTGTGTATTTACCCAAACTCTCCGCTACTGGCAGTATGTGACACAAGATTAAATTTTAAGCGGTGTAAAGCTGTTTGAATTCAGGGTTTTCCTTCTACTAGACTGGCTCTCTAACTTTGGTTAAATAATCCAGTTTACCCTACAATTTATTCATAGCTGGGTGGAAGGAAAACAGATTGATTTATACCTTTCTGAAGAATATTAACGCGAAGTGAAACACAAAGGTTTGATCTGGGTCACTGATTCTATTTCCTACGTCCGTAATGGTTACGCAATTAATGAATAGCATGTATCTTTCCATCATTACTATTGCTACATAACATTTTGTTTTTACTCTCTTAATTTGATGAGAAACGAGAATATTATACCATTTTAAACGGTCTCATTACGAATCGGCTTTAATTGTTCAATTGTGACAAATGGTCATTAGATATTAATCCATCATTTTAGAATATCTGAGTCATTGTTTGACATAAAACCAAATTTTAGAATTCGAACACTAACATCAAATTCCAAGTAACGGAATTCAAGTGTTCATAATTCTAATTTTTTTAGGCTTAATACGTCTTCTGCTATAATAGCATCAAGTGTCTTTTTATGCACAAACTTTTTTATTTGAACTTTTGTCAATTATATATATATATATATAGGGTGTTCAAGAAAAATTGATATAATTTCAAAATTTAATAACGATCATTTCTCGTTCAAATGATCTCAAATTATCTCATCTTATATATATATATATATATATAGTATATTTTTCTAAGCTGTAGCTGTTTCTGCACTATTGTATAGTTGCACCACATGAACTATAACAAACTGTTGAAAAAAATCTCTCTGTAAACTAAGAATGCTGCGTGCTAATTTGAACAAATTTTGGAAACATTACCCAACAAAATAGAAGCTATACGGCCACTTACCACCAATTTCTCAAACTAAGCAATGTACTCCTACTCATGTACCATGGACACAGAGGTGTTAGCTGACCAGCAAAAATTTAAATTCTTCCGGACGCTGGATGCTGGTGAGAGGACTGCTAAGAGCAATGACCAATAGGAACTGATGGCGAGAGAGAGAGAGAGAGAGAGAGAGAGAGAGAGAGAGAGAGAGAGAAGGGTTCCTTACTGTTGGCATATCTGAATAACGATGTTAATAATATATAAACGGATTATATATACTTAGTTGCTAAGACTTTGACGAAATAAAAAAATAAAAAACAACTGATTAATTTGAAAATAACTCTGTTCTTTGTGTCAATTATGAACTCATTATCACAAATTGAATTCCTTTTCTCTGGGTATTAATAAACTCTGATGACAATACCTTCCTATGTAAAAAGCCAATTAATCTTAATTTCTCTTCTTACCAACTATAGTGAATGCTCAGATAGATGCAAAACAGTTATCGTAAAAATCTTATCAGCAGAGATTACTTTATGAACTTTTCCGGCTCACTATTCTCTAAAGAATTTAACAACATAAAACAAATAGATAAACGTTTCTCAAAATAGTGTAGTTTAAAGAAAAGAAATAACAACACGAGCAATCTTTAAGAAAATCATCATCAGGTCTAGGCTTCGTGAATGAAGATTAAGAATTGAGTTGTATACATTGACTTTAGGCGCGTTCGTGGCTGATAAGGTCAATGTGGAATGAGTAGACACGGTAGTAGTGACTGCAGCTGAAGGTCTACTCAGGTTTTGATGACATTCTTCTGTTCGTTTTGTCCTAGATGGTGGCCCAGCAGAAATTTCCAAATGAGGAGATATGCTAAGTGTTGAGACACCAGACGTCACGATTCTCAGCTAGAGTGGACTATTGGTGATGTGACAGTTACCAAAGGATTTTTCAAGCAGTCCTCGTATCCATTTTGTGGTGCCTCTCCGTCGCTATGGCCACTAGAGAGTTCGCTGTACAGTGCGATCCTGTGCTGGCACTAATCTTTCCTCCTGGAGATGAGCGCAGCGGGAACTTCAGCCGGGTGTCTTCGATGTTTGTAGTCTCCCGTTCTGGGACGGAAGCAGCGCCTATGGAACTGCTTGAGGAGTGGTAGGTAGTGATGATAAGTAACACACGACTCTGAGTTATATACGTGAGTGACTAGGATTGTGACACTATACACACTGGTTTTTGTGCTCTTCTACAGAGTGATTACGGCTGCCAATAATAGTAATATCAACAGAAATACCTGAAGGATAAACAGTAAAATAAAAAAAAAACTAGAAAACAAAAAAAGAAGAAGAAGGAAGCAAAACAACTGTACGGATACTTCAAGCGACAAACAAAGGAAAATACTCACGAGATGATCTGGATAAGTTAAAAAAGGGGAAAACCTCAAGAGAGAAAGTGAATCTCTCGATAGCAACACAAAATGATACCATAATAACCAATTTCGCCAAAGAAAAATTGATAATATACAGCAAGCATTGGTAATGTAGTTAATTAGATTGTAGGCAAATGTAGAAAACTGATACAATAGGAATGCAAAACCAGGCCTGTCTGGGTGGAGGAGATGTTCCACTGGGAATTGGGCAAGAGATTAAAACTTGGTCATCTTAACAGAGGGTTTATCCACTAATCAGAATCTGTCCAAGAAAATGAGAAGCATGAAATTGTCTAAGACTTTAAGATATAAACAGATCACTGAATCCTGACTAGAAAGCCATATCTCGAGTCAAATGACAAGAAAAAAAGGAACTTTACATCAAGTGAATTTTTTCTTGCTGTTCTTGCTGATCAGAGTGAAAATAAAGAAAAGATTAGCAATACTTGGATCTTACGAGAGAGCTGAACAAGTTGGAGAACATGCGGTTGACGATGATACCAATTGTTGCTGGTGCTCTTGGAACAGTTCACAAAGGTCTAAAAAAGAGGCTGGAGAACTTGAGTTCAGAGGAAGAATTGGACTAAAGCGTTTTTGAAATCACCTAAAACACTTAGAAGAGTCTTGGAGAACTGAGGAGACTTGCTGTCACTCAGACATCAGTGAAAACCACCGGTTAAAAGTGATGCGAAAAACTTGCATGCAGTGAAAATAATTCTTGTAAATGTATATATTGGTCACACAACGATAACACTTTCTAATAAATTAACTAACCACCTATCAGATAAAAAGAACGCACATCAATCAATATAAAATGAAAGGTCATCCTATTCCAAAAACTTTCAAAAAATACTCGTCGATAACAGAAAAATACTATATGGCTTAATCTAGAAAAAGACTGAAAATACTTAAAACCATAATTATAATGCAACCAAATAGATAAGTAATCGATCTAAACTACAATAAAAATATAGCATTCATTTAATGATTAAAACGTTTTTATATTACTGTTAAACGTTTACACTGACTCCAAAGTTTACCACAGGAGGATGTGATAATCTAAATTTAAAAACTCTGATGTAACAAGATGCTGCTGAGGTCCCAGATATGTTTGACTCTAACAGGTACTACTTCCAAGAGTGGACCTGGGAGTAATGGCAATGAAGGTGTTCTTCACACTCTTCAGATCACCAGAACTTGAGACTCACCATCAGATGCAGTTCAGTGTTGTACCCAGTACACTCTTTTATTTTTGGGGGGTTACCCCTCTTTGGTGGATAGTCAGCGTATTCTAAGTCCCATCGACAAGATGTTTCACTTTTCAGGTGTCACCAGGTAACCCTGTACAGGATTATTAGTCTGCTATTGCTTTTATCTGCATTTTAAATCATCCGTAGAGAGTTTTCTTTTCCTCTTTTTCTTTTCTTGTTACATTCCAGACTTCCATTACTTCGTTTGGTATCCTTTTAGTATTTATCGTACTGAAGCCGATCAATTTGTTTGTGAAATTTCAGACTTTAGCAAATCTCATTTTGACTGTTGAAGCAGCCTTATATATAATATATATAATTCTTCTTCCTTTTTCTTTTTGCATATATAATCTGTCGATGTCACCTCTGGAGTGTAGAGTCTAACGTGTAGCCATTAATTTCCTGTCCATTCGATCCATCGATTTAGTTACATTAAGTAAAAGTTATTTACATTGTGACTTAAACAAACAAAAAAAAACAACACAACACAAAACAAAACAAAACAAAAGAACAACTCCTTCCCCTTGTAAAAGGAATTCAGTTTTTAAAAGACATTCATTCAGCTTATTAGGAATCAATCGATTCATTGACTTGTAAAACATCATAGTCTGGGACATAGCTATATATCAAAACACAAATTAAAAAGCCAAATATTCATAAACTAATAGAAATTATTTCTTGTTTTCTTTGCTTAATGGCTTAACAGCCTTCAAGGGTCATTTAATGGCAAGGCCATCCTCTAAGAAAAAAAGCAGAAGTACTATTTAATTCATAGCTGGGGGGAATAAGAAGGTTCAAGACTTTCCCGAAAGTATTAGTCCAAAAGTGAATGTTACAGCGCGACTGATGTTCGAACTCGTTTACTGCATTGTCACGGTCAAATACATAAGTCACCACGCCACGGTGACAAACTTTGATAGAAATAAAATGCAAAACTAGTTTGTTTACAATTGTCGAAATGCTGTAGGCATTTACTAAGCTTAGTCTGTCGCAAGGACACCCAGTGAAAATATAACCCTGCCTACTTATGTAGATCTGTGGGCGGAATTTAGAATACACTGACCATCAATATTTTTCTGGTCTTTGGCTTGCTATACCGAGAAATTTCACTTCATGGTATCTCTCAGAACAGTGGGGGATATTTTTCGTGCCCGTCTTTTCTTCCACTCACATATGACAGGTTGTACAGGGTTACATATTACTCACAGCAAATAAAAATCTCTGAAGTGACTCAATGTGACAAGTTACCCTGTCACACCAAAACGTTGTTAAAGGATTTGAATTCAAAGTTTTCCTTCTCCTTGTCTTGTTTTCCAGTAAACATTAAACTTACAAGGATGGCTTTGGCATTAAATAACCTGTGAAGTTTGATATACAATTAAACAAAGAAATCAAACCAAACATCAAATTCACTATAATAACGATTAACTTGCTAACTATTCCTTTATGATTAGATGACCAAATATTTATCAACCTGAGATTAATCTAAAACAAGACTCAGCATGATACTCAGTGTTGTTCAGCATAATAATGTGAAACATCATTCAGTGTAGCGGACTTTGTTAACCAGTCAGATTCTTACCAAGGGCCCCATATCTCAAACCATGTGCCAAAGTAAGCCAGGTTACGTGGTGCCTTCAAAAGGTTTCTTGACCTTTTTGTACAGGCATATTGAAAGATGAAAAATTTGGCATTAAATAACCAACAATGGTTGATGTGCCCTAAAACCAAACGAAACCAAACGTATAAACTTTTATCAAAATAACTTAATTCGGCGTTAAATGACTCAGAAAGGGTTGATATGTCGTAAAACAAAACAACCAGCCAACTAACCAAACGTAAATGACATCGATGTCAGCATGTGTGTAATGAAATGACATGAAAATAATTCTGATGCAGTAATTAAAAAAAAAACTACTAAAGATGCTGTAGAGAAAACAGAATATTCCTCACTGGAATCAGACCAGGCATACATATGGGAATCTCCTACTTTGAATTGAGAATCACAGAGCAGCTAAAAAGGCATTCAGTGGTATGTATGTCATCAGAACGAGGACATCGATACAGAGCAGAAATATATTTTACTTAGGGTTATTATTAGTGGTTAACAAAATTTTCCTTTCCTCAAGGCAAATAGTCTGAAGACCCGTAAACTGACCTCTAAAAATAATAAAAGTCCTACAATTATTTTTCGTACCACAAGGTGATCACCAGATAACGACCACCAAAAGAAACTGTTACGTAATGAACAGAACACATCGAAATATCCTTAAAAGTTGCAAAAAGATGAAAAATGAATGGGAAGATAAAAAATGTGAATTATTTAAGATTTACAGAATGCGAAACATCCCCAAAGAAAAAAAATAGTTTTAATCTAATCCCCAGGGCTTAGTTTAATCTTATTAATCTAGGAACAGAATTAAACTAATGGATAAATTTAATCCTCTGAGACAAAAAGAACGCTTGTCTTTTTTCTTGTATTTTTTGTAGGACTACATGTGACAACACAATGTAAAAAAAAGGGATTGTTAAAAACTTATTCAGAAATCTTCACAGAAATTAAGTCAGAATCGATGATTATTCCTATAGGGATTGATTTACAAAGAATAGTGAAAGTTGTTGACAGTGCCTTAAATATACCAGGTATGAAATATTATCGAATCTATTTGCTAGGTTGTACTTTTATTTGCGAAAATTTTCCTCGATCCTTTATCAATCATAAATCTGATTCTTTTTTTTTAAACCTTCTTCAGGTTAAAAACAAATTTGTTAAATTTGAATCAGGGAAGCATAAAAATAACATAAAGCTAGGGTGAGTCAAAAGTTTTGCAATCATTTAGTAACATGAGGCAAAATTCAGCAGCTCTTGATGCTTTTAACGAGATCGTGAAGGGGATGAATCACATTGGACGATGAGATGTCGAGTTCATCTGATGCTCCCTGAGAGCTACTCAACGAATTTGCCTCAATGTTTTGGATCACGTTTTCAGACTTCCCACTTTTAGTACTACCTGACCTTGCCTGATCGTCAACGTTCCTGCAACCTGAGCGAAATGTCTTAAACTATTTGGTTACTATATTGTGATAAACTGCGCCTTCGCCTTTCGCCCGACAAATACTTTTGGTTGCTTGCGTGGCGTTATGGCCTAGCTCATATTGTAAAACATAAGTTCCCGAACTTGACCACATTGCACGTTTTCTATGCTGCTTTTAAATCTAATACTGTGTAAAGTATTGTACAACATGTCAGCAAACTAACTACCACGATACCACCAACCACAGCAGGCACGTTGCACAGCCTAAGCTGCTTCAATTGTATGATATATATGCCGCAAACTAATAGGTACCAAAATATTGCAAAATTTTTGACCCACCTTAAATGGTTTGATTTGGATTGGAATATTTAAGGAGTCTTCTTCAGTTCATAAGAAATGATATGATAAATGTAATTTACCGCTACACGAGTCACTATTAGATGAAGGTAAAAAAAGAAAAAAGTCTTTAAAAAAGTACCGAAACAAGAATTCTGTTTCCCGTGGAAAATGAGAACAGCTTTTTAGCCTTTTCAAAATGAGGACTAGAATGAAACCAGATTTCATTAAATTTCTTTTTCTTTTCTTTATTTGATTCGATGGATTGTATATCATCATCATCATCATCGTCATCGTTACTATTATATTTCTCCAAGCGTTTTTTTTACACCTATTTCAACTAGTGTTTCTTTTTCACTAAAGTCTAACTGACAGCGAGTCTCCTCAGATCTCCCGGAATATTCTAAGTATTCTTGCTGATTGTAAGTTTTGTAGTTTGTATGATTTCGATTCTTCTTCTAACCTCCAGTTCCCCCAGTCTCTTTCTCAGACTTTTGGGAACTGTTCTAAGACTTGGTCTCTCAACCTGATGAATGACGTTGTCGTTCACCTCAGTACACAAATGAAAAAGAAAGCAGAAAAGTAAAACTTTTCACTATTTTTATATTCTTTTCATATACCGCTTGTCAAGAGACAATGTGCACTTCTCAGGTTTTTTGGATACGTTTTTGTATTCTTGTAAAATTGCTAATATGTTTTTTATTCTTGTATCAAATTTCCTGTTGGTGTATATTAGCTTATGTTGTCTTTCCTTCCGTTCATTCAGTTTTAGTAAATTAATGGATCTACTAATGCTAGTGCTAAACTATTCCAGTGCTGGTTGTTATTTCTTTCTCTATCGTCCATTTTAAATTAATGGATATACTTATGCTAATATTACATCTTGGTGAGTGACATACTAACAGGTAACCACTCTAATAGTATCTTTCGACGATCTTATTTCATCAGAAAGTGTTCCAGTGCTGGTTGTTATTTCTTTCTCTTTCGTCCATTTAAAGCATCATGATTGACAACTGATGATTGTCTACATCTAAACTTTATTTCAAGGTACAGGTCTCTACTCTAAAAACACTTAAACCAGTTTAGGACAGGGCGGTGATATACGATTTTATTTCTTTCCATCTCCTCAATTATCCCAGCTGTTTCAGTGGCTTTGAGGTTTAGTTTAGATAATGCTTCATCGTATAAATGGTAATCAATTTAAATTCAGGGCGGATAAAGACCAAAATAATGGGACAAAAGATAAGGATAAAATTCCGCAATTTGGATTTTTTTGGGAAGAACAACTATTTCTAGCGATTTAGCCTATTCGAACAGTTCTAATTTAACCAATTCAGTTTAACATTAGAATAGATTTTGTTTACACACAGTTAAATGTCAAAACTGTGCTATATTAAACAATTCAGTTTAGCGTAAGTATAGTTTCAATGTCAAAAACAGTTCCATTTCAAACAATTCAGTTTAGCATATGTACGCAGTTTAACTGTTCGTAAACAGTTTAATTGTCAAAAGCATCTCTATTTCAAGCTATTTATTTTAGTCAAAATGTTCTAATACAAACAATTCAGTTTAGCATAAGTATGCAGTTTAGTTTAATTTAACCTATAGATAGGTCCTATCAGGTGCTACCACTCCGGGCCTGAGTGGACCTGGGAGCAATGGCAATAAAAGGGTGCTTCCCATTCCCCAAAGTTCCAGCATTATTGGAATCTCAGCATCATATTGTTTAGTGTCCTATCAGGACACTCGTTAGTGGGGGTCTTACCCCTTTGCAGAGGTGCAGTCAGTGTATTCTACAGCCCCAGCCAACCGAGCAACTAATTCTAATGTTTTTCTACAATCAAATGGTTTCATGAAATAATTTCTATTCAATAATGATAATTAGCTTGCAAACAATTATATGTTTTCAAGTTAGTAATAATTATAATTTTTAGTGTACAATTATAGATTCAAATGACTATCTTTAATATGAATAGTTAACGCACAGTTATATAGTGTAAAGTATTCCTTTCAAATACAAATAATTTTCAAATATATCTATTTGACCTATAAATGGGACCCAAACAGGTGTTATCACTCTGATTTTGTCTAGACCTGGCAGTAAGGGCAATGAAGAGGTACTCAATACTCCTCAGATCTCAAGATTTGGACCCTCACCATTAGATACAGTTCACTTTCATATCCAGGACACATCTTATCGGTGAGGGTGTTATCCCTCTTCAGGGGATTAAGTCTGCTATATCTAAGCCCAACTCACAGAGAATAGATGCTTCTCATATACGTTGACTGCTGTTACCTTGCAGTTTCGAAAAGCCGTCTGTTCTTCCATAAGTAAAGTATTATGGCTGACTGGGCGCCTTTTTAGCTTTAATATGGCAATTGCTCAATGAAAAGGAAAGCTCTGAATTCATTCCAGCTGCACTCCCTTCAAGAATTGATCTCACCACATCCATGACTGAGTGGTTGGATAAACTTAATTTAGATCGGCGCAAAGCCAGAAGTATGGTTCACCCAGTGAGAATCGAACCTATTAACAATGTTCGTCAAACGTTATTCATTATACCACGTCTCTCCGTAGATATGACACAAGGCTGCATCAATGGGACACCCAATGAGAATCGAACTCACTCGGGAAGGTTTGCTAGTTGAGCTTCCTAACCATTAAACCACCGGAAGTTCTTTAAGATAATCCAAACAAATGTCTTTTCAAGAATTCTGTGTGTGGTAATTTACGAAGCCTTTTGCTTAGATGAAGCACAAGGCTATATGAAAGAGGCACCGAATGAGACTTGAACTCAAACTCACTCGTGTAGATATGCTGGACGAGATTATTTACCATTATACCACTAAATGTGCCCAACACGTCTCTCCGTATATTGATTGTTGCTATAATAAGAAAAAATGATGATAATAATAAGTTAATAAACTGATAATTAAAGTACAGTGTATGGTGGGTTTTACCTTTTACATATATAGATAATATTATTGTTTCAATCTTTATCAATAATTTTGTCGAACAATATTAGCTCATTTGACGATGCGTGTTAATGTTAGTGTATTAATGAATTATGTATCTAAAGATTGTTAATACAGAAAGTCGACATTTCAATGAAAGGGAAACAAAATAAACCAATGAAAAATCATCCACATTTTCTTTAATCTTGTTTATATTGATTAATATAGATTACACTCATAGTAGTCACTCCGAGAAAATTATTGAATTGAGTATAAATACTAGTTGAATATGTGGGCTCAACGAAATAATCATCATGAAACTACAGATATCTTCATAAATCGTCTCGTTACTGGCTTAACACTATAAGTCCAAATAAAAACTCTGCGTGTCTGAGCGCTCGGGTAAACCACTCTGCAATTACGGTTGCTATAAACCGTAATTGCTAAAATAAGAAAATCTGTGAAGCATATTGCTAAGCTTTAAAGAGTCTAAGAATTTATATTTTTTTAATTACTGCTATCTTTATTTGGATTTTATCTTTATTAGATAAAGCATTACCAACTTCTTTTTCATATCTACTAAGATCGTTAGTCTATATCAGTGATGGTTGGTTGGTTGGGTTTTATGGCACATCAACCTTTGTAGGTTACGAGGTACATTCGATAAGTTTTCAGACTTTTTAAAAAATTGTTGTAGACTCTTGGAAATTCAGTATCTTATTGCTATACATCTTATGAGATGACTGACCAATTTTTATGATTTCAGGTTCAAATGAACTGCAACGACAGGAATTGGAATACACCCTACTAAAGCCTGACACTTTAGAAGAATGATATGCAATAAAATTCTGTTTTAAACTTGGAAGAAATGCCACAGAAACGTATCTTGCATGAATCGAACATCAGTTTTTGAGTGGCATAAGAGATTCAAGGAAGGCAGAAAGTCTGTGAGGTATAATGAGAGGTGTGGAAGAAGTAAGTAAGTCAATAGACCAGAGTTGATTGGCCAAAGGGTTAGGGTTAGGGTTACTATGTTGAGGTTTTAAGGGAGTTTAGGGAGAGATTCCCTCGGAAGAGGCCAGCACTCTTCAAATCGGGTCAGTGGCATTTCTACCAGGACAATACACCAGTCTACAACTTCATCCTTGTCACAGACTATTTGACCAAGATGGGTATCAAGACAGTTCCTCAACCTCCATATAGTCCAGACCTAGCTCCCTGTCACTTTTGACTATTCCCTAGGCTCAGGGGCTGTCGTTATGAGACAATTGAGATGAAAGAGGCTGTGACGAAGGTCGTTGACACGCTCACACAAGAAGACTTCCATGGGGTCTTTCAGAGGTTGTTGGGACGGTACAACAAGTGCATTACAGCCGGAGGAGATTACTTCGAAGGGGACTAGAGTTTCATGTGTGTTCTATCAATAAAAGTGCCTATACGAATAAAAGTCAGGAAACTTATCGCATGTACCTCATATTTAACGCCAAATCCATTTTTATGAGAACAGTTTTATTTCAAGCAATTCAGTTTAGCATGAGTACTCAGTTTAGTTGTCAAAAACGTTTCTATTTCATGCTATTCAGTTTATTCAAACAGTTCTAATTCAGGTAATTCAGTTTAGTATAAGTACAGATTTTGTTACTCACAGTTAAAAGTCAAAACCGCTCTATATTAAACAATTCAGTTTAGTTTAATTACATTTCCGATGTCAAAAACAGTTCCATTTCAAACAATTCAGTTTAACATTAGCACATAGTTTAAATGTAAGTACACAGTTTATTTGTCAATAACATCACTTTTTCGAGCTATTCAGTTAAGTCAAACAGTTCTAATTCAAACAAATCAGTTTATCATAAATATCCACTTAGTTTGATTTAACCCATAGATAGGGCCCAGTCAGGTGCTACCATTCCGCGCCAGTACTACATCAGTGAGTAAATAGCATAAATTCAAAATGCCGTATAAGCTCCGAAGGAAACTAAAACTCGAATCTCTTTAATGCACAGAAGCTGACTTAGGTACGGATGAAAAATTGATAATGGTAGTTACCCGGTCACTGGGGTTTAAAATACGCTGACTTGATCCCCAGCAGAGGATAAGACCCCTTCTCACAAAAATTGGGATGTCCTTAGGTATGATACAAAACTTCGTCTGATAGTGAGGTTCCAATTCTGGAGAACTGGGGAGTGTGGTGGACCCCTTCACTGCCATTACTCTGACCCCGATAACTAATACCTGTTTGGGTCCCATCTTTGGGTTCAATGAGATATGTTTAAAAATATTTGATAGCATCACATGCAAAAAAAAAATTCCTTTTAACAACCACACAGGAAATATAAATATGATTTGAACAATCATACTTATTCATATGAATGCGAGTCTGAAATCTTTTGGTATAAACTAAGCTTTGAGGGGTTGACATGCCATTAAAATCAGTTAATCAATCAATCAAAGAGAAGGGATGTGATAATTCAGGGCGCAGAAGCAAAATTAGGAATATTCTAGAATAAATGACTCTATTACAAAACAAGATTAATTTTACTTAAAAAAATAAACAATAAAATAAAAGATTGACACAAAACAGTAAATTTACTCAATAGAGCTATGATATTTTCAATTATTGTATCAACATTCGAAATGATTTGCATACCTTCAAAATAAATTATTCAGACATCTTATTCCATTCCCCCGCAATAGCAGCCTTAAACTAACCAATATTTAGATGGGAAGTTGTATTTGGGGTTTTTTTTTTTACTGTAACGCCCCATAGAGCGTAATCAAGGGGGTTAAGGTCTTGGCTTGATGGAGGCCATAAATTTGAAGGCCAAAATAAAGAAAACTTTTCCTGAGAAAATTATGATTTTTTGCTTCCTGTGAACCTTTTCTTTTTTCATCTTCATACTCAAAAAATGTCGGGGAGTCCTGGCAAACGAATTCAGTTTTAAATCTTTAAATTGCTGTCCTCCCAGTTTCTCGTTGACTAGCGTGCTTTTTTATTGACGTTGGGCGAGGGGCTACTTAATCACCCTAGCGAGAGCAGGTAAAAAGCCTTCTTTTCGTTTTTTGTTCAACTCTCCACTCCCTATTTTCATTAAAAAGCTCTTCTTCGGTAAAAGAAAATTCTATGATTTGTATACGGTAGACAAAGAAACTTTGGCTTTGTTTCGGGGTTGAGTAAATCATAGATTCTTTGTCGTTTCTTTTCTTTCTCCCTCATAATAGGCTGAATTTTAATTTTTAAAAAAGTGCATTTATAATAGAGCTAACCGTAAAAATTTAGATTTATTACGTTTTTTTTTTTAATTGAACAAATCAGACTAAAATAACGTTATAAAAATTACTCCATATTTTGCTTCTACACCCTGCTGGTAAAAATTTTATGTGCTTCTTTTAGAGAATATGTCCCGTTTTTATAGACTAAAGTGTGTGAAAATTTTTGCAATATTTTGGTATGTGCTAGTTTGTGGTGCGTACAGTTTGTGACCGAAGTAGCTGAAGCCGTGCAAGGTAGGTAATCGCCAAGGTTGGTAGTATCGTAGTAATTGGTGTGCTGACACATTGGGCATTGCTTCACGCCACGTGTCATTTGAAAATCGCCCAGATGAACGTGCAATGTAGTCTAATTTGGGAACTTAGTCTTTACGAGTTTGAATCTGGCCATAACGCCGCGGAAGCTATCAAAAATGTTTATTGTGCGAAAGGTGAAGGCACCATTGATCACAATACTGTAACAACACAGTTGAAGATATTTCGCTTGGGTTGCAAGAACCTCAATGATCAGGCAAAGATTCGGAGGCTATGCTCCAACCCATGGAAGAGAATCCGGTGAGTCATGCTCGGAGAGTATCAGGCAAGCTCGATATTTCCCAGTCCAGTGTGGTTCATCACCTTCAGGTTCTCGATAAAAGCATCACTGACAAATTGTGCCTCATGAATTGCAAATAAGTCACCAAAATACTGCAAAACTTACCCTGGTACAAATAGATTGTTTTAACGTTAACTATAAAGGAATTTATTCTTATAGCTCTTCCAGTCGCAGAGTCTTCTTTCATGGACCAGAATTATTTTATATGGCTAGCCATCTTCAATTCACCGCTCACATTGTACTTATAGCTACGAAATAATTACTTTTCTTTCAAATCTTCTCCGTCTGAAATAACGAATAGCAAAGCCAAGCATTTGCTCATTTACATCAGTTAAGTGTTGAGATATAGGAAGAAAGAGAATTTACAGCCACAATGGAAAAAGAGAGAAAAAGAGATTGCCATCCAAATATTGACGCCATTTTGGATTTTCTGTTTGATATGAAGATGACAAGGTTTTGACCGGAGATAATACCTAAGGTCAAACGGTCTATTGGAAAAGACTAACTGAAGGCTAAGTCGCCATGATATAGGGATCGCTTTGATGTACGCTGAAATTTAAAATACTGACAATCAGTTGAAATCAAATACCTGACCTCAGTCAATCTGGAATTAGAAACCTTGAATAGACAACACGAAGCGTTAATTTATAGGGAAAGTGAATAGATGTTGCTGTGATATGATAAAAATTCGAGTAAGCTTTTCTTAATTCGTAATTGATTTTTGGGTTTGAAGGGTGATTTTAGTGGAGTGATCAGCTTGCTGATTTTACAATAATTAAAATAGATTCAGTTTTTCTCAAGCGCTTAAAACTTATAGCCTTGTGCTATACTCGTCTTTATGCAAAGAAACCTGTTTTGTAAAAACACAGACGTTTGTATTTTAGGAAGTAATGACAGATTTTAATTTTTAATGTTTTGATATGCTGAACGCTGGTCTTGTTAGGCTCGTTAGCACAAACAAACTTTAATAGCAAATTAGAACAACAGTACCCCAACAGGTGTAAAAAATGCAAAAATCTTCGTCTTATTATTACTTTCAATTCCATCTATTCTATTGGGAAGTAATCATCTGATAAAATAGCAAAAATAAGCAAATTTAATCTGTCCTGGGGCTTCAGTTTAGAACGTGTTCACTGTAACCCCTGCAGAGGGTCAAAAGTCCCCCGCTGCAAAAGAGGTATCCTGGGTATGAAACTAAACTGCAGCTATCAACCACTGACAGGATCCGATACAAGGTCAATTTTTAAGTGGGGTACAGCTAGTTTGAATTTGTAGTTTATTTTCCTTGCCCGAGTGCCAAGGCTAAAACAGTGCACAGTCTGCCCTATTCTAGCCATCGATAGGGAAAGAAATGCTGGTCTCCTCAAAGGTAACAGTTCAAAGTGACAACAGCCTGTATATATGAGGAGCATCTATTGCTCTTTTGGTGAGTCTTTGAATACGCTGATTGTAAAAATTCGCCACAAAAAATAAATCTCCTGAGTATGATACTCAACTGCATTTGATGGAGGGGATTCAGTTCTGGAGATCTGTTGAGTGGGGAGTACCCTTATATTACGATTACTCCCAAGTTTACTCTGTTAGGTTGGGTCAAACATATCTATTTTAAAAATTATAAGTTTTGAATAGATTTGGTGAAACCATATGTGTGCAAAGAAATGATTATTATCAAATAGGAATAATTCCGTTAAGCCATGGGATAGAGTCTATATTATTAGATAACAAAAACCCTGTCTGCAAAAGGCGTAGAATATTCTGATGGGTGAAAAATAAATATAAATGTACAATGAATGCCATTCCAAAAATCTTTAAGAATGAAATAAGATGGGTTGATACGCCGTTAAAATCAATCAATTAATCAATCTAATTTATTTTTTTGGAATTAAAAGTTTCTAGTAAAAACCCGTGTTACTCAAGACAATATTATCAAATTATCCAGTTGATTTTAAACTGAAAATATAAAATTAGTATATCTGTATATAGAAAATCATCCATAAATAAATAGACCTGAATAGTTTTTGTTTTGTTTTATTTTGTTTTGTTTTATTTTGCTTTGTTTTTTATTTAAATAGTTAATTTTCTCATAAACTAAAATTATCGGGATATCATTATGTCTAGTGGAACATTATACATTAAAAAAACAGAGAGTATTAGGGGTTCTCTTTACCAAACTATGATGCATTGAAACCAAAAATAAAATTTAATAACTACGTATACGGAACGTTCTTATTTTTGAACAACATATTCATATGTTTTACTACTACATGTTTATATGTAAGGTAAAAAAATTTCAATGATGTTACTTTTAAAAATGTTATGAGTGTACTTATTTATGGGCGATGATATAAATTTATTTGATGACTGAAAGGGTTGATTTCCCGGTGGTGCTTGTTCGAGTCCAGATGGAATTGTACTCGAATAACGAGATAATTATTATGCAACAAAGATTTGTGACGATTATTTAAATGACATATAAGTATTAAACCTGATATCCAATTAAATGAATAGGGGATTAAAACATAGTCCTCCTAGAATACCTTGTATTTTATATTTCAGGGCTAGATCAAAATATCTCTTCGATTTAAAAATGACATTTATACAGATCTATGATCCATTAATGGACATTCACTGATTATTTATTTTTCTTGATCTCCATTATGAAATATTCAATACTTGTTTTCTTAATTCGTGACCTAATGAAAAGATTTCAGTTGAAGCTAAAACGAAGGCAGATGGCATCTATTATTTCCATAAGTAATGAAAGCTGAAAAAATATACATTGCTTTTTGTCTGTTCGTTTCTACTTCATTTACCAAAAATATCCTGTTGATTTGATTCTTTCTTTTGGGAATGTGAAGGAAACCAAAAATGAGTCACTTTTCTTCAGTTTGTTCAAGTAGAAGGATTCTTACTATATTTTTAATAAAACTTCAGAGAATAATCCGGTAGAGATGTTTACTTAACATAACCAGAAATATATCGAATGTTCTAGAAATAAGGAACACTTATTTTAAGATTTAAAAAATAATCTAAACCCATAGTATCATGGCAAAAGATTCTATAAAACCTATGTCTTCGTTGATTTCAAAATTGATTGAATTTTATGTATGATATGATTGGTACAATACAGTACCCTTATATAGTCTTGTAGTGTATTTACACTGAGGTTTACAAAATTTACCAATTCATCTACCTCAAAATGTAAAATATATATACATATATATATATATATGTGTGTGTGTGTGTGTGTGTGTGTGTGTGTGTGTGTGTGTGTGTGTTCATATTAAATTGTTAATTATATTGTTTATATTATATTTTGAAAATGGCCGAGTAAATGTGTGTTCCCAATGGTCCGGGATAGCGGGGTTCAATCCCAGTCGAATCATACCAAAGACTCAAAAAATGGTAAACACTCGGCATCTTAAGGTAGGGATCAAGGGTAAAGTGAAGCAATCCAGGGAATGAAGTAGCACCCTCAACTAGACCTTAGTTTAGTAGCTACTGAAAAGAGAGCCTTCAGGTCGCCATCTTTACTTTTACTTATATATAACAAATAGAAATAAAAAAATCCTACTTGTCTTATGACTTTTGTTCATGTTATATATATATATATATATATATATATATATATATATATATATATATATATTGCTGCCTAATTTGATGAATCGATTGATCGATGTGTTCATGTGTCTCACAAATTTTCAACAATCTTGCCAGATATTAGCAACCTTTCATAAAATCATATCTTCATTCAACTTATTTTTCATTCGAGAAATAAATTAGATGCTAAAATTCTTCAACTTTTATGCAAGAATTTGCTCACACTCACCCCCCCACCCCACCCCACAAACACACACACACACACATATATATATATATATATAGAGAGAGAGAGAGAGAGCAGGGAATGTTGTTAAGCTGCCAATAAAATTTCGTGCACAAAACATTAATTTTACAAAATTAGGAAACATTCATTCGGTTACTATTCCAAATAAGTAGAATTCTTCGTAGTTTGATGTTTACACTGATTGGAACGTCGCAATAGATTTAGAACCACATCTGACCTTTCCAGCTGAGATAAGTTTAACCACCTAGTTTCGGAGTCTAATGATTTGGTCATTTAATTCAAAAGAGTTTATATAATTGAGTTAAAGGTTCCTTTGAGGAAAATCTTGACTGGGCACATCATGGTAAGCTGGAAAAATACGAAGATCTACGAAGGGCAATGTGTAAAAAACAGCTGGACTACTGATATTTTTCCCTGTGAAGTCAGATGCTGAGGTTTTATTGCTAATTCGACCTCTCTATATCAAACTAAACTCTGGATGTCACCGTCAGAAAAACAGGTTTAAAGATAAGACAGAAGCAAAATTTGTATACATCTAACATATCTGGACTGTAACATAAAACCTACAAAGCCTGTTGATATCGTTACGTAATGCTGAGGCTCTCTGGATGTGTAGTAATTATCTTTTACCTCTAAACTATGGCTGACAACATGTTCTTCTGCATCTGATGGCGTTTTTGGTGTTAATGCTGCCGTTGCAATAATTATATATACACACATACACATACACACAGGTGTACACACACATGCACATACACACACAGAGTTGCAGAGCGATATTGAAGAAGCTGATGACGAAGCATTGTGATTCTGTGTAATGGAAACGGATACAATGCTCAACTATTATATTATTGAGCCTCAATAGCATTTAGAGAATGTCTTCTGCTTCAGCTTCGTCATGATCAACGAAAACATATATGCCATATCCTGAGCTTACACACACAAACACACACACACACACACACACACACACACACACATATATATATATATATATATATATATATATATATATATATATATATATTTGAGAAACTCAATAAACCGTCATTTGGCTATTATGAATCTATTTCAGCTGCCAAATTTATAAAAGAAACCAGCTTCTATAAAGTTACCAGCTGAGATAAATTTTAATATTTAAATGAGTTTTTTTCAATTATATGGAAATTTGCTCAGTAAGAAATTTGTATATTAATTATCATATATTCGGAATTCCTGGAGATTTGTAAGAATCCTCTTCTATATTCGCAAATAAAATCATTCCCACGTCATTTTTGGATGCCATATATATATCAATATATATATGTTTTTTCCCTTAAGTTTTTTTTTTCACAACAGCTCTAACTGATGTTTTTCATTTAATTTTTAGTGACAGCAATTCTTCTCAGGTTTACATGACTCTTCTAAATATTGTAGCTGGTTTTAACAGTGCAATAGTCTGGAAGGTCTCGATTCTTTCTCTGATTTCTTGTTCTAGTCTTTTTTTACATGTCTTTGGAGAGAATGAACCAAGGTCACCAACTCCTTTGGCTATAGCTGATATCTTCATCCTCGACAGCTTTTACAAATCCCTGGCAAGTATTTTCTATCTTTTTATGTCCATTCTATGGAAAGGCACAATCCACTAGTTCACAAGTTCTATTCAAAACGGCACAAATGGAAGGCAGCGTAATTGCTCGACGTTTGCAGATAAATGATCTTTTATATTTCGAAACAGCAACAGGACCAGAATAAATTTTAAAAGATTAAAATACTAGAAATTAGTCAGGAGTGTCAGATGATTGTTGGTCATATGTTAATTTTTTACTTATTGACTTTTTGTTTTGTTTTTAGTTACGTTACTCGAACTTTTGGAGAAAGGTCTGGAAATTTATAATTTATATCAACCATTTTATTAGTATTTTAATAGTAATAGTAGTTGTTGGGGTAAAGGTAATAATAATAATAATAATAATAATAATAATAATAATAATAATAATAAGAAGAAGAAGAAGAAGAAGAAGAAGAAGAAGAAGAAGAAGAAGAAGAAGAAGAAGAAGAAGAAGAAGAAGAACTTTCGGTTTCTGATTTGTTGATATGTAAAAAAATATATGTATACATGTTTCTGTATATTTTAATAAGTAATCCAAGTAAAATCAATATTCCAAATGTTTTGTCAAAAAAGTATGGCTAAAAAATCTTCCCGGAAGCCATGAGGTCGAACTTTTATGCAAACGTAAATATAATCTGTTAATCAACTAGAAAAACAAAAGCTAAAGTAATAGTCGTTTGTCTTTTGAATTGTTGGCACTGTGATTCAAATCCAAAAGTTGACATATGGAAAAATGTTTAAAGATTAATAAAAGTAAAAATAAGTAAAAAAAAAAAAAAAAAAGTAGCTGCACATATACATATTTACCAACCCCTCTGCTCGAGCAGGTCAATTTTTCAGCGGAGTTTAACAGGTTTTAATTCAGAGTTTTCCTTCTCCTAGACTAGTTGCCTCACCAAACCTGAAGAACTCAGTCTGCCCTACTATTTACCCATAGCTGGAGGGAGAATAATTGGATTCATACATTTCCCAATAGTATTAGTGCTATGTGAAATGCAATCAGTCTCGTCAAGGATTTGAACTCGTGTTGCCGTGTCCATTTCCAACGACGAAAACTTTTACACCACGGGCACCTCCAGCAGCACATAGGAGGATGAAAGATTAAACCCCACAAACGCTGATTAAAGTAACAAGAGGACAGTTTGAACGATACTAAGTTAAAACTTAGAATTTTGAAGGCGTAATGACAATACATACATACATACATATATATATATATATATATATATATATATATATATATATATATATATATATATATATATATATACCCGTTTAATACCCATTAAAATTATTTGGGGAATCTGGAAAGCAGTAGTATTTTTCTGTCTCTCCTCTCCACGACTTCGCTATTTAAGCTTTTTTTTCTTTCAAATTTTGTGATATAATTTTAGTTAAATTTCTACCGGTTATTGCTATTGAAAAGCAACAGTTAATTCATTGTTTTTTAATCGCATTCTTAGTCGATTTTTTTTCATAAAGTATGATTCTCTTGCTTATTAATTAGTAATATATGCTGTACAATATATATATATATATATATATATATATATGTGTGTGTGTGTGTGTGTGTTGGTTCTTATGAAGACTTTTTCTTTTGTAATTGAATATCTGGTTTTACGTTGCAATAACTAAGTTGAAGGTTTATTGTTAAAGTATAGAGTAAAATTAATTCTCAAAGTTAGAACAAAATTAAAGGCATGTTTGGATACTTACTCACTCATAAACTTGCAAATCCTAATTCACGTTACGATATTCGCTTAAAAGCATAGATAATAAAGGTTAGAATATAATCCTGCGAAGCCGGGAAAAAAACCCCGAAAAATATAATACTCCCACTACTTAAAAAAATTGCATGCACGCATATATCACTGGAAGTCATGGGAAGCAGCAAAGTGGATGTGCAGTAAGGAGAATGAATTCTAAGTTTGGTCAACGGTGAGCTTAAAGCAGATGCTTGGTGGAAGAACCTCATAAATCAACAGTCATAATCAAACAGTTCTGTCATGAAATAACACTAACTCATTAATAAGGCTGATGTCTATTAATGTGGTGAAAACAGACAAGAAAAGATTACAACGACTCTAATTCAAACCCTATACTAAAACGTATGACCCTTCACACGGGTAAATAATGGACACTTTCTGCTGAAGTTAGAGTTCTGGCCCCAGTGTTCGAAAAATCAGTTACAGAACTCAAATCCAAACCAAAATTACTTGGATCAAAAACATTGTTGACATTTAACGTTGAGACATTTAATGCTATAAACCAGTTACCACAGCAGACAGTGTCTGTAGCAGAGCAAAATATAAACATCATATGCATATCAGAACATAGGTGCTACCATAGGAAACTAGAAATGAAACATAACAATACTGGTAAAGGATGGACATTTGTCTTGGAATCTGCATGGAGAAACTTCGTCAATAGTGTTATTGGTAGAGGACGAGGAATGCTTCTAAGTCCTCGTACCTTAAATCATAAAACAGTAAAGAAAAAAATCCAACCTAGGTTGTCTTTTTCATTTAATAGCAACCCCTGCACAACAATTGTATCCAATGTTAGTGATGAAACAGATATCACTTTCTTCAACGTGCAATCTTCCTTTGCCCGACACATTCCCGCACAAATCTTCATAAAGACACAGACGAAAATGAAAAATTCTGCTTTCACAACTAGTCAAACAGAAATGGGGAATATCTAGCAGACTTTTTCCTCGAGGGTAGGATTCCGTGCCTTAGGGAAACCTATGTATCTACACCAACCTGAATAACTCTAAACTACAACCTGGTTATGTACTCATGAAAAAGAAATGGATAAATAGCGTTCTGAATAGTGAGGCACTCCTCTTTTGAATAAATAAAATCCGATAACAGAATAGTTACAGCAAAGATACACCTAAATCTACACATAAAAAGAAACAAATAGTCCAGACCGCACGTTACGACTAGTCCTTACTTAACGATTAGTAATAAATATACGATAATTGAAAAAAAGAAATTCGATACTCTACAGGAAATATCTGAAACATACTTCGAATGATGAATATGAAAACTTCATCATTACCCACATTGAAGCAGCCACAGAGTGTATTCCAACCAAACCAAGAGCTAAATGTAGAGTTCCATGGGGATCACTAGTAGTTAGAAACAACTAGATAAAATGAAAATAGCATCCTTACTTAATAAAAGAAACCCAACAAATGCCAATGTCAAGAAACTTAAATTCCAGAGAGAATAAACGCATAAAAAAACAAGAATACATTGTAAAGGCAAAATCAATAAAATCAGACTCTCAGTAGAAGAAAGACAATCTCGAATAGCGTGGTAGACAGTAAATGAAATGAGCAGAGGGAAGAACACTTCAAGAGTAAAACTAAAAGCTGCCGGCTATGAAGAAAGAATATAGAAGTGGAAAGAACATTTCAAGAACCTGCCTGAATAATCTCGAAAAGTTATTGAAAGGTTTTTCAATGACTTTTCGAGATTTTTCAGGCAGGTTCTTGAAATCATAAAAAAAGTATTATTAGGCAAACAGACATAAAACTAGGACAGTTTACAAGGGAAGAACTTAACGCAGTACTGATAAAAATTAAAAACAGAAAATTTGTAACTTTCACGAAATACCTGCTAAATTATGGAAGACAAGGAAATTTTATGAAAAGCTTCTTCGATTATGCAACGCTATCAATAAACAAAATAAAATAGAGAGATGTACAAAAAATGTATACAACCCTTTCCCAAGAAAGGTTACCTCAGACTTATTGAGAATTACAAAGGCATAATTCTTACTGTTACATCTACTTAGGTTTATTATGCATTCCTTTTCAAACGTATAAAATCTGAAATTGAGAAAATTCTTAGGAAAATCAGCATAGTTTTCGGAAAAATCATTCCATAACTTCAGAGATTCTGACTATCTGACGAATCATCGAAGAAGTACGAGTAAAAAATCTCGTAGCAAAACTAGTGTTCGTAGATTTCTCCAAGGTACTTGATATCATATACAGGGGAAAGAAGGAGCAAATGCTACTGGCATATGGCCTCTGCAAAGAAACTGTTACCACTATAATGACGCTTTACAAAAACACGAAAGCTATGGTTCACTCACTTGAGGGAGACAAAAACTTCTTCGACATTGTCACCGGCATTTTGCCAAGAGATAAATTTCCACCATATTTGTTTATAATCAGCCAAGACTTCATACTTCAAATGTTGATAGATCTTAATAAAAGAAAATGGCTTTACGCTAAAAACAAAAGAGTAAGAAGTAGAAGATATCCTGCAAAAGCTATAATAGACGCAGACTATGCAGATTATCTAGTGCTTCTTGAAAAATACACTTTCACAAGTTGAATCCTGCGGCATAGTCCAGAGTAAGCAGCAGGAGGCATTGGCCTTAAGGAGCCATCTCCACTCTGAGTGGCTGGCTTCTAAAATTACTAGACAAGTTCACATACCTCAGTAGCAATATCTCATCTACTGAAAGTGATGTCAACATACGCCTAGCAAAGGAGTGGACTACTATTGATAGGTTATCGTTCTTATGGAAGTCTAATCTATCTGATAAAATAAAACGGGATTTTTACCAAGCAGTATCAATACTACTATGTGGATACACCACATGGACACAAACAAAATGCATGGCGAAAAAACCAGACTGGAAGTACAAAGGAATGATACGTGCTATTTTAAACAAATACTGGAAAACATTACCCCACAAAACAGCAGTTTTACAGCCACTTACCTCCCATCACAACCCACCCCCAAGACGAACAAGACATGCGAGACATTGCTGGAGAATCAAAGACAAACTCTTTTGACGTTCTTCTATGGACCCCTCAGCTCAATGCAGACACTGGATGTAGTTTGGAGGGCCTCCCGGAAGCGATGGATGGTAGAGACGTATGGAGAGAGAGTGTCGGACATCCGTGCTCTCAGCGGGACTTAATGATGATGATAATGATCTAAAACCTACATTAATATATATATATATATATATATATATATATATATATATATATATATACGTATGGATGGGCGTAGAGATTTTCTATTTGGGCAGCAATATTCTGTGCTGATAAGTTTTGTTAAGAGTGGCAAATAAGTAATGCCTTGTTAATTTTATTGATTTCCACTTTCTTTCTTACAAGAGATCATGTTATAGAGCAAGAGAATGTAAGAATTTTTTCTTGATTCAAGTGCTTTTAAGCTATGGTCATTTGCAAGAACGAAATAAAGAATGATCTGTGGGCATTATTGTCTTCTGATAAGGCTCAGAATTTTTTTCAGAATTTATCTTTTGGAGCAATAAAATTGAATTACGTTGTTACGAGTTAGAAAATTAAGAAAATTTATTGGAGTATTTCTTTACATAAAGTCAGACGGGTATAGGTTTTAAAGATATCAACTTAAACTTGGTGATTTTTAAGAATATTTAAAACATTTCTCAGCTTAAAAGCTACCTATTGTATGTTTTTTCATTTTATAATTAAATGTTCAAGTATCTTGAGTCGTTAATTTGAACTAATATAACGGAATATGCGTGTAATTTGCTATTATTGATCTGATATTAGTAAGAATATTTTGGTGTCTTCAATATGTTGATTGACATGAAATCGAAGTATCGGATGGAAATAAGATCTCTCCAATGAACTAAAACGGGATTTCTTTCAAGCTGTGACTGTGTCAATACTACTGTATGAATGCACCACATGAAGACTAACAAAACGCATGGAAAAAAAGTGAGATAGGAAATTCACAAGAATGCCTTGAACAATTCCTGGAAGCAATACTCCACAAAACAGCAGTTGTATGGCCACTTATTTCCCATCTCACAAATTAGACGGACAAGATATAAGGGCACTGCTAGAGAAGCAAGGATTACCTCATAAACAAAGTTTTTTTTCATGGATAAGATAACAAGAATGTCTTTTTAAAAATTTTCTTTTTAGTAATAGCCAGAAAAGAATTCAATGCACTTGAATGCCTCTCCCCCCCCCAAAAAAAAACAACAACTTACAATCCCCTCTCTTGAGTGATATTTAACATTTTTTCAATAAGAAATTAATTTCGTATACACACACTCTCACACACACTCTCTCTCTCTCTCTTTCTCTCTCTCTCTCTCTCACACACACATACACACACACACACACACATATATATATATATATGCTACGTGGTGCCACATAATTTAGGAACCGCTTTGTATTTTGCCATATGGGATATATAAGCACATTTTATGCGCCTTTTAATGTTGTATGTTTCGATCAGAATAATTTAGATATGGTAATACATTTCTGTTGAAACAATATTATGTCACAAATAGCAAGGTCACTTAGTATAAGTTGACTGGCAAAAATTTACGCTTATATTTTATTTGCTGATGTCAAAGCGAATATTAGAATTGAATTAGAAGACATGAAACGGATTTTACCATCGGAAACTAGAAAAAAATTGGGAAATTAGATCAGCTAAAATTCTGACTTTCCTTCCTTATCACCTCTCTCCCTCTCTTTCTCTCTCTCTCTCTCTCTCTCACTTTCTCTCTCTCACTTTCTCTCAAAGCTTTGAAAATCATATTGTCATGTTTCAACAGAGGTCTGGCGTCATCAGAATACCAACAAATTTTCATGCTTGCTGGCTGATAGTATGAGGTTTTATTTAGGCATTTTAAGAAGATTCAAGCATATATATATATATATATATACATATATTTTTTCATCATACAACGTGTGAAAGCACGTGCGATACCCTAGCCTCATCAGCCGCCAACCAGGGTGATAACACAGTTTCGGTAGCTCAAGGCGGTTCTGCCACTCCTGGCGCTACCGAGCAGTTTTTGCCACCGGACAGGGTATTTAAAAGAAATATATATCTATATATACACAAGATCAACTAAAAGCAGACATTACATTGGACGTTCGTTCATCTTCATTTTGGTGCAGTTTGTGATTTAAAAACGCGTTTACTTACAGCCGTTGATGTCATAGCAACCGTTTCTTGATTTTTCGTAATCACATGAGGAAGGTGGTTACGCGTGTATATCATTCTTGTTGAAATCCTTTCTATATCCGTTATCTATTCGGTTCGTTTTCTTTCATTTATGCGTTACTGCCCGAAAGCACTCGAGACAAACGTCATATATAATTCCACTGAAAGATGTTATTGTTAATCAATGGGCCCTCAAGATATATATATATATATATATATATATATATATATATACCTCTATAGTCATCCACAGAGAGATCTGTTTCGTTCTATCAGAACGCATCAGCGTGGCTAGACAGTAGCTTCCCGTAGCTGGGATCTAAACCCGGTTGACTCAAACGCCAAGCCAAAGCCTCTAACCATTCAGCCAAGAGGAGCCATTAGCTGCGAAGTAAATTTTAAACGGTTATGAATCACAATTACTATTGTTTACATACATCCATTCAACGGCTGCCGAGACCTCAATTCGTATACGAAGAGGCTTGCAATGAACGCTAATGCCAACACAATTACTTCTTCGACAGATATATATATATACATATATATATGTGTGTGTGTGTGTTTGTGTGTGTGTGTGTGTGTGTGTGTAAAGATGATAATGATAAAGCAATAGAAAAACTCACGACCGGTGAGTTTTCAACATGTCCCAAATGTTCAAGACATGATTATTACTAGCTCACTTGACGAACCACAACGTGAAACTCTGAAATGTGAGCGTCTATCCCGCTTCATTATTATCTTCTTTTATACTTTAAATATATTGTGATAATTCTCTGTATTTTCGTTTATTGAGCGCAGTAAAGATTTTAAGATTTTGAACGCTTTTAATCATACTTCGGTTTCGGTTTATGTTTAATGTCATATCACCCTTCGAGGGTTATTTTATGTTAAAGTTATTTAATGTTATATGAGAACAGTTGAGGTACGATAGATAGTGGAGACAAGGGAGGTCATAAACTTCCCAAGAGTATGAATCCAAAAGTGGACATAAGAACAGGAATGAAGTTTAAACTCACTACAATATCACAGGCCAGTACGTTAGCTACAATACCTTCGGGACTCCCTGTTAATCATAATTGTTTATATATATATATATATATATATATATATATATATATATTAGGATAATAAATTTATTTACATCATTTTAAGAGCATTGATATAAATCAAAAAGTTTTATTTTCCTATTGGATCTGATGAAGTCCTGTTAAAAATTATTTTAGTCTTTTTTCATATCCACGCTCTTAACAGAATAGAAATAAACTCATTATCTTTATGTGACCAAATATTTGTTTTCCCTTGAAATGATACATATATATATATATATATATATATATATATATATATATATATATATATATATATATATATTATATTTATATATATATATTATTTTATTGTATAATATTAATACTGAATATATGATTAATTAATATGCATATCTTAAATACATATTTAAGTTTTTAAAAAGATAATAATATAAAAATAAAATAAAATGAAATTGATTACTATAACTGAAGTCACGTCTATTCTGCATGGCTTTTAAATACCCTACGTGGCACTATGGTTACTACACCCAACATGGCGCTCTAACGCCCTCGTGACACCATGTTTACGACGTCCAAAAATGTCAACATCCAATATCATGTTCATTTTAAAAAAAAGTCACTGACGATAAAGTTTTTACTTTGGAAATAATTAGACTCAAATAATTATAATTTCGCATTGCAATAGCCCTCTAAATTAATACAATACAATAAAATAAAATAATTTGTGCAACGCTTCAAGCAAATTACAGAATATTTATATATATATATATATATATATATATATATATATATATATATATATATATAAGTGAGCATGTATATATGTATAGATATGTGTGTGTATGTGTGTGTGTGTGTGCGTGTGACTGTGTGTATGTTCATCTGTCAAGCACCCTGCCGTCTAATGAATATCATATCGATTGAAACGCTGCGCTAAATCCAAGGAACTTGACGTCAGTATTTTGAAAAATACATGGAATATATTTTATAAGATCGCATCGATGAGCCGAGTTCTTTGGAGCAATCATGTAAAGTTGCTACATGAAATATCTAAAACACTTTGGAACGTTTGTGTTCGAATCAATGTTTTATTTGCACTGAAATGATTTATATCTGATTCAATAATGAGTTTTTACCAGAAAACAACCCCCGCTCCAACCAATTGCCATTCCCAAATCTACAGTAGATGCACTTGTGTGTATTCGTTCATCTTCTTGAGACTATTTAGTGTTTTTATCCGAAAAAAAAAAAAGATTTATTTGAAACCGAACAATGGTCGAATATAAAAAGACTTATTGGGTGAAGTTCCGGATCATTCTCTTAAATCGTCTGTTCTTGAAGCATTGAGAAATGTTCCGGTAGGCATTGACTCTATAATTGTCACGTGATGTCTATTAAGAAAAAGCAAGGAAGTCCCCCATCATCCCTCGCTGTCGTGTAAGGCACTCAAATGGCTGCTACTGGTGTGGGCATTCTTATTCTGGTGAAATATTGGCCAATTGTCTATAATTAATGGACATGTTCAAGAGCCGAGAATAATGGCCGCCTTTTAATAGCGGGAAAATAGGCAACCAATAGAGATAAAGGAAACTGAAGAGAAATCATGATCTTTTCGCACAAACAAATAACCTGATATAAGTCTAGAAAGGAATATATTTATATTTGTTATGCATTCATTATTCTTTGAATTGAAGTTCTAAGGTTGGTCAGGTTATATATATATATATATATATATATATATAAATATATATATAAATATATATATATATATAAATATATATATATATATATATATAAATATATATATATATATAATAGCGAGATACCCGGCGTTGCCCGTGTATTATAACAAATTAACGCTTATAATATGACTATTCTTTTCTTTTCTTTTCTTTTCTTTTCCTCGGAAAGCAATTCGAGAATGGTCAATATTTATCACAATTAAATTATAACTTTTGCAAAAATATTTTCTCTTCATATATTTAAGCAGCATGTTCTTCAAAGTTCAAAAATACGACGACAGCGTATTTATAATTTACTAATTTTGTTTTTTTAATTTCTTATGTTAATTCAACATATTTGGGTTTTTTACAAAAGTATTTTACACTTAAAATTGTTCAAATGGATAAAAAGTTTGTTTAATGACACTTTTAATCAATATTGATTCAACTTTGTCAAACTGAAATAACCTTTTCAAAAGAAATCAACAGTTTTTAAAATACTTATTTATTAAAAACAAAACAATTTTTTAAAAAATGGGAGACACTTTATTTACTATATTTTTTTTATTTTCTTATCAAATAAATAACATTTTTGAAAATTAACCTCATAATATATAATACTAATTTTTATAATTTTTTTCATTTTTACGAAAGGATTCTACGCTTAAAACTTTTGAAATGCATAAAAAGATGTAATTTGTCTGTTTTTTTAATAGAAAAAGAAATTTTTTTTTCACTGACAAATGTTTGTAATATTTTAGAATAATTTTTAGGGACCATATATCAAAAACGAATAAATTACAGTGTGCTACTTCTGAAGCAATATTATACTTAAGGCTAAGGAGGGTTAATACCTTTCTCAAGGGTATTAGTCTGAAAGTTAAAAAAAAATAGAGTGACTCAGGTTCGATCTCACAACTATGATATCGTAGTCTAACATGTTAACTACAACGTCACGAGAATTCCCCCGCATGAAAATCTGTGTAACGGACGCAAAACAATATATATATATATATATATATATATATATATATATATATATATCAGTTAAAAGTTTCCAAATTTGGTATTTCCTTTAATGCAATTTTTGGGGGGAAACATGCAATTTTGTTTTTTACAATTTATTATTGCAATTTTTTGCAAATTTTTAAAAGTTATTTTTGATGTTTTCAGATACAGTTTTTTGCTAATGTTAAAAAAGAATGAAAACAAAATAATAATTTTTAGGTTTTTTTACGACTAACTTGTTTAAATCGTAAGTTGCGGAAGTAATATATGTATATATATATATATATATATATATATATATATATATATATATATATATATATATATATATATATATATATATATATATATGCAAAAGAATTTTTTGAATGAAAATCTTTTTAAAAGTTTAGATAATTATATAGAAATGTCATTCTAAACTCTAAAAATCACATAAATTTAATTCAAGAATATTTTATATGAAAATAAATTGAATACAAACGCAACTTAACATTCTTTGTCGATTGTGAAATGGTTTTGGAAGTAGAAATATTCTGATGTTGGAGTTAGGGTGAGTAAATGACCTTCTCAAAAAAGTAACTATTTTGTCCGGTGGTTTAATTTTAAGTCTATTATGGCATCGCTATAAATTCATGATACGATTAGAATGATAGATTGAAAAGTGGTATTTTGTACTTAATTGCAGCCTTCTATGTCTAGCGTTTTGGGTATCCATAGAGTCTAGACACAGACAGACAGAATCTACTTCTAAAGTAGATTACAAAAAATGAACGAAAGGAGAGTCCCTGGGGCTTAATGGCTAAAGTGCTGTAGTGTCTCCTCGAAGTTAGCGAGTTCGAATTCCAGTCTCGCTGTTACATTCACTTTCCGACTAATACCGTTTCTCCCCTCAGCTTTATGTTTTATAGTTTCACTGCAGTTCTACAAGAATAGCTTTGGCATTAAATAACTCTCAAAGTTTGATATGCCATTTAAACAAATCAACCGAACCAAAACTGAATGGCTGCTTACTCACACCTTTGTGGCAGTCTCAATTCCGTAATTTTATTCATGTTAGGTTTAACCTGTTTTACTGTCTGGTACTTTTTTTTAATCAATGGAAAACATTTTAAAAAGAGTTATATATATATATATATATATATATATATATACATATATATATATATATATATATATATATATATATATATATATATATATGTATATATATGTATGTATATATATGCATATATATATATATATATATATATATATATATATATATTGAATTTTATATATAAATTGAATTTTTTGTTTAATTATATATATATATATATATATATATATATATATGATTAAATAAAAAATTCAATTTGAAGTTCCATTATAAATATATTTCAGGTCTATAAAATGACCTTATTCAGATGGATAAAATACCGTTGTGCATGTAGACAGGTTTACATCGCTTCTGGTGAAAAGAGAATTAAATTTAAAAAAAAAACTTTCAATTTCTTTGAAAAAAGATTTTGGGTGGAAATATCATGATATACTAACAAATATAATGTTTATGCATTCTTTTTTTTTTCTTTTTTAAAAAACCAGACTTTAAAAAATCTATCGATAAATGCCTAAAGATATAAATAGTAATTTGAGACTCAATTAAATATAGTATAAAGAAGAATAAAAATTTACTCCTAATTTTCTTTGAAATTAATGTTCATTTTAGATATTAAATAATATAGTCTTTGTAGTCTAAAAAATTAATATTAATATCAATTTAACCAAACATCTATTTGTGAAACATATCGTAACAAACTCCTTATTATTTTTCGTTTAATTTCATGAAAAATGTTTTCGCTCAGCACGTGAGTTTCGATGTATTTTTATCAGAAATTAATTATATATTCGGTAGCCCTTGACATTGAGCACTCAGCTGGATATTCCTATTCATGTTGGATTATAACTTAATAGTCTAACCCTTTGACTATTTTCCTCGGATTATATATATATATAAAACCATGCCCTAACCCAGAGTCATCATCTGATGAAGGCTTTGTTAGAAGCAATGCTGTTGTATAAACATCAGTTATTGTATGATACCTACTATATATATATATATATATATATATATATATATATATATATATATTCCGTCTGATAATGATGCAAGCAACATTTATTTTACTCAGCATATATATTTTTGAGTCACAAGGTTTTATCCAGTTTTATATTGGTTTTATTTCATACTTGAAACATATTGTGATATATCTCTGTATTTCTGTGCCGTGTAAATATTTTACAGATTAAAAAGTATTTTATCTGAGAAGCTTACAGGTGTTGTTTATGCATGTGTTTACAAAAATATTGCATTAAAGGAAATTCTAAATTCGGAAGTTGTTATATATATATATATATATATATATATATATATATATATATATATATTATATATATATATATATATATATATTGTTTTGAAGCCGTTACTCAGATTTTCATGCAGGGTAATTCCCGTTGCGTAGTGGTTAGCGTCTTAGACAGTAAATTCATAGTTGCAAGCTCGAACCTGAGTCACGCTATTATTTTTACTTTCGGGCTAATACCCTTGGGAAAGGTATGAACCATCTTTAGCCCTACGTCTCCGATAAATAGTACCGCTAATGTTCGCTAATGGTCCGGGAGACTGGTGTTCAATCCCAGGTGGTGTCATACCAAAGACTCAAAAATGGTACTTGATGCCGCCTTGCTTAACACAGCCTTATAAGTTAGGGATCAAGGGTAAAGTGGAGTAATCCAGGGAAAGAAGTAGCACCCTCCCCTACACCTTGGTGTAGTAGCTATTGATAAGGGAACCTTCTGGTCGCCCTCGACTACGGTCACCAACTTTACTTATATATATATATATATAAAGCTGCTGTATCTACTTCTTTGTTTTTACAGTTTTACATAAAACATCCTCCAACTTAACCGTCTTTTCTTACGTTTTATCATTCCACCACCAGCAGGGTGAGACACATAAGTGAACGGAAAAGAGCTGTGCTAAAAATTGCTTGGTCTTTCCATCGGCATTCACACCTTGGGAGGTGCTTAAGGAAATGACCCTCACCCTTTGTCTTTTCAGGCCAGAGAATAGGCGCTGCTAGGAAGTTGTTCCTTTGGTGCCAAACTCTTCAATATATCTACAGGAAACAAAGTTTGCGTTTTTTGTTTGTTTGTTTGTTTGTTTGTTTTTTTTTGTTTTTTTTTTTTGCCACAAATAAATTTCTGACAACTTGTTATATGACTTGTTAAGTTCAGAGATTTTTCCTCATGAGATTTACTAATTTGCATATTTCGCTTTGAAAATCGCCTATTGAAAATAAAAACATTATAAAGATATTTTTTTAATAAGCGAGTGTTTTCTGGAAAGAAGCGCACCTACAGTAACTCCTATGGTCGTAAAAAGTAGTCTCGGCTACCCAAATTCAAATCGTGAACGAGGATAATTCAATTTCACATTACACTAATACTATTGGCAAAGATATTAATCCAACTATTCTCCCTCCAGCTATTGATAAATAGTAGGGCAGACTAGGCTTTTTAAATCTTGGTATGGCAACAGGTCTAGGAAAAGGTAAACTGATTTCAAAGCAATTGTAGACCCGGAGAGGGTGGGGCTCCGTAAGATTATTCGCATACAGGATGCGCTACACGAGTAGCGCTCCCACCCACGACCAAAACCTGGTTATGGAACCAGTAAAAAAGGAGGTGATTTTTATCGGTTGTGATAGTTTTTTCTCATCATCCTTGACCTTTTCGCGAACTGGTAACTTTAGCCTTATTGCAAATAAAGCCACTCACCAAAAACATTTTAAATAATTCTTGAAAATTTGATAAATCTATTAACCTACAAAAGTGAGATTCTTACTTCAAAAAGCCAAATCTTCATGTTTTCTTTCGAGTTATTTTTTCTTTCATTCTTTTGGTAAATTTTAAAATAGAAATTGATAACAGTGTATTTTATAATGTTATTTATCATTCAAATTCGTACAATTAATCATCTATTCCTTGAATATATATATATATATATATATATATATATATATATATATATATATATATATATATATGAGTGTGTATATATATGAGTGTGTATGTACTTTTTTGTATATCGTTCATATGTTTTAAAAGTCCTATAGTCTTGGTACAGAAGGTGAACGAATCAAAACCTCATTTGTCATTGATTTTTCTCCAGAGTATTTTTTTTTATAGAATATGTTTTATTTTCCTCATATAAACCACCAGAAAATCAACTTTATACAAATGGAAATATTTACATTGATATAAATTTGATTTGATCAAATGATTGAAATAAATATATGAAATACATAAAATCCTGTCTATTAGCTTGGCTATTGCCCCGGAACCAGCCCCCAAAATCTATATTTGCTTTCATTAACAAAAACTATGAGAAGGGAGATAATTTAGCAATTTGTGAGGATGCAATAACATCTATACAATTTTTGTGACGTAGAAATAAAAACGAAGCAAGTCATGTCCTTTTCAAAATCAATATTTCAACCTTGTATTTCAAAGGATAAGACGCTTAAAAAAGTAAAATGTCAAGTTTCTCATTTGCAAAAAGGTCTCGACTGAGAAAGGATGAATCATATTTTATATTTAGTGATGGGGTGAGGAATTTGGTTCAGATTCACTGTTATGGCAATAATGTTCACTATATTAAGCTGTATATTAGAGAAATACTGGGGACACTCACACACATACACACACACACACACACTAACTTGTGTGCATGTGAATATATCAAGAAAATTCTACGAAAATATCAAATCGGATATATATATATATTTCAAAATAAATGGGTCAACAAAGAGAATTATATCGTTTTTAGAAATGATTTATTTAATTCTTACGTACGTTTCGAGCTTGTGACTTTCTTCAGAGAACTTTTAAATTGAAAAAGAAAGCGAAAGAACCAACCCCTACAAGGAATCTATCACGAAATTAAAAAACAAAAACAAAAAAAAAACACCCTATCAAAACAGTGACTCTATATAAACCTAATACCACACCTGAAAAAAATATCAAAAGTTATCTGAAGAAGGCCACCAACTGGAAAACGTTCATAAGAACTAAATGAATATTTTTTAAGAAGTTACAACTCTGTGAAATATTTATTTTGAAATATTTATTTTCTCTCTCTTTGGACCAACAAAAAAAGAAAAAAATATATATAGGAATGCTCATGTGTAACTCGATAGACAGAGAGCGTGTGTGCGTGAGAGAGGGGGGGAGAGAAAGAAATAGTGATTTTACCTTAGTTTGTCATCAAGCAGTATTCAGGATGGCACTTTCACAGATCATATATATATATATATATATATATATATATATATATAAGCACGGAGGAGATTGCAGTACATACTTTTGCCACTGAATCTTAGTAAATTATATTCTTTCTTACAGGAAAGAAATATTTGGAAAGTTGTTGTATTTGAGTAAGTAATTTTATTCATGGGTAATTTTTCTTGAATTCTTCAGTTGCCTATCATATAGATGCGTAAGAGTATAGTTAGGTGTGAAAATTGGCTTTTTGTATGTAGGTTGTATACATCTTTTATAAGTTTTTTTCAGGAAGGAAATGAATTCGGTTGATTACTATTTAGAATTTCAAAATAAAGACAGACACTGTGTCTGAAACGGACCAGTCAATAATCAGTGCTGAGTTGAAAAACTGGAGATTGGTGTGAGACATTATTTGGTTTTTAAATTCACAATGAAACTGACCTTACCATAATTTTTTCTTCCCACCCCCCTCCCTCTCTCTCTCTCTCTCTCTCTCTCTCTCTCTCTCTCATTCGTGTTTTTTCTTTTTCGGTTCCCTCTTTTTTCTCTCTTTCTTTTTTTTTTTTTGGTAAATCTCACAATTCATTTTTCTATGTATTTGTATGCTAATGTCTACTTGGATTTTAAATTGTCTGTTACATTTCCACTAAATAGTTTGAAATGAAATATTTTTGCTTATTTTTGACGTGATTTTTACTGGCCATCTTCCATTCGTTTTAGTGGAGGTGCCCGTGGTGTAATTGTTATCGTCGCAGGAATTGGACACGACGACTCGAGTTCAAATCCTGGACGAGA
Organism: Sepioteuthis lessoniana; assembly: GCA_963585895.1. Taxonomy (NCBI): domain Eukaryota; kingdom Metazoa; phylum Mollusca; class Cephalopoda; order Myopsida; family Loliginidae; genus Sepioteuthis; species Sepioteuthis lessoniana. The sequence continues at coordinate 80,055,475 of OY757905.1, forward strand.
CTGATTGCACTTCACATAGCACTAATACCCTTGGGAAAGGTATAAATCTAATTATTCTCCCTCCAGCTATGGGTAAATAGTAGGACAGACTAGGTTCTTCAGCCTTGGTGAGACAACTAGTCTAGGAGAAGGAAAACTCTGAATTCAAACCTGTCAAACTCCGCTTAAAAATTGACCTTGTGTCATATCCTGCCCGAGCGGAGGGGTTGGTAAATAGGATCTTCCATTCGTTTTACTGTATACGTCTAGATTATAAAGCAAATGTATTTGAGTGTATAAAAAGTCGTTATAAGCGAGCGCGAACTCTAGTCACACTATTTCGTTCACTTTTGAACATTAGTTCATGGGGGTTCATGGACCCCTTTTTCCCTCAGCTGTGGGTTAAATAGTACAACTACTGTTCTTCTACTAGCATTACTTTGGTATCCTAGTAGAAGACTCGCATATCTAAGGACATACCTAGAAGAATGGTTTATTTAATGACATATGAACCCATGAAGATTGTAAAGCGATTAAACAAAGAAACAAGCCAAACAAAACCAAAAGTATTTTACTTTTTTACAAACTTATTTTTACAAACTTATTTCATCTACATATCCATGACTCCATTATCTTCTTCTTCTTCTTCTTCTTCTTATTATTATTATTATTATTATTACTATTATAATTATTATTATTACTCATTAGAGTTTTTCACACCAGCTTACACTGATGGTCTTTCACTGGAATTTGAGTGACAGAGACCCCCCCCCAAGCCTCCAGAACTCTTCTCAGTATTCTGTCCGTTTTCAATAATACTGTTGTTTGGATGGTCTCCACTCGGCCGCCAACTTCCAAATCTTCCAGGCCCTTTAGTAATCCTTTAGTTACCGTGCCAAAAGCACCAATCACAAATGGTATAATTGTCACCTTCATGTTCCATAGTTTTTTCAATTCTCGAGCTTGGTCGAGGTACTTAACTCTCTTTTCACTTTCTTTCAGTTTTATTCTGTGGTCAGCCGGGGAAGCAAAGTCGACAATTTTGCAGATGTTCTTTTTCTTTTTTTTTTTTTCTTTTTTTTGTTGATTAATATAAGGTCTGGTCTTCTGGCTGAGATTAGGTGATCCGTTTATATGTCAAAGTTCCATAGGAGTTTGTGTGTGTCATTTTCTAGGACAGGTGCTGGGTTGTGCATAGAGCATTTGTTGGCATGGTCAAATTTAAATTTCTTGCACATCTCCCAGTGGATCACCTTGCCCACCCAGTCGTGTCTAGCCTTACACTCCTTCTGTGCTAATTTGCTGCATTCGCTTATTATGTGATTGATGGTTTCATCTATGTCACCGCATAGTCTGCATTTGGTATTTTTTTTGCGTCTTATCTATCCTCGCCTTGATATGATTGGTTCTTATGGCGCTGTTTTGTGCTGCCATCAGGAGAGATTCTGTTTCTCTCTTAAAGTTTCCTTTTCTTAGCCAGTTCCAGGTTTTGTCATGTGAGATGTTATTTATTAGTCGTTTAAAACGCCCATGGAGTTGTTTTCCTTCCAATTTTTGTTTCCTAGTTTTTGTCATTCTGTTATCTATCGTGTTGTCAGTATTGTTTCTGATGGCCGTAATCAGTCCTCTTTCGTGTTTTTCTATGTAGTCTTCGAGTCGTTTTATGGATGTGTCAATGCTGTCTTCGATGCCGGCAAGTCATCTTCCTCCCTCTTTTCTTGGTACATATAGTCTGTCCACGTCGTCTCTGGGATGTAATGCCTTGTGCATGGTCATTAGTTTTCTAGTTCTTTGGTCCATTTGTCAAAGTTCATCTCTGGTCCACTTAAGAAAGGTTCCCGAGGGATAAAGCCCAAGTATTTATTCCTTTGATAAGGTTTTTCCTAGAGGGTTTTGTCTCAAGTAGTTTTCTAGTTATCCTGAGATATTCTTTTTGAATTTTGTTTTTCATTTCGCTTTGTTTGATGGTGTCTGCCTCCAAGATTCCTAAGTATTTGTAGGTCTCGTTTTCTGTGAGCATTCTGATCTTGTCCTGATTTGGTAGTTCTATTCCGTCAGTTAGATGTCGTTTGCCACTTTTCATGACGAGCAGAGCGCATTTTTCAATGCCAAATTCCATCCCTATGTCTTGATATATATTCTAACTGTGTGTATTAGGGTTTCCAGTTCTTTTTCATAGCTTATGGTTTCTCGGAGGAAATTGAGAGATAGCAAGTCTCCTCAAGTACCCGGGACTCTTCTCAGTATTCTGACCGATCTTAATAATGCTGTCGTCTGGATGTCTCCCCTTGTTATCTTATTTCCAAGTTTTCCCGTCCCTTTACCAATCCTTTGGTGATTGTTCCAAGTGCACTAACCACATCTAGTATCACCGTCACCTCCATGTTCCATAATGTTTCAGTTCTCTAGCTAGGTCTAGGTACTCATCTCTCGGGTAGCTTTCTTATATTTTCACTCTGTGGCCCGCCCGGACGGCAAAGTCCATAATTCGGTAGTTTGTCTTTTTTTGTTGATTATCACTGGGCCTGGTCGTTTGGCTGAATTTAGATGATCCATTTGTATCACCTAATCCCAGAGAATTTTGTGCGTCTAATTCCCCAGGATGTATTTTAGATTGTGCATTTACCACTTGTTCGTATGGTCAAATTTAAAAAATTATTATTTATTCTTTGAGAGTTTTTCCCATCAGCGCTAGCTGATGGTCTTTCTCTGGAGTTTGAGTGACAGCAAGTCTCCTCAAGTCTCCAGGACTCTTCTCAGTATTCTGGCCGTTCTCAACAATGCTATATTTTGCATGGTTTCCACTCGTCCTCCAGCTTCCAAGTCCTCTAGTCCCTTTAACAATCCTTTAGTTACTGTACCGAATGAACCAATCACGATTGGTATAATCGTCACCTTCATGTTCCATAGTTTTTTTTTCAATTCCCTAGCAAGGTCGAGGTACTTATCCTTCTTTTCACTTTCTTTCTGTTTTATTCTGTGGTCAGCCGGTACAGTAAAGTCCACAATTTTGCAAGTTTTCTTTTTTGTTGATTACTACAAGGCTGAGATTAGGTGATACGTTTATATGTCCATGTCCCATAGGAGTACGTGTGTTTGATTCTCCTGGACAGCTGCTGGGTTGTGCATAAACCATTCGCTCGTATGGTCAAATTTAAATTTCTTGCACATCTCCCAGTGGATCACTTTGCCCACTCAGTCGTGTCTAATCTTATACTCCTTAAGTGCTAATTTGCTGCATTCGCTTATTATATGGTTGATGGCTTCGTCTCCATCACCACATAACCTACATTTGGTATTTTGTTGCGTCTTATCTACTCTTGCTGTGATTTGATTGGTTCTTATGGTGTTGTTTTGTGCTGTTATAAGGAGAGTTTCTGTTTCTCCTTTAAAGTTTCTTTTTCTTAGCCACGTCCAGGTTTTCTCCGGTGAGATGTTTATTAGTCATTTAAAGCGCCCATAGAGTTGTTTTCCTTCCCATTTTTGTTTCCTGGCTATTGTCATTCTGTTGGTCATCGTTTTTTCAGTATCGTTTTTGATGGCTGTAATCAGTCCTCCTTCATGTTTTTCTATGTAGTCCTCATGTTGTTGTATCGATGCGTCAACACTGTCTTCAATGCCGCTAAGTCCTCTTCCTCCCTTCCTTCTTGATACATATAGTCTGTCAACGTCGTCTCTGGGATATAATGCCTTATGCATGGTCATTAGTTTCCTTGTTCTTTAGTACATTTGCTTAAGTTATTCTCTAGTCCTCTTCACAAAGGGTCCCGAATATCTAACGAGTGGGACAGCCCAGATATTTATTCCTTTGATAAGGTTTCTGCAAGACAGTTTTGTCTTGAGTAGATTTCTAGTTCTTCTGAGATATTCTTTCTTAATTTTATCTTTCGTTTCCACTTGTTTGATGGTGTCAGCCTCCAAGATGCCCAAGTATTTGTAGGTTTCCTTTTCTTCGAGCGTTCTAATCTTGTCTTGACTTGGTAGTTCCATTCCATCAGTCAGATGTCGTTTGCCACTTTTTATTACTTGCATGGTACATTTTTCTATACAAAATTCCATTCCTATGTCTTGACTGGATATTCTTCCTGCATGTACTAAATTTCCGGTCCTTTTTCTTTTTTTGCAAATGGTTTGAGGTCATCCATGTACATTAGGTGATTGATATTTTCTTACGATATGCTAAGTTTGTATCCGGCTGTGCATTTTCTGAGTAGGTGGTTAAGTGGCATCATGGCAATTATGTGTAGTAACGGTGATAGTGCATCTCCTTGAAATATACCTATTTGGATCTTTGCTTCAGCTAAGCTTCTTCCTCCTGCTGTCAATTCCACTCTCCAGGTTTTCATGGTTTTTTCGATAAAGTTTATGACTTCATGTGATATTTTTTACATTTTGAGGCAGTTTATTATGCAGCTTTGCGAAACCATATCATATGCCTTTTTATAGTCAATCCAGGCTTTAGCTAGATTTTTCTGTAAGGTCTTGGAGTAAATCAATGTGTACTTCCGCTTTCAGGCCTTCTTCGAGCTCTTCTAATTCTTTAGTCATTTTGTTTATCCATTTGGCTTTTCCGTTATGTTTTTTGGTTGCTATAATTTTGTCCAAAATCGTTCGGTTTCTGTTGCATCCAGTTGTTGGTATATTTTCGTGTCATCTCCTCCCAGTTGTTGGCAGAATTTTCTTTCGTTATTTTGGAATGTCCTATTTTGTCTATATTGTTTTACCCATTGTCGATATCTTCCTTCTTTCGCCAGTACTTTCTGGTTTATTTTAAGTTGTACTGTTATTTTTTCACGTGTTGCCTTTTCGTTTTTGTTCCTACATATTCCAGCGTCTTTCTTTTGTTTTATCATTTTAGCCTGTTTTCGTAGATTTTTTTTTGTCTACGTTTCTAGTCGAATTTCCCGTCCTGGTTTTGATTCTTTCTTTGTGCTTTTTGAGGGGATCCCACTTTTCTCGCCCACTAATTTCGCCCCTGCAAAGACTAGTTTATTTAATTCGGTTATATTATTCGTTGATATATAAGATAGTATTAAATTTATTTTATTCGTTTCTGTCTTAACTGTCCTCCATTCAATGTTTCTTAATTATAGTAAAGTAGTCTTTTCACTGTTCATAATTCTCTTTAAAATTTTCTAGATTTACCTTTTGTTCTTGTGATAGTGTTTCTTTTGGGTTGTTTGGTTGTGTGTTGTTTGGTTGTGAGGTGTTTCCATTTTCCGATGTTGGCAGTTCATTTCTGTTAGGCTGTTTTTGTTTGATAATTCTTGGTACTGTATTATTATCTTGTTCATTATTTATTTTCTGATGTATTTCTATTATTTCAAGGTCAGAAAACCAACCTTTCTTTATTATTGTCCTAACTTGGTTGGCAAGTCTTTGGCTTGTTGTGTGAAAACTAACACATTCTTGCCAGATTTCTATCATTCTTTTCCTATATCCTCTTTGCTCCTAAGATATCAGTGTAGTGCAAGTTGATTGTCTTCCCTAGTTCATATTTTGCGTTTACGTTTCTAGTTATTGTGCTTCCTTATGTCGTCATTCGTGTACCGGAAAAAAGAGCAGCCAACATTCGCAGGTTGACGACTGAGTCTCCCATGTTGGAAATTAAGACCTACCGATCATGACACCCAATCCGGTAGCCTGGGTCCCACGTTGTGTAATATTGTTATTCGTAATTTTTATCATGAGTGGTATATTGGGGCTATACCAGTCCCAGGTGTTGTTTATTATCTGTGCGCCTGACACAAATGTGGCTGAGAACAGTCATAGTGATTGTTCATGAACAGCGGGTCACAAAAAAACACACCCTAAGTTTTTAACTTAGTTAAAGTCTGTTGTCCTGCCATTTTGTGCCTTACTTCTCGAATAAACACCCTGAGCTAGTTTCAGGTTTTCCTGTATCACCTATATTTACTGTCTTATTTTAAAACTTTATTTCTGAAGAGTTTGGTCATATCTTACAAGATATTAGGTTGCCGATGTCTTTCCGCTGGTATTGAGGACGGTAACTGTATTTACTTATCGTTTTTAGAATATATCAGGTACGTATTTTTTATCGATTTAGAGATGTTATTAGCCATATAAATCTAAAAATCTTTCGTAATATCGAAATAGTTAAGCTGAAAATAATTTTGGGAATTAAAAATCTCTTCATTTAAAAATACAATAGTTCACCAAAAGATTTTACGAGTAACGGAAAATCAATGTTTTTTTAAATTAGAGACATTTTACTGATCCGCTTTTCTTCGAACACCACACAGCGAAGATTCGTTCATCTACCCTAACACTTCGATTCCTGCCACCTGGGTGAATGGAATTTTTTAATATATATATTCTAAGAATTAGACGTCACGTGATTTTCGAGAATTTTCCATCCGAATGTTGTTTTTCTATTTTTGTTTTCTTTTTCTTTTTCATTCTCCTCAATTCTAAAACACTCTCTTTATTGTGCTAATGCCTACACCGGTAAATTTAAACAAATCTTTTGTGATTTCGAAATCTCCTGGACTTTTCTATGTATTCCTGTCGGTTTTAACGATGTCAATTCTTCTTCAGATCTCCAGTTCATCCAGTCTCTTTTCCTGGTTCTTTAAAGCTGTTCTAAGAGCTCCAACAATGATATCACCGTCACTTTATTTCTGAGCAGTATATATATATATATATATATATATATATATATATGAGAGAAACAAGGATATTTCTTTGTAATGATTTTTCAATTTTGATTGTTCTCATTTTTTTAAAACGTTGATCCTTGTCAGTGGAAAAAATCTCAAAGATTTGATATATTACGAAAGAATTTAATATAAATACGTAAAAATGAAATGCAAATGAGGTAAGTACATAAGAAATGGTTGGTTATTACTATACTGGATCATGTCTTAAAAGCTAAGATATCTAAATTAAATATCCTTGAATCCTGTTGCTTAAAATTTCACGTGAAATACACAAATATAAGACGGAAATAGGACATTGATCCACATGAAACATGAAGTAACGAACGTTTGCAGTACATCATTTTTAGACTTGCTTTGCCATAATAATATTGAAGACTTGTAAAAAAAATTTTCTTATATGAATTTCAAATGCTTTTATAAATATCATATTATATATATATATATATGTGTGTGTGTGTGTGATTATATCCGTTGATGATGTACGTACGTTTTGTCATGTATCATCTGTTAATCTGGCAATAACATGAAGCTACATTTCAAATGTCTTCTTTCAGTCTTTGTTGATAGATTATTGTTTGTTGTAGCTGTGGAGACTCACACGGCAATAGCACTTACGGCTACAATGACTTCAACCAAAGACACTAGCCTTAAGTACTGTTTTAGCATGATTTTGTTAACGAATGCTCTTTTCTTCAGAAACAAGCGCAAGTCTCTTTTCTCTCTTTATGCCTGTGCATGGTTCCAATTCTTCAAAGAAAGAAATCGTTTGCAATGTCCCTCCCCCACCGTTTGACGTTCGTGATCGGTGGCGTTTCATCAAGATATTAAAAAATATGTCCTTTTTATCGACATGTGAGATCTCTTGTTTTTATCTGTAATCGTCTGGACGAAGTTGTTTTGACATTCTTTTGGTTTCCAGATAAAAAAGGAATGAATAAATAAGTTAAATAACTTGCTCATTTATAAAAATATTTTTTCCTTTGAACATCTAATGCTAAGCTTATTCACTTAAGTTATGAATTTATCTATATATATATATATATATATATATATATATATATATGTGTGTGTGTGTGTGTGTGTGTGTGTGTGTGTGTGTGTGTGTGTGTGTGTGTGTGTGTTTCATTGAATATGGCAGATAAGAATTTATTCGGTTTTTGTTTTATGTTTCATTGAATATGGCAGATAAGAATTTATTCGGTTTTTGTTTTTTGTTTTGTTTTCTTTTTTTTTTTTTTTGGTATTTAGGGGGTGGGGTCATCAAGTCAAAATTAAAAACATCTACTCTAAAGTTTTTTTCATCATTTTGTAGTCTGTAAATTTTCAACCATAGAACGCAAGCATTATGATTTTGGTTTTGACATCTAGAAAATGAGGGCGTTATCAGGGGATTTTTAAATGATTGTGTTTATCCTGTATAAAAGGTTTTAACAATACTGTTAGATTTAATATTTTAAAAGTAACCAGTAGGAATCACTTTCACACAATTCAAACATTAAACCTGGCATTACTGACCTCAAAATTCAGTCGTCACACAATTCACCAAGGAATTTAAAATTGTCACAAAGTGAAGTAATGTATAATAGGCAACATGATCCCAGGTTTTGATATTCTAAGGATTCAAGAATAAAATTTTGGCCCACCCAATAAACTAAAAACGCTCTTCAAATAATTTCCTAGCTACCGTGATCAGTGACACTTGGAAGTTTTTGATTCTGGACGAGTTCAGTGAGAGTAAGCGTTGACTATCAGGGCCACTTTGTCAAAGGTCATAAATAAAAAGATTGATTATTCCAAATTAAATGTAATGATAGAAGGAAGTTTAAATAGGCCAACGATAATCCTGAAAGACATCTTAGGAGATCCAGTCAAAAATATTACCGTATTTGTGTTATCGACTGTCAAAGATGGTGAAATATTTTGATGTAGAGTATATGATATGGTTAAGCAGAAGATGACAAAAACTTGTTGCGTGGTGGGGTTTGGACAAAAATCGCCAGAAACAAATACAAAATGAAGGGATGGCGACAAAACCACATAAGGAAAAAGAAAAAGTCAACTATATGGCCATAGAAAAATATCACTCTCTTTATTACAGTGTTTCAATCTCCTAATCTGGGCATTGACCTAATGAGTAGAATGTTCGCCAATGGTCCGGGAGACCGGGGTTCAATCCAGATCGAGTCATACCAAAAACCAAAAAAATAGTACTTGGTGCCGTCTTGCTTAACTCTCAGCATTATAAGGTACGTATCAAGAGTAAAGTGGAGTAATTCAGGGAATGGAGTAGCGCCATCCCCTACAGCTCGGTGTAGTAGCTATTGAAAAGAGAGCCTTCAGGTTACCCTCTCCCACGGTCACCATCTACGACTACTACTTCAATCTCCTTCAAGACGCGTCTATATATAAATCTCTATATTCAATATACAACCTCTGAGAAAAAACGGACTCACTCCACTTAGAAAACTTTCTTCTATTATTTTTGATCCCTAAAAAACAAACTAAGCACAAATCATTTAATTGCTAAACTTTCTGGCTTCATAGAAAATACTTGATATTCTAATTAATAAAAATGATTTATGCTAATTGATAATTAAGTTTCTTTCAACATAGAGGAACAAATTATGGAATTCTGCTATAATAATTCACTCTCAAAGAGACCCATCATAACTGTTGGATAAAGTGATCTCATTCTATAGAACTCAATAAAAACCGACAAGATTTCTTTTCAGAAGTTGATATCCCTTGATTGGTTGAATTTCTACCCGTTACCAAGAAAGAACAATTGATCGCCTGATCTCAAAGGTCGTTCTTCGATATAATCAGGCATGTGTGCCTGGACTCAGATTTGGGTCCAAGTCCAGCTATGCTCATCAGACCCATATTGCACCAAGTGGGTCGATTACCAGCATAGTCAAGCAGGGCTCGAGCCTCGGCTCGTGGCCTACCTTTCCCTTTCCTAAACCCCATTATAATCGACCTTCGGGTCATTGACCTTGTGTCAAGTCCTGTCTGGTGGGAGGCAGAGATAAATATCGTACCATTCTTCCAGGCTATAACTGATTTGCAGGTTTGAGTTAAATGCTTGGTGCCTGAGGTACCCCGAAAGAGGAATGATTACACATCCAAGCATTTTTTGGACCAGCATCGAATGAGTCTTGATTTGTGCATGGCTTCCCAACATAAAACGACTTTGCGTCATCAACTGACTTGGTGGGAAGTCAGTAGATCCCCTTGGCATCTTTTGATTAGTGTCCTACTCAGGATAATTCTTTTTTTTTTTTTTTTTGGATGCGGTTCAGGGATATGGTCAGCTTATTGTAAGCGCTTCCAGCCAGGCACAGAAAAATCAGTTGATTTCCTCAAATTACCCAGCACACAATCCTCAATTTCACCATTTCCACTTATTATTTACTCAACTCATTTATTTACTTAAAAGTCATTAGGGAGAAAAAAATCTTTCAATAAATACCTTTCTTTAAAATCTACTCCAGTATTCACGATCAGTGGCATCGACGAAAAAAGAAAATGAATCCAAAGGAGGAATTCTGTAAAAGAGAGATTGGTAAAATCTTTTTGTCGTTTGCCAATTTTATGATTAGCGTCTGGGTTTCAAATTTTTTTATTAAGTTCTAATGGAAATTCTTCAGACGATAGAGTTTTGGGATTATTCAATTGAAACTCAGTGATAACAAACATAAAATGATTAAAAGTTTTAATAAAAAAATAATTGAAAATATTTCAGTGTAAAAGGCAACGAAAAGCTCCCATGTGTTTCGATTTGAATGAAATAACGTCCGGTAACGTCGGACATTTTTAGTGATACAAATATCGATAAAAGCCAACTGATACCTACGAAGAAGCCCCCCACCCAACAAAAACTAAGTTGAATTGAAAAAAATTATATCAGTTTTTTTCATATTTTGTCGTTTTTATTTGTTGTTTTAAAAATACTTGGCTTATGCACACAGGTGTGTCTGTGCGCAAATGTTTTTGTTGTTATTCACTAAGTATTTGATTAGTCTGGCACAGGGATTCAGGTGGGAGAGTTTTTTCTCGAATATTCTTATTGCTTTTTTACTTCGTTTCTTTTGATTTCTCGTTTCTTTCTTTCCTTGATGTTTTATGATTTATTTTTACTTTGCATATCTTTTCTCTTTTATTTTTTCTGTGTATCCATCTTTCTTTCTTTCTTTCTTTCTTTCTTTTTCCTCAGATTCTCAGCCGTAAACTACCGTTTTTGCTTTTTTTATGTACTGTTCATCTTTCTTTTTTCCTTCCTTCCTTTCTTCAGGTTCTCTGTTGTAATGAACCCTTTTTTATAGTTTATATATTGTCTTATCTTTCTTTCTTTCTTTCTCATTATTCCTTTCTTTATTTTTCTCTTCCTCTTCTTTATTCTCCTTTTTTATTTCTTCTTTCATTTACATGGTCTTCTCTCTTCCTTGTTTATCGCTTCCTTGGTTTACCTTTTTTTCCGTTTACATGCCATTTATATTCTCTTCATAAAATCGGAAATCTTTCTTAGTCCATATTCCTTTCACTTCTATTTACCAGTTTTCTTCATATCTTACTTTTCTGCTTCACTTTTCTTCATTTTTCTATGTCGACAATCTTCATTTTGCGTTCTTAAGTTATTTCCCTTTCTTCGTTTCCCCTTTTCCATTTCCTGCTTAGATTTTCTCAATATTTTTCTGTTTCTTTATTGATTTTAAAATTATGCTTATATTTTATTTAATATTTCTTTTCAAAAAACGGTTTTGACATTTAGTTGTTATTTTTTGCCAAATCTTTCAAAAGAATTCTTAAATAAATTCGTTCCACTTTTAGTTTTTGTCTGCAATTCTAATTTTTGCTACTTTCCATTTCTTTATGCCTTGATATTTTTTTCTGAAAAGACTTTTCATTTTTATTTTCTCCTGATACGAAATAATTTTTTAAAGTGTCTCTCAATAAGCATTTGGGTAAACAGTACTTAAGCATCCACAAGATACATCATGCATTTGTCTTCTTTCTAAAGAACCACTTGTAAAGGAAGTTTTTTTTTCTAGGTCTTGTTTCTTCGGGATTTTTCTCTCTTTTTCTTGTTGTTGTTCACAATTGAATCAATTTGTGTTGCACGCAACAAATAAAAAAAATTGCACCACACTGAAGATTGGTACATAAAAATATAATCTATTCCAAAAAAGATGGAGTTTTCTTACGTGACAAGATCTCTGATACGATTTCCCTTAAGTCGTAAAAAAACTGAAGGAAAAATCTCTGTTCGTACATTAATAACAACATACCAACTTTGATAAAGAGAAGAATTATTACGAGACAAATTTCTGAAAAAGAAAAAAAAAACGAATACTGCATCGAGACAGTCCTCGAGACTGAGATTACGTTGTCAGCGGGGTTTAGATTACGCTTAGGGTGTCTTTTGCAGAGGTGTCACTCCACCCCCACAAAAAACAAAAACAAAAGAGGTTTACTGGATAAGATTCAAACTGCATCTGATGGTGAAGTTTTACTACTGAAGACCTGGGGAGCGTGACATACAACTTTATTGCCAATACTTCCATCTCTGGGTCAAATAAATCTGTTCAAAATATTTGTAATCGACAGAAATATTTGTTGCCATACAACAGTAAATTATTTGTATTAAGAACAGTTATTTGAAACTATAATTTTTTTTTTACTAGTGATTATTATAAGTTACTTGAAACCATATAACTGTGTGAAAATAAATGACTATGATTAAATAGAAATAATTCCTTTAAATCATACAATAATTATTATTTGATCGGAATACTTGAAACCATACAACTCTGCGCAAAATATTTGTATTAGATAGGAATACTTGATAACAGATAACTGTGTGCAAAAGAAAGGTTGTTTGAATTAAAAGAAGATCAGACGACAGAACTTAAACCACTCAAATAGATTGACAGAAAGATAAACAGCAAATGAAATTCAAATATATTGTCAAATCCAAGTTGGATTAAAAGAAGGTCTGGTGAGAGTACGTGTACCAGTATAAAGGATTGATAGAAGTACGAAGAAATAATGAATAAAACATTTTGAGTGAAGCAATCCAGATTAATGATTTCGTACATATTGAAATGTGCCAAATATAGCTTATTTCGACACAAAGACATTACGTTTGGCACAATATAAGAAGAGGCATAACTTCCTAAGTTATGTAAGTATATTAATTACTACATTGTAATGTGCATTCTTCTGACCTTGCCTTATTTTAATCAAATTATTTTTCCCTGTTTGAATTTTTTCATATTTCTTATTTTCCCAATTAAATTTCTTCCTTTTTAAACTTTATTTATTACATTTTTACCTTTCTCTTTACTTTTTTCTTGCAAAATCAGTGCAAATTAATTTTACGCACACTTTAATAAAGAAAAAATAATCATTTCAGTTTTGTATCGTTTAACTTGGACTGTTTGGACTCGTACAAATGAAGTTATAAAATTTCAATCTGACAAAACATTACTATTTGCTCAAAAATGATTCTGATTGCAGGAATCGGTACAGTTATTTAGTCAAGACATAATTGCCGGGTAGTTGTCAGCAATTTGGAGGTCACTTAGGTCAAAGAGGAAGTTTAGTAATTTCTCTGAGTATGAGGTGTCAGGTGCTTTAAAAGAAAGAGAAAAAGAAAGAAAGGGATTTGAGTAAATAATTTGAAAAGGAGAAAATAAAGAGGGACAAAATAAGAGATAGAGAGGTGGGGAGAAAAGAGAAGACAAGGATGAAAAGAATATTGAAAAAAGAAAGAATTGTAAAAAGGGAAGTAAAAACGGAAGGAAAAAATGAAATAAGATAAGGCAATGATATAAAGAATGGTGGTGGGAAAAATAAAAGGATAGAAACCAGGAATAAAGAAGTAATAGTAAAAGAAAAACCGAATTAACATATACTGCCACTTCGGAACAGATTGGACCTGGAGTAATGATAATGAAGGGTTACATCATATTTCTCAGAGCCCCAGAACTGTAGCTACACCATCAAATGCAGTTTTGGGATATACTCTGGGCATCACTTTGGCGAGTTATCCTTCTCCAGAGGATATATTCAGCGTTTTCTAAGCCCTCACCTCCATCAAGGAGGTAAAGAAAGAAAAGTAGAAAGAAAAGGTTTGCTGAAAATAAAAGTTAATCCAACAAATACAAGCAAATTCGCAAATCTCATGAAAAAAATTTTTTTTTAAATTCTAAACGAAATACGTTTAATTTTACCATTTGTAAGATCATTGTTTTGTGTTGTCAGTCGCGTGTTAACGTTCACTTTCGGACTAGAAACCTTGAAAAAGGTACGAAACTCCTTATTTCCCATTTATAGGTTAAATAGTACAACTAATGATCTTCTACAAGGATGATTTGGAAATTAAATAATCCAGGAAAGTTGATATGCCATTAAACAAAGAAACCAAACCCAACCATTTAATCAATTCAGTAGAGTAATTGTAGAGTAAAACAATTAAAATGGTTCAACGTTCATTTGCAAAATATGAATGGCAAACAACATATTTACAAGCTTTTTATCTTCAACTAAACAACATCATTTGAGAAAGCATCGATATCACTTTTAACACTGACTTTACGTTTTTTATTTATATTTGTGTGGGAAATACACGACAAAAAGGAATCCATGTCATTCAACTTTAAAATTCCTTGAATGATTCCATAATAGAATATTAAAAACGAGCGTGGAAACTTTGGTCATTTTGTTTTCTTGCAGAAAAAAAATCTCACAATTGTTTGGTTCAATTATAAGCTAAAGGAAAGATTGTTTCAAAATCCTTCTAGAACGTAATTGGACTTACTTTTTATTTTACAGGTTGGCATACCTGATTGACTGTTGACGCTTAACACGTGTGAAAACTTTCAGTTTATTTGGGCTTTCAGAATCCATGTTCAATTGATTAATCTTGGATCATTACAAGTCTGTTTGGTAAGTATGTATTTATCCAATCTCTCCGTCACAGGAAGTATATGACTCAAGATCAATTTTAAATCAGAGTGCAGTAGGTTTGAATTCAGAGTTTTCCTTCTCTTAGATTGATTACCTAATCAAGACTGAAGAACCTCGCTTCTCCCTCTATTTATCCATAGCTGGGATGGAGAACAGATTAATTCATGCCATTCCCAGTGATTTTAGCGAGTAGTGAAATGCAATCGGGTACGTGCTGAATTTCAACTTATTCCATTTCATAGGAAGATAACCGTTGCTTAAATCGTACCTCCATAATTAGCTTTATACAGCCTAGCTCATCAAGTGGAACAGAATAGGGGATAGAACTCAATTTACTGGCATTCGGTAGGGGATCTCGATTAAATATTGTCAATTATAAAAAGTTAGTTTAACTGTTGAGCAGGTTTACGAAAAGACTTTTAGTCTGTGTAAAAAAAAAATGTTTACCTTCATATTCAGCAAATGTTTTAGACTCTATGTCGGCAGTTATTCTAGCAACTTCACTCTGTAGATATGTTTGTATAGCCGCAATGAAAGTTTGTTTTTGATTATATCTATGCTCCACGTACAAGCATATTTACACATTGGTGTCCTCCTAAAAGTGGAAATTCTTTATGAGTAGCAGCAACATCGGTTCTAATCTGAAAGTTAACTAAACGAATTCATAATGAAATATAAATGTTGTAATAAAGCTTACAATGAAAGGAATTTTAGAGTTTTAAAAATATACAGTTTTGCTGCCGGGTATACAACGCATATATATATATATACACATGTGTGTGTGTGTGTGTGTGTGTGTGTGTGTGTGTGTGAGAGAGAGAGAGAGTCATTCAATAAAAAGAGGATTTTTTAATCGAAATAGATTTTTTTTCAGAATTTTATTTCGTGAATGTAAACTCTTCTTTGTTTGGAATTGATTTATTGCCCAAAATTATTTTAATCCCACAGGAATATTTGTTATGAGGCTATTCAAATAGTCGAAAATCAAACAGAGTACTCCAGCTTTGAATACCGGGGGTTGTCCTCATGGTGTAATGGTTAAAGCGATGGACTGCAGAATCGTAGTGAGCGAGTTCAAATTCCAGTTGCACTATTACGTTCACTTTCAGACAAATATCCTTGGGAAAGGTAAGGACCCCCTTATCCTCCCAGCTAAGGGTTAAATAACATCACTGCTGTTCTTCTATAAGGATGGCTTTGGCATTTAATGACCCACGGAGTTTGATATGCCATTAAACAAAGAATCCAACCCAAACTTTGAATAATGGTCTGTTACTATATTTTTGGTGGTTGAGAAGTGCAAACCATGTGAAATTTACTGGAGAATGAGAAATGTGTACGAAGAAGCATGTTTTAGTCAAAAAATGTTAACAAATTGGATAATTTTTGGAAGAAGCTCCAAATAGTATTCAAGATGATGACAAGCTAAGCTGGCCTGCAATTATGGGCTCACCTGAAAGGTTGGATTCAGTTAATGCACTCATTTTGTCAGACAAATAATTGCAATAGAAGATATTTCTAAACAATTGGGAGCTTCTGAGGTTACAGTACACAAAATTGTGCATGAAGACTTTGCCTTTTCTTAGGACAGTTGTCATTGAGTTTCACCAGAACAATGAAAGGCCTCATAATGCAGCGAACAGTGGAAACCATACGGCAGTTTGGTTGAGAACAGCTGACACTTCCTCCTTACAGTCCAGATTTGGTTCCTTCTTATTTACACTTGTTTGTCACCCTCTCAATGAATTTCTTCTTTGAACAAAGTTTTCAAACGTCGATGAAGTGACAAGCACCGTGTGGAAATGGCTAAAAACTCAGTCAAAACATTTCTCTGCTAAAGGAATTATCATCATCATCATCATCATGTCACCCTATCGTCCATTGCTTCCGGCAGGTCCTCAGGGGTACATCCCGTATCGGCACAGAGCTGCTGTATCTAGGTTCGAGCAGGTCGTCCTGACTTCGCACGTCCATATGAAGGGGTCCACAGGAGTACATCACTTATGAGCTTCTCCCTACTTCTCCAGCTGTGTCCCGCGTGTCTGCTTCGTCTAATTTTGATAGTTTTCGTGATGGATGGTAGGTGGCAATTCAGCTGCTGCTTTGTGGGGTGCTGTCTTCAGGATTTGTTCAATATTTCTCGCATCATTCTTGTGTAGTTGCCGTCAAGGTTTTCCTCCATACATTTAGTTAGCGTCCATGTAGTGCATCCATATAGCAGTATCGACACGTCCGCTGTTTGGAAAAAACTGCCCTTGATTTTTTTTTCTTTTCAATGGGGGAAAATATGTTTTAAAGAATGGAGATTATATTTAAAAATAAATCAAAAGTATTTTCCTCGGGTGAAATACGAATTTTTTATTACAAAATTTACCTTATTTATTGTGTGTGCGTGCGTGCGTGCGTGTGTGTGTAAATTTCAGGAACGTATTCTATGTATATGCGGTGAGATCAAAACGTATCGAAACTTAAGCTTTAGATGTTTTAAATTTTAGAATTTAAATAAAAACATGTTTACAGTTTAGAGACCTATAAGAAAGAAACGATGTCTACGTGTCTAGAGTTATGACTAGATTAGTCATTATCAGTTTTAAAAGAAATTATCATACTTTTTTGATTAGCAGTTTATTACAAAACACAGTACTGCCTCCATACTCACTATACCAAGGACCATGTAGAGTTTCCTTAATTAATGAATTGAAAATTCATCTTTAGAGTAAATTTTGAGGATTTCGAGGACATTAAAAGAAATATAACACAAATACAAAGAAAAAAATCCGAGGTGTTTCAACCAATGGAATACTCGCAGGAATAAGTGTAAAATGCCAAGCTTAATTTCTTGTTCTATATATTCTCTCTGTTTCTGTCTCTGTCTATGATGACCTTGCTTTTCTTCTGTCAGTTGGCATATATATATATATATATACAAGAGTGTATACATATATAATTCATGATTTCATGATATACACACTTCCAGGTAAATCGATTTGACAAATTAACTGCCTTAAGCAGATTTATCCTCTTTTTTATTTATTGGGACACCTTAAAGAAAAAAGTTTATGCTACGAGACTCCGAACACTTTTACAATTACTAACGCTTTCTGTCTGTCTGTCTGTGCAAGGATACATGCCTTAAGTGTATTTGCATGTGCGTGTGCGTCTCTGTGTGTACCAATTGCTCCGAAAAGTTCCGGTAAGATGACAATGGAATGAATATTGTCTTATCACCACTCTTTCACTATTTTTCTTTGAATGAAATTGAAGAAACTATGTATCAGGCTTCTACTCTCTGTAACATATACATATGCATGCGGAATACGAAACACTGACGACTATTCGTTGTTCAGGTACGAAACGTTTATTACCTTATTGGCTTTAGTTTTTCGACACGAGGAGAGAGACACACAATTTTTACTCTGCTGACTGTTCCTACATCGCCCACAGTCACCCCCCACCCAGCTGGACTGGCCCGGCCCAGAGTCAAATCTTAAGTAACTGCTTTTTCAAAAATCACCAAAATCTCAACCCATCGCTTCCGGGCATAACGTCATTCACACCCCAGTGACATTTTCTATCTGGGGTTTTTATTATAACATTTGTGATTGTCATAACCTCTGCGCGCGAGCGTAAACAGTACTCAATGCGTGCACTTGCACATGCACTCAGCCGAATAGTTCAAAGCCCAACCAAACTGAATGATAAAATATCATTAACGAAAAATGATTAATATGAAAAACTCATTCTGTAATTATATAACATCTCAAACGGTAACATCAATCGCATTGTTCGAATAAGACAATATTTGAATTCTCAGGAATTGTTTGTACGTGTGCATGCATATATACGGGCGAGTGTATGTATGTATGTATGTATGTGTATGCATTAGAGATAAATAGAGAGACAGTGAGAGGGAGAAATAGTCAACTAGAGCAAAAATAAACACGCTCCATATTGTATACGTCGATTTTTCCCAAGGAATTGGTCGATAATGTCTACGCTACTTAGGAGTTACTCATAAAAGGAAATATTGTTAATTTTTTCTTCCCTATTTTCCTTTTCTTTCTTTTCCATTCTTTCTTTTTCTATGGTATTTATTAACTTCCTTTCTCCCTACCTTCCCATCCTTTCTTTCTCTCCTTTTTCTTTCTTTCTTTCTTTCTTTAAAAGATAAAAGACGGGTGACTTAGACGCTGTCTTCTACTGTTATGGCCTGATCGTTTATAAAAAATATAATTTTCAACTGTCTCATTCCACTCTTGTCTCTTGACATATATATACATATATATGTGTGTGTCTGTGTGAGTGTCTGTGTGTGTGTGTGCGTGCACGTGCGTGTAATATATATATATATTTATATATATAAAACCTCTTGTGACCTGTCATCCATCGTTGGAGATATGCTTTCATTTGTGATTTCATAGTCTATTTCAACAAACAATGAAACAACAACGTAAATGTCTTTATATTCTTTCTTTAATTCTTAACCTCTTTCCTTTCTTTCTCTTTTTTCTTTCAAAAGAATAAGATTGAGAGAGAGAGAGAGAGAGAGAGAGTAAGCAAAAAAAAAAAAAAAAAAGAGAAAAAAATCATAATAGTTTAGGAAATGCGATGGAGTATTAAAGTTTTTCTGCAAAAAAAGTAATTAAATCGTCAGCAGCTGAGATCGTATATTAACTTTATACTAATGTCCTCAGAATAGATAAATATCAGCATCTCTGTTCTCTATTCTTTCAACAGGTATCTTGACAAAAATTAACTATTTCTGATATGTTACGATTGTTGATGGAGCGAGCATTTGGACAAAACACCTTCCCATATCAGCCTCAAAAGCATCATTGAGAAGTTGCTACACGCATTATCAACCTTAACATAATCCACCACACATAGTTTGCAATATATATATATATATATATATATATATATAAGGAAACGCCCCAAAATAACAAAATTATTTCCTCATCTCCGCTCAATTTTAGAAAGAAACTGTGGGTAATTTTGAATTTGTTTCTTCAAATCCTGGCACACGTTCAAACGATTTATTTTTGATTCAGTGTGAGCAAACGGGGCGACCATTTTGAGGAAACATATTTTATTTTCAAATGTTATGTTAACATTCTCTCGCATGAATTCCAAGACAATCCAATCACCTCATCCATGATCTGACAACGATCTTCATTGACTGTGTGAGGAACATTTTCCTGATTCTAATTTCAGCTTGTTGAACTTCAACCAGATGCAAATTGGTTTCAAGTTATGTTTCACCAGGTTTGAAATGTTAATATCACACACACACACACACACACACACAATTCCCCCCCACACACACATTTTGCTTCGGGCTTTTTCCTTGAAATTACGCATATATACACACACACACATATATATATATATATATATATATATATATATATCTGTAAGTGAACTGTAAATAAGAAAAGTTGCATGAAAAGAGTGCTCAATGCTATAATAACAGAGCAGCTATAAACCTAGAAACATTAGAATTTGATTACTTTTACCACACTAAAGAAGAATGTCTGAAGAATGTGAAAAACACATGAGACTGATGTAATGGACTTGTTCGTAATTCTAATATTTTTAGATTTATATATACAGTAGCGAGCATAAAGATCAGAAAGATTTTAAGAAAAAGTCTAAATGTGAAATAACTTTTCATTTTAAAGCTTCATAGAACATTTTATCAAGGAAAAATAAGGATATAAATGTAAATAATATAATTTAAAGATATAAAGCCCAATAAACTTATTTTGATAAAGTTATAAGGGTAATTATATAACATTCGAAAAAAATAGATGATCAAAAACATCAGAACGATTAAATAAATCCCCAAAATTTAATGATTATCTTGTATTATTAAAAGATTGGGGGGGGGGTAAGAATATGAAATATTGTATTTTACTAAACTACATCGCCTTTTCACCCGCTCTCTCATTGTAAACATAGCGAAAAAATCTTCGATATCATTGGAACTTAGAAAATTGATAGTCAAGTTACATAATGAATATAAACTCTCGATTGGAGGTGTTTCAAAGACTGTGGGGAAATCTAAAGTGTTATACTTAGTATTTTAAGAAAACTTGAGGAAACTGGATCATGTGAAGCCAATAAACCACCTGGCAGGCCTAAAAAACTAATGCAAGGGAAGACAGATGGATTGGTAATGAATAAAAAAAAGATCGATTAGCGACAGCAGTCGCTATCTCTAAAAGAGCTAATGCTAACCTTGGCATTGAAATACCAAGGCACACTATTTCTCGAAGACTTCAGGAAATAAATTTGAACAGTCGAGCAGCTTCTACGAAGCCTTACATTTCTAAAAAGGACAAAACGAGCCGATTGAAATATGGACTGAAGAATTATGGGATTGTGTTCCTTTCAGCGATGGGTCAAAGTTTAACCTGTTCTGTTGTGATAGAAGGTTCGTTCAACGCAGTCCTAAGGAACGATACTCACCTCAGTGCACTAAAAGCAGCGTTAAGTTTTGAGGAGGAAGTGTGATAGTGTTTGGCATGATACCATCTCTTGGTGCAGGACCTCTTGTAAAGCTACCGGTAAAATTAACGCAGCTGTATACAAAGGATATTGAAGAAGCCTGTTGTACTTAATTTGAGAACTACAATTAATCAACCAGCTATATTTATGCAAGATAACGCTCTGTGTCATACGGTGAAATCTGTTAAGACATATCTTTCTAAGGAGGATGTTACTGTTATGGTGTGGCCTACTAAAAGCGCAGACAAGAATGCAATTGAGAATGTTTGGAAGTTACTAAACCAAAGAGCTACGGAAAAGAATCAAAGAAACGTCGGAGAACTATGGACTAATTTGAAAAGAGAATGGGAGAAAATACCCGTTAATTACTGCAAGACATTAATTCGCTCGTGTAGGAAAAGATGTAAAGGTGTTATTGAAAGTAAAGGTTTACACATCAAGTATAAATTAATTGTGAACGCTGTTTTCAGTTAGATAGGATGTATCTATTATAATAGTATAATTTTGTTAATCATTCTGGTGTTTTTGATAATCCTTTTTTAATGTTACATAATTATTCTTATAACTTTATAAAAATAAGTTTATTGAGCTTTATATTTTTGAATTATATAATTTACCTTTATATCCCTATTTTCCCTTGATAAAATGTTCTATGAAGCTTTAGAATAAGAAGTTATTTCATATTTAGACTTTTTCTTAAGATCGTTCTGATCTTTATGCCCGCTACTGTATCTATAAATATATAAGTAAAATAAGGTTTGCGACCGTAGACGAGGGTGACCCGAAGGTTCTCTTTTCAATAGCTACTACACCAAGTTGTAGAGGGGCGCAACTCCTTACCTTTGATTGCACCACTTTACCCTTGATACGTACCTTATAATGATGAGCGTTAAGCAAGAAGGTATCAAATTTCATTTTTGAGTCTTTTGTATGACTCAACCTGGGATGGAACCTCGGTCTCCCAGGCAATTGGCTGGTTTCTTTGTTTAATGGTATATCAACCTTTGTAGGTTATTTAATGCCAAAGCCGTTCTCCTAGAAGAAGATTAGCGGTATTATTTAACCCATAGCTGGGAGGATAAGGGGGTTCATACCTTTCCCAAGGTTATTTACCCGAAAGTGAACGTAATAGCGCAACTGGAGTTCGAACTCGCTTACTACTATTTCGCAGTCCAGAGCTTTAACCATTACGAGGACACTCCCCAGGCAATTGGTGAACACTCTACTAACTAGACAATGAGCCGTTTATATTTATATATATATATATATATATATATATGTGTGTGTGTGTGTGTGTGTGTGTGTGTGTGTGTGTGTAAAGAGATTGTTGTGTGTTCAACGTGAGAGAAGTAAGTATTCTCAAACATTAAATCCACTCGATGCTATTGAAAATATATGAGTACGTGTGTGGTTATATACATGTATACACACCAGTTGCCAAAGTATACACTAATACAAATAATACACAGATCTATTGGACACACACTCTCTCTCTCTCTCTCTCTCTCTCTCTCTCTCTCACACACACACACACACATACACGCACATACACACACACACACGCACACACAGAATGCATTCACCAATGTTCCGGGAGATGGGGGTTCAATCCCAGGTCGAGTCATACCAAAGACTCAAAAAATTGGTTCTTAATGTCACCTTGCTTAATACTCAGCATTGTAAGGTATGGATCAAGAGTAAAGTTGATCAATCCAGGGCAAGGAGTAGTGCCCTCCCCAATACCTTGGTGTAGAAGCAATTGAAAAGGGAGCCTTCGGGTTGCCCTTGACTACGGTCGCCAACTTTATTTTTACTTTATATATATTTATTCGATTGTTCAGAAAATAATATCAGATTTTAGCATTAACTTTTAAGATAGAATTAATTTAAACAGTGTTTTAATCAGTCAAAATCTGATCTTTGAACATCATTGCATTTCTAACATCGATTAACTAGGTTATGCCAGTACCATAAAACTAAATGTTTTGATGCCAAAATCGTGGGTGTGGAAAAGTCTCATATTCGAAGTCAGTGAGTTTCTGCCGTGTCATCCTGGGAATATAACAGCAAGCATTGTCATGAAGTAAAATTGAACGTTATCGATTTACCAGTGCTGAACGCATTTTGCTTAACTGAACATGCATTTTACCCAGTTTCTGGTTGTAAATTTCCGTAGTGATACTCCGGTTAGATTCCAGAAAGCTGTAATGTACAACGTTAATCGCAGTCTTCAGGTAGTCACCATAATATTCCATGAAAATGGTCGGAGCATGGAAGTAGATTAAACATTAGAGTTGCAGTTCCATCGGAGTGGCTGGATTATAGGAGTTACAGTATTATGGAAGTGGCTTGATCGTTGCTGTAGCTGTGGCTCCACGTGAGTAGCTTGATCATAGGAGTTTCAAAGCCATGGAAGTGTCTGAATCATGTGAGTTGCTGAACCAGGGAAGTAGCTGGATCTTGAAAGTTGCAGTACCATGGATGTGGCTGGATCTTGGGATTTGCAGTACAATGGAAGCAGCTTGACCGTTGCAATAACATGTAAGCTGCAGCTCTATGCGAATTGTTTGATCATTGAAGTTCTAATGCAATGGAAGTGGTTGGATCATGGGAGTTGAACTACCATGGAAGTGGCTGGATCATTAGAGTTGCTGGACTATGGAAGTTGCAGTTCCATGGAAGTTGCAGCTTGATGGGAATTGCTAAACCATGGAAGTAGCACTATCATGGAATTTGTGTAAGATAATTGAGCTGCCTATGGATAGTCAAAGTTAGAAAGAGAATGGAGGCTAATTTCTGGGGAAAGAGAGAGAGAGGGGGAGAGAGAGAGAGAGAGAAAAAGAAAAAGCAGAAAGAGTCTACGGAACAACCAACCACCGGAAGCGAATATGTTCCTGCCTCCGACAATAGGTGGAAGTAAGAGAACGACTCAGGTTCGAAAAACGTGACGAAGAAAAGACGAGAGTTGAACACAAGTCATGAAGGTGTGAAGACGGACGAAAGTTACGAGCCCCATTTTTGGGTGGGCCCCGAAAAGGGGTCTCAGACTAGACGTGCAGCTGTGGAGACGAAACGTTAGAACTGCAATAGAAAACCAGAAAGAAAATTCACTTTATGTGTCTGATCTCTCTCTCACTACCTCTCTCTTCCCTTATGACATATTGTTTCTCTTTGTCCAGTTAACGCGGTTGACTGATCTTTCATATCCTGTTTCTTTCTCTCCGACGACTGCTTAAAAAGTGTAGTAGCGAATAAACTTTTGTGTTAGTGAACTACGAGAGAATTTTGTGTGTTCGTCAATGTTTCGCGCGAGGAGCTTACAACAGGGTCTGACATCCACTTAAGTCATAGAGATAAACGAATAAATCCGTTCGCCACGTATTGGTACATTTTTAATACCATGGAAGTGTCAGGGTCATGGGAATTGCAGTATCATGGAAGTGGCTTGAAGATCGGAGTTGCTGAAGCATGATGGTAACTGTAGCATAGGAATTATAGAAACATAGGAGTGATTAAAGCATTCTATGAAGAATGTTGTTTGAGCATGGCCGTTGCAGTACTATGAGAATAGATGAAGCTTTGTTGTTACATTAGTTGCAGTACCATGGTTGAAGTATGGAAATTGCAGTACCACGAAAAAAGGCTGGAGCATTTGAAATGTATCACTATGGGATTCGCTGGACCAAGAAAGTGATTGGGGCATCGGACTTGCAGTACTATCGAAGTGTTTGTAGGATGGGAGTTGTTTACCCTGAATGTGGTTATATTATTGAAGTTACAGTACCATGGAAGTAGCTGGAACATGTGATTTGCCGGACCATGGGACTGGCTGGAGGGTATTTGCTGGAGCCTGGAAGCTGCTGAGTCATTGGTGTTACCAAAGTGCTGTATTCTAACTTGTATCTTACGTTACGAGCATAAATAAAATGTGTTTTAAAAACGATAACTTCCTTTCCACAAACTGCTTCATTGAAAGGAAAATAAAACTTTGTGAACATTAAATAATTTTAAGTAGACTTTGTTTCATAATCGTATGTTTGCTAATGACAGAAAATAGTACCACGTACATTTACCGTTGGCTTAGTATTATTTTATGTATATTTCATACTAAATTTTCAATAAAAAATCTGTAAAATAATCTCATCTTATTTTGATAAATTACCTGTCATTTTAGAAATTGTTCAGAGAATTATTCAGGGTTAACAATTTGGATTCTATTGAACTCATATTAAAAAGACCAAAAATAAGAAAATTTTTGCAAAAATTAATTATTTTCTACATATAATGTTCTTAAAAAATATACTTTGTCTTTTATCACTATAAAAAATCTTGAAGTAAAAATGCAGTTAAACTAAAACTGGACTTTCGTAGCACAATGTTTTTCTAACGTCGAAGAAGCATTAAGTACCAATAGTTTCAGTCATCATGCAACATCAACTTCCTCCTAGAGGTGCAGGTCACACAAACATTTTGGAAAAAGAAAAAATACAAAACAGAAAGAAAAAAATCAGCTCTAAAGGAGAAAAAAGTATAATTTTGTGAAAGTTTCGACCAATAAAAGACGAATATTTTATTCGTTTCTGCCGAGGAGTAAGACCACCCACAAACATACCAAAGAGGGGGTTTCCTGCGTATTACATTAAACTGCATTTTATTATTTGGCTCAAATTCTGGAGATCTGGGAAGAGTGAAGTACTCGCATTACTTCAATGTCCACTCTGTTCTGAAGTGGTAGTACCATAAATGGGTCTAATATACCTGTTCAAAAATTATTCGTATTTGATAGGATTGCGTACAAAAAACTCTTACGAAACAGCTACACAAAAGAAATGTAAACATGAACGCAATTCCCTAACCTCTTGACATAAACCTAAACAAGTTGAAATGCTGTTACGATCAACGAATCAATCAATCCAAGGCTGAAGGTTACAATTTCCTCATCGCTGGTGACGAGATGTCTCGTCACCATTATATGCTGTAATCAAAACAATCCTGAGAGTTCTGTAGATTTTCACCAGTACAGCAAGAAAACTCTCGTTAATTGCTGGAAAAATACATAGCGAATTGTGAACAGTGGGAAAATAGCGTTTTGTAGCAGACAATTTTCTCCATCCAGTTGTGTTATTAAGCGTCCAGTACTTCGTGTATTTTCTGTGAAAATGATTACAAGTCATGACTTCGGATTGTCTCTCGTATCACATAACAAATGAGGAGCTTGATATGGCGTAATGGTTAGAGTCAGTATAAATAAAGTTGTAAAGATGGCGACCGTAGCCGAGGGTGACCCGAAGGCTCTGCTCAATAGCTATTACACAAAGGTGTTGGGGAGGACGCTACTTCTTTCCCTGGATTATACCACTTTACCCTTGATTCATATCTTATAATGCTGAGTATTAAGCAAGGAGGCATTAAGTACCATTTTTTGAGTCTTTGGTATGACTCGACCTGGGATTGAACCCAGGTCTCCCGGGCCATTGGCGAATACTCTAACCATCATGCCAATTGTAAGTTGTTATTATTGTGTATTGAGTTCGATCTTCAAAATGATTTCTATACTTGTGTCCATATGTCATAAGGTATTTTTTTAGTAAATACCAGACACTATAAACTGGAATTAAATGTAACTTACTATTGGATGTTCCCCACTTGTGAAATTGTACCGGACTAAATTTGGTTTAGTAAATGCCTAAAATTATTATTAGGTTCCTATTAGAATAAACTGACTGCATCCTCTGCAGAGGGATAATACCGTCCCCAAAGGCTTGTAAATTTGGCTAGAAGGAATCTGATAGCAAAGTTCCAGTTTTGGTGATCTGAATAGTGTGGTGTGCTCTTTTATTTTCATTACTTCCAGTTTCATTCTTCTCATTGTGGTAATACCTGTTAGGGACCCATGTATGGATCAAATAAATCTGTTTGAAAATTGTTTGTATTTGAAAGGAATACTTGAAACCATATAACTGTAAATCATTTGTATCAAAATAATTACTTGAAGCTATAATTGTTTACTTGAAACCATGCAACTGTATGCAAATTATTTGTCTTGGAAAGAAATACTTGATTTCACATATAACTGTGTACAAATTATTTGTATTTGTAGGAATACTTTATACAATATGCATGTGTGCAAACAATTTTTGTTTTGTTTTGTTTATATCTTAAAACTGAAAAAAAGATTTCAATGGAATGTTGAAAATATCAACAACCATGATTATAATCATCAACATCATCAAAGTTCCATTGGTTTTCTCTCTCTCTCTCTCTTAAACTCCCTTACAACACGTTCCTAAAGACTGTTACTCTTGATAAGTCTTCAAGACGTCATCCACTGTCCACACAGAGCTGATGTATTTAAGCTTTTGCTGGTCGGCTGACACTGGTGTGTTCATTTGCAGGACTCCGTAAGAGAACGTCGTTTATAAGCACTTTCCAGTATGACTTGCTCGTCTTAGTTTGTGAGATGGGTGGGAAGTGACCACACAGCTGCTGCTTTGTAGACTACTGCTTCCGAGGTTAGTTCAAAATAGCACACAGCATTTTTTGTAGTTCTCCGTCTAATTTTTTTCTCAAATAGTCCAGTTAGAGCAACCATACCGTTGTACCGACATGTCTAGAACTTGGAAGAATTCCAGTTTTATTTTCTATGAGAAATCAGATTTCCATATGATCATTAATCAGTAAATAGAAGTGAAAGACCGTAAGCCTCCAAAAGTCTTCAGAACTCATCTCAATATTCTTGCCGATCTCAATAATGTTGTGATCTGTATGGTCCCGGATCAACTTTTGATGTCCGATTCTTTCAATCATTTTTTCCCACGACATTGGAAACAGTTCAAAGCGCACCAACTACAAATGATATCACAGTTAACTTCATGTACCACAGCTTTTTAGGTCTCTAACAAGATCCAAGCTTTTATTAAAATTTTACTTATTCGAGAGTTGTTCAAACCAAAGTTTGCTGATGGTTTTCCACTGGAGTCTGTGTGGCAGCAAGTTTCCTCAAGTCTCCAGGACTCTTCTTAGTATTCTGGCCGATCTCAACAATGCAGTCGTCTTATTTCCAAGTCCTTCAGTCCCTTTATCAATCCTTCGGTGACTGTTCCGAGTGCGCCAATTACAATTGATATCAACTTCACTTTCATGTTCCATAGTGTTTTCAGTTCTCTAGCCAGGTCTAGGAATTTATTTCTCTTTTCGCTTTCCTTCAGTTTTACCCTGTAGTCAACCGGAACGGTAAAGTCCATTATTCGGCAGGTTCTTTTTTTTTTTTTTTGACTATCACTAGGTCGGGCCGACTGGCCGAGATCAAGTGATCCGTTTGTATCTCAAAATCACAGAAAATTATTATTATCTTATTCTCCCAGAAAGATTTTGGGTTGCGCTTATACAATTTCTTCACATGATCAAATTTAAGCTTCTTGTACAATTCCCAGTGAATCGTCTTGGCCACCCAGTCATGTTTAGTCTTACAATCTTTTTGCGCTAATTTACTGCATTCGCTTATTATGTGATTGATCGTTTCGTCTCTGTCACCACATAATCAGCATCTGTTATTTGGTTGCATCTTGTCTAGTTTTGCTTTGACATAGTCCTTATTGCGTCGTTTTTTGCTTCTATCAGAAGAGATTCAGCTTCTCTCACAAGGTTTCCCTTTCTTAGTCACGTCCAAGTTTTCTCATGTGCGATTTTGCCTGTTTGTCGCTTGAAATAGCTATACAGTTGTTTTTCTTGTCATTTTTTTTTTGTTTCCTGGTTATTTTTGTTCCGTTGATGCTTGTGTGTATTGTTTCTTGTCGCTGTAATCAGTCTTTCTCAGCACTATTTAATGTTGTCTTCTAGTTGTTGTATCGATGCATTGACGCTATCTTGACTGCTTGGCAAAACTTTTCTCCTTTTCTTGACACATACAGTGGTTTACATCATCTTTGCAATTTAAGGCCTTATGCATCATCATCAGTTTACTTGTTCTTTGGTCCATTTGTAGAAGTCCCTCTCTCGTCCACTTTAAGAGTGGTTTCGGGTATCTTAAAATAGGGACATCCCAGGTATTTATCTCTTTGATGAGATTTCAATGTAGTTTGGTTTCGAGTAGTGTTCTCGTGCTACTAAAGTATTCCTTTTCCATATTTTCTTTATTATACGCTTGTTTAATGGTATCTGCTTCCAATATTCCCAAGTATTTGTAGGTTTCCATTTCTTTGAGCGTTCCGACTTTATCTTGTTTTGATTGTGCTATTTCTTCCGTCATATATCATTTTCGCTGTTCATTATTAGCACGACACATGCTTCTATGACAAATTTCATCCCTATTTCTTAACTGTATCTGCTCACTGCTTGTATGAAGGTTCCCAATTCCTTTTCGTTTTTTTTGCAAACAATTTCATACCTCCAATGTACATTAGGTGGTTGATCTTTTCTTAAGATTTATGAAACTTGTATCCGCCAGTGCATTTCCTAAGTATGTGAATGAGTGGCGTCACAGCTAATTATTACAATAACTATAAGTATTATAGAGTTTTTCACAGCGGCTGATGGTTTTCCACTGGAGTCTGAGTGACAGCAAGTCTTGTCAAGTTCCCAGTGCTCCTCGTGATATTCTGGCCGATCTCAACAATGCTGTTATTTGAATGGTCTCCACTCGTCCTCTTATTTCCAAGTCGTACAGTCACTGTACCAATCCTTTGGAGACCATACCGTGCACATCAATTACAATTGGCATTACCGTCACTTTCATGTTTCATAGTTTTTTCACTTCTCTACCAAAGTCTAGGTACTTATCTCTCTTTTCGTTTTCCTCCAGGTTTACCCTGTGGTGAGCCGGAACAGTAAAGTCCATTTTCTGGTAGGTTCCTTTTATCATTTTTATTATCTCCTTGAGAGTTATTCACATCAGCTTTAGCTGATGGTCTTTCATTGAAGCTTGAGTGACTGCAAGTCTCCTCAAGTCTCCAGGGCTCTTCTCAGTATTCTGGCCGAGATCACTAATGCAGTAGTTTGGATAGTCTCCATTCATCCTCTTATATCTAAACCCTCCTATAGTCATATATATATATATAAGCCAAATATATTGTACATAAGTCATTAAATTATATATATATATATATATATATATATATATAGTATATAATATATATTTTATATATATTTTATTGCATATGTATATTGTATATAAGCCATATATATAAGTCATATATATTGTATATAAGTCATTATATTGTATATATATATATATATTTAGTATATGTATATATCATATTGTATATATTGTATATAAGTCATATATATATAAGCCATATATATTGTATATAAGTCATAATATTATGTATATATATATATACATATATATATATATTTTTTATTGTATGTATGTATATATATATATATATATATATATTGTATATAAGTCATTATATATATGTGTGTTTATGTATATATATACATATATAGGCATATATATATATATTCTGTCTATATATATATATATATATATATAATTAGGAATATTCCTGAATTAGTTATGTCTTTTTTTAATTTTTCGGGGTTGTGATAGAAGTAGTTAGAGCTATGTGTCACGTGATAGCCCACGGAGACGATAGAAATAAGATTAATACTATCCTCCCGTTGGAATGAACAGTGGCAACCCGTCAAAAAAGTGACCGTTAAGAAAGAATGTAGGTCACAGAGGGGATATCAACAGATGTTGGTACTTAGTAACCTCAGGTCGCCGGACACCAGGGGTAAGGAAGGAGAAGCCAAATGATTGGCTAGGACCCTAAAACGGAAGTGGCACCCTTCTCCCCGTCGGCGAAAAAAACGAGAAGAAATGTTAGTTATTGGAAGGGGCTCGTGGCAGACAGACCCATAGCCAAGTACTCCGGGTGAAGAAGACAAAAAAAAATATCTGCGGACACGAGGGACCCAAGTTCTTCAAGCCAGTATTAAAAATAGCATAATGTCTATTAGCCCGTGAAAGAAGAAAGATTTTCCAGTGGAACCCCGTCGAAAAATAAGATAAGTAACTTTGGGGCCATTTCTCCTTTATACCCAAACTTTATATACCACCCTCTCTCTCTCTCTCTCTCTCTCAATTTGAAGAAAAAAACAAAAGTCAAGAAAAGACATTTATGTTCGTGGACTGTCCATTTATTATATATTTGACACTTTGAAAGTGTATCTCTTTGTATAGTAAAGGATTAATGTATTTTTATGTTACCACGTGGTCTAAGTTGTTCTTTACCGAGTCTTCTACGAATTTGTTACCTCATGCTTCCTTTTCAGCTTCTATTCGCCTTATGTTATCTTGCTTAGAATTGTCCTATAAATTCCTTTAAAATATCACGGGAAACCGGAGTTGCCGACTACTACAATATAATATGATTACGTCTCAACCTAGAGGTCCATATCTTCCATTGTCTAGGGGAAGGAAGGAAAGCGGCCTGGTGGGTGTGTGGATAGTGTGAAATTTGGAACCCCTTGCCAGCGGCGGTCAGTCTAGCCCTAAATTAATCCCTCACGTAATATGCCAGTTCTTATATGCCTGAGAAAAAAACTCTGAACGAGGACTTATTCTATAAGGGATCAAGTGCCAACCTGCCCCGTCTTCACACGTGCGAAAATAAAACTCCGTTTTGGGGATAAAAGTAAAGTTTTCGAGTCACATATGTAAATGCTTTGTTTCTTAAACTAATCGGATTAAAATTAACACCCTCGGACGATCCAGTGGAAGTTATTTACCGCACGTTAAACTGCCCAGTTATAGAAGAAAATATGGAAATCAGTATTGACTCAGTTCACGCTGTTTTGATTGACATCTTGGACTTGAGTGATCTGTCTGCAAGACGGGGGCATCAAACATTGAACAGACTGGAAATTTAGAGAACAATTTGGGCTCGTTTTCAAGCTGATCCACCAAACTCTTCAGAATTCACCACTTTCATCCCAAATCAAAGAATCAAAGCAAACAATAGAAACACACCTGTGCCCCGCTTCCTCAAAAGTACAAACAAGTGACAGCTATGGGCAAGGTGATGAGACAGTGATGGTGCGCTCAAAAAGGTCAAATCATTTATGACTATTACAATGCATCATAATTGCAACTAATGAAAAAAGGAATCAAAGAAAAAAGGAAAGGAAAGACATGAGTTACCATGCTGTTGCTCCAGCATTATGCGTCTGCCCACATAGAATAAGTTAGAGTCAACCAAATTACCCGATGGATTTTACTCACTCGACCTGGCACAGTTTGACGTCTGTTTTTCAAATTGAAATACCACTTGCATGATTGCCATTTCCAGACAGATGTTAAAAGTCATCCATACAAAGGAATATCTAAAGACCCAATATATGACCACTTTCTGCAAAGGGATGCCGAAGAATGAACATCTGTTGACCAAGTGCATTGAAGTTAACGGAGAATATGTTGAAAAATAAGACAAAAAGAAACTTCTTGTGACGTACTCTAGGTGAGGCCGAGAACTTTATGAAGTACCTTCATATTCGTAGAAAAATTTTAGCGTATTCATACAGTTCAATATAAGATATTTGTACCCATCGATAACTGAT
The DNA here is from genome assembly GCA_963585895.1 of Sepioteuthis lessoniana. NCBI lineage: Eukaryota > Metazoa > Mollusca > Cephalopoda > Myopsida > Loliginidae > Sepioteuthis > Sepioteuthis lessoniana. Next base: position 80,088,177 of record OY757905.1, read on the forward strand.
GAAAGCTTAAACCGAGTAAAAAACAGCGAGGTCCTTTATTCTTCGTTTGAAGAGTTGTGATTAAAGACGAGTGCCCGGTTTATAATACTCCACCAAGTAATACCCCCGAATAACAACCTCCCAAGTGGCCTTTATTTTCATCAGTTTATAACTCTTTGTATTTGGATTGCCTTTTCACTAAGCAGGAGTTATAATTACCCAGCTGGTAACTTTCGTTTATGCGTCAAATAAAAAGATTCGTACGATTCGTAAATATTTACTTAGCCTTCTTGCCAAGGTAAGTTCGACAAAAAAAATTTTTAAACCGTGTCACACCCGTTTTCAAGTCGACCGAGGTAACTAATGGAGAAAAGACATCATTAATTATTCTCAAACAAACCTTTATTTTATTTGATACATTGACACAAAAGTCTCTCCCCAAGGTGTATCTACAGATTATGCTATTTCCTAAATTAACTGGAATCATAGCACACTAAGAATAGTTTAATAGCCAACACTTCCAATACTCTCATATTATTTGAAATATTTCCCATTGAACTTTTCGGATAATTGTTAGATAAAGCGTTTCATAGTTTAACAGATATGAACTCGCTAAGTATCGATCGTCAGCTGACTTTCTCAAATACCTAACTCTAGCCGAATATATATTGACTTATGTAGCATCGTAATCCAATGGTTTGGTCTGGTTTCTTTGTTCAATCGTATATCAACCTTCGTAGGTTATTTAATGCCAAAGCCATCCTTGTGGACGAACAGTAAGTGGTACTACTTAATATATAGAAGGGGAATAAGGAGGTTCATACCTTTTCCCAATGTATTAGTTAGAAAGTGAATGTAATAGCGCAACTGAAGTTGGAACACTCTTACTACGATGTCGCAGTCCAGCACGTTAGCCACAACGCTACGGAGACTTCCGTAAGCAAATGGTGCCGGGGCGCAAATATATAAGGTATCAAAAAAGGCTGCAGCTGGAAGAAAGAAAGCGTCCATAGAGTTCAACATCTCTTTCAGTGGGTTTGGTGTAACAAGATATGCTTGATCTAGCATCCCGGACCGGTTTGACCAAATTTACCACCTAACTGTAACCCAACCAAAGCGAAAGTAGGATTAGGGTGTTATTCGGTTTCTTTTTGTCTTTTCTGGTGGCTGGGGTGCAAATGAACAAATGCTTATATGAGCGGAGAGTAAGGAATTAATCAAAGATACGAGAAGAGTCCTGTTCCTAAAAGAATAGAGAAACCATCCCTCGTGTGGTATCCATTTTTTTATTTATTATTGTTTCCACGACCTCAGAGACTGAATGGAGTGGCCCAAACGTTTAAGACGAGTTTTGTTTGGGTTTTTTTCCCTCCTCATCCAACGGTTAGCCATCACTGATATAGTTATCTTCGGTGACATCGCAACACTGAAATCAATAGAGTTTTACATTTTCTGACCTTAGGACAAATCTAAAATCCTAAATCAAATTTCAGTAATTTATAGATATTTGTTTTTATGTATAGTTATTTTTCATGCAGATACTAGAACTTTAGCTTTTACACTTTTGACCTCCCATCGGAAATTTTAAAAATCTTTCTTCTTGAAATGTCTGAGAGAGAATATCAAGGTTTTAATTGGTTTCAATGACACTGTTGCTGACAGTTCCCTAAATATGAGCTACGCTCATTATACACGAACGGTTCCTAAGGTTTATGAAACTTTCGGTAGAGGAAGGCTAGTCAGGGTAGTTCCGAAATATTTTAAACACTCTGTTACGAACTTTTCTGGAATTAAATTCCGTGCTAAACGCGAGACATCCGGGGGGCACCAGGTCTTAAACTTCTGGTTCATTGGAATTGAAATTATAACCCAAAAAAACGCGAAACACAATATTTAATATGTCTTCCGGGTGAGAAAATAATACGAGAAAAACACGTGTAAAAATCAGAGTGAATGGTTTTCAATTATTTAAAATTTCCCAGTGGGCATAACTGATTATACTCAAGAAATCTAATGCAAAGTGGCAAAACATCTTCTTGCAGTTATTTGCATCGATATTTATAAAAACAAAAATCTAAAAAAACGTTTTCCAGTTTCTAATCTTTGAATTTACAGTCCCCTGTGTTGTTGTTTTTATGTCAATATATTATCATTATGAATTGAATAGTTCCCGTCAAAAATAACGTGATTATTCATATATACGTCGGCATTTATGCTTCTAAGTAGGTTCAAGATAGTAGCATCAGTTATGTCGGACGATTTAGATTGCATGAACATCGGTTGATTAGAATCCTTTCAAATTTCAGCAAGAAAGAACGAAATACACGTAGATAAAAAAGAAAGAAAGTGGAGAGATAATAATAAGAAACAAATAAAAACTGAAAGAGAGGAAGAAAACGAAATAACACGGAGCAGTGAAAAGACTAAAGTGTAGAAAGTAAGGGAAGTAAAAAGAAAGGAAAGGAAAAGTGAAATATTAACTAAGAACGTGAAAGATTAAGTAGTCTACCTTGTCATTACCTGTAGAAAATCACAGGTACATTGAATTATTATGCAATGGATTTTTTAACAGAGATTAAATAATATATATATATATATGTATATATATATATATATAAAACTTTAAATACACACGCACACACGCATGTATATATATATATATACACATATATATTCTGAGTTTGTTTTTCTTTCCTTCTTTTTCATCGTTGATTACTCTCACTTGTTTCTTGACTGAAGAAGAGCCCCCTTTTTTCGAACTATATATATATATATATATACGAGGTTAATTTTGAAAGATTAACCTTGTCAAATGTTTAACTCATCGGGCACAGATGATCTGTTCCAAAAGTAGGATCGGTGCGGAAATTAAAAAGTCCACTGATATCTTTCTGCGGAATGGATACCCAGACAACGTCATCTGTAGAAAAATTAGATCGACGATGTCCAAATTTAATTCCATCAAATCGTTTGGTTCTTCAAAATGTATTTGAAGATACCTTTGATTGGGGCCGTCAGTCAGTTTTTCGCAGGTAAAATCTCTGGGTTGGCTATACGCTGTTTTACCTCTGTTAAGGTGAGAACCATCTTCATTAGACGTACATTTTGGTCTTCCCAAAAAGACGTCCTACCAATAATGCAACAAAGTATGATGGTCTATAAATTTCAATGTCAGTGTGAGGCTGACTATATAGGTAGGACGATTAAAAAGGCTGGAAGTTCGAGTTAAGCAGCATGTCCTACGGGAAATATTAACATGGCCACAAAACACAACATCCAGATCTTCTCAAGTACAATAGTCGGCCGTTTGCAATTACTTAGCCGATCACTATATATGTCGGACTAATTATTTAGATGACTAGTTCTAAACATTATCTTGCCTTTTTAGAGGCTATAGGTATTACGCTATATTGCCCTACCTGGTGCAGGCAGAGAAATCAATTCGACATTCTTTGTCTATTTAGGAAATTGGGTGGTAATTTTAGGAGTTAAGGTCTTTTGTTTTTGTTTTTTTTTTATTGTTCCTCCATGTAATTTAATATCTTTATATTTTAAACGATGCCAGTGTAATTGTTGAAAACGTGCCAGACGAAAGGCTTACTCCAATTTGCTTTTTACTATTTCAATTAATAAATAAATATGATTCATGTATTATATATATATATATATATATATATATATATATATATATATATATATATATTCTGCGTTATGATTCGCGTTGCCATAACAATGGTATTTTTAGTTAGATTTTAATGAGTTTAAAATGTAATACCTTTATATATATATATATATATATATGGGGGTTGGAGGCGTGTGTGTTGTAACGGTTACCGTCGTAAAAAATCGACATGGTGAACTGAATTAAAATTCTGGACGAGACACGCTAATACCCTTGGAAAAAGTATTAATCTAATTATTTGATCCCCAGCTATGGTTAAATAGTTGGGCAGAATGGGCTCTTTAACCATGGCAAGCAGTCTGAGAGAAGAAAAACTTTGAATTCAAACCTGTTAAACTCCGCTTAAAAATTGACCTTGTGTTGCATCTTGTTGGTATATATATATATATATATATATATATATATATACATATGTTGGAGTATATATACATATACATATATATATATATATAATGAAAATAATTCGTACATGGCCAAGAGCGAGTCTACCAAGGTTTTACCAAACGGTTCTTCAGGATAGAACAGGCGAAGTGGGTTAGGATAAAATGCATTTTATTGATTAAAAAGAACCCAGACCTATATAAAAATTAGCATAAATTTTTAAAATTTATTCGAGAAATCAACAAAATATGCTAATTGTGTTTTTATATACTAATTTTTGTATAGGTGAGGGTTTTTTTTAATCAATAATATGTATTTTATCCCAACCCACTTCGCCAAGAGCCGTTTGGTGAAACCTAGATAGAATTATTTTCATATTAGTTCAATCTCGTGTATTTTTATTACATTTTAGCTTAGGTAATTCTGTCAGTGTTTTTTTCTTTTGACTATACATACGTGTGCCTGATTATTTTCATACGACACGTGTGTTTTTCGTCTTTTCTTTTTTTACTCAATTTTTTTCCCAGATATTAATTTGTAGAATTTGCAAATTGTACAATCTGGTTTTTTTTTCACAACAACAGAATTATAGATTAGATATAAAGATTATATATATATATATATATATATATATATATATATATATTACGTGACATTGTATTTTATATATAAGTTTCTTATTAAAATCAAAATGAAATTAAACTGAAAATAAAAGTATTCCTTATCGTTGCAAATCATCGAGGTGCCACACAGTTGATCTCTTTTCTATGATGAAACTAAAAAAATAACAGTTACTGTGGCGTTTTGGAGTCTCCTGGAATGTTGTTGGAGACAAGGTCGAGATGAAGAGATAACCACGAATTCATATCAGGAAAAGAAAAAGTCAGATACGAGGTCACAGAAAAATACCACTCACTTTATTAGCGGTGTTGCAACCTCTCTTCAGGAGACATGATATGGTATTTTTGAGCTAGTGAAGGAATTGTTACATCGTAGCCCACCTCCAATGGTATGGTACCGTATTGCTATCCACGAAATTTAGGACGTTACCTCTCAGGCGATTAATAACTGACTTACCCTTTAAAAAATCCACATCTCTCGCGTGTGACCGTTCGAACCCACCGAAAGATTCCTTGTGGTAGGCACCTTACAGTGAGTCACACAGCCAAGCACCAAATTCATTAGTGTTGGGAGACAGTCACTGCATTACATTACATTGGCAATATTCCACTACGATTGAATTGATGGTTGGTTGGTTGTAAGGCATGTTAACCCTGATTGGGTTATTTCAAGCCGGCGTTATCATAATAATTCCAATCTCAAATAATGAATGATACAAATATGTATCCGTGTTGTTATTTCAAACTAATAAAGACTTTAATAGACTTATTTTATTCATAGATAGGACCCTGATAGATGCTACAACCAAAGTGAACCTGGCAATGAAAAGATGACTTCACACTTCCCAGACCTTTATAACTGGAGCCTTATAACTTGATGCAGATAAATGTTATACTCAAGACGTCTTTTGACTATTGGTGAGAGTGTTTATTCTTCTGCGTAATTAAGGCCCGGCAGACGGGGTTAGTGGTTTTGAGAAAGCAAATAAAACATAACTAACATTTCTCCCACAATTCTTTAGAGTTATTTGACCAGTTGAAATTTGAGTAATTAGAGATAAAAGATATTAATCGTTTGGTTCTTCATCTCTGACTGATCTTTGAACTTCAATCTTCGTTCAACTTTCTGTTTGATTTCCATTCTTTTCGGGGCTTTGAGCGTTTACGTTAGTTTACGATTACATTTCGACTGGTCTATTTCAAGCTCAAATATCTACGTCTTGTAAATGACATGTCATCAGCGTTAAGGTCATGATATGATAATCTGATATTGTATTAACATTTAGAAATTATTTTCAATTGTAAAGCATTCAATTTCACTGGTTTTCAAGTTTTTTAGGGCGCCTGTTGGAGTGTAATGTTTAGCGAGCGAGGTTAACAGACCATTGTAAGTGAATTCGATTCTTATTGGATACCCCATACTTCGAGCCTTGTGTCAAACTTAGCTAAGCTTAAGAAATGATTACAATAAAGCAGCCTTTCAACAGAGACACAAAAATGCTGTTAGAGTAAATGGATGATTTCTTTTTCTAGAGGCTCTGATTTCTGCCAATGTTATTTGTGGGCAAAGGTTTTACGTGTCGACAAGTTTGTCTTTCTGATTAAATAGACACACGTTAAAGATTGAAGATATTACTAAATAAGGATAAGAAGGAATGAACAAAAGATACAGAGAAAAGAAGAGAAAAAGAAGTGCCAGAAAGGAAATATAAAATCCATTAAAAGAAAGAAAGAAAGAAACAAACAAACAAGCAAAAAAATAAAATAAAAGCATTAAAATTAGGAAAAGAAAGAAGAAAATGAAAAAGATAGAAAAGAATGGAGAAGGAAATGCAAGAAATAGAATAAGAAAAGGGTTAGAATAAGACAAAGAAAGAAAGAAAGAAAGAAAGAAAGAAAGAAAGAAAGAAAGAAAGAAAGAAAGAAAGAAAATAAAAACGTTAAAAGAAAGAAAGAAGCATTAAAATAAGAAAAAGAAAGAAAGAAAGAATGAAAAGATAAAAGAAAGGCGAAAGAAATGAAAGAAAGATGCTAAACAGAAGCTGACACAGAAAAAAGCCACAATGACTCCTCTCACTCTCATGACTGACATGGATACGTATTTTCTACGGGTACCAGAGATCGGTATTCAAGTCAGGGTCAAGGATAATATTTCGAGGATAGGTTTTATTGGTGAGCAGGATCTGTAGAATTTGGAAAGCTGTGTCATACAATCTTCCAAATGATATTTCCTAGCACTCTACTTTACTAAGTTGCGTTTTGTAAATATAAAGACTATACGTGTAAAAAGTGATAAAAAGGGAAGAAGAAGAAAGAAAGACAAGAGAATTAGTTGAGTAGTGTAGGAAAAGGAAGTGAAGGTAGAAAAAAGAGATTAGGAAAAAGTACAAGAAGGATCAGTGAAAAATAAAGAGAGAATCAAGAAGAATTATGGAGGTGACGAAGAGATTAGAAAATGAAAAGAGAAAGGGAAGATAATAACGATGATAGAAAGAAAGAAAGAAAGAAACAAACAAACAAACAAACAAACAAACAAAGGGAACAGTTAGGTATCATGTGTTGGCCACGTGATTCCACAACGTGTCTTTATTTCATCATATGACGTTATTGAAAGGCCCATTCTCTGATTTCGCCACCATGAATCCATGATGCCACATTTGTGAAGGGTCCCGCGTTATCCATGACTTGGTGTTCTGTGATTTCAGTTCAACTCGTTCAACTCCACAAATAATCAATCGATATATGTTTTACTAGAATTATCACCTGAAAAAAAATAGAATTTGTGAAGGGTCCCGCCATGAATCCATGATGCCACATTTGTGAAGGGTCCCGCGTTATCCATGACTTAGTGTTCTGTGATTTCAGTTCAACACGTTCAACTCCACAAATAATCGATCGATATATGTTTTACTAGAATTATCACCTGAAAAAAAATAGAATTTGTGAAGGGTCCCGCCATGAATCCATGATGCCACATTTGTGAAGGGTCCCGCGTTATCCATGACTTAGTGTTCTGTGATTTCAGTTCAACACGTTCAACTCCACAAATAATCAATCGATATATGTTTTACTAGAATTATCACCTGAAAGTGTAAAAAAAATAGCAATCTAGTAATTCGGTTATGCAAAACAGAATCCGTAAGGTGTTTCCATTAAATAAGGTAAAAAAAAAAGTTTGTTATGATCTACCGAAAGATCGAGCTTTCCATTCATCATATAATTTCATGAGAAACCAGCAAAAATGATCATCAGCTGATATATGGCACCTCGCATAGTGTAATAGCTAACGACTTAGGCTGGAAGACAACTGTTAGTCAGACCAAGTCTCACTAGGTGACCCATTCTTCTGGCCTTGTACCACAACTAAGCAAAGCTTAGTAAATAACTAATTATCACCTTATACACCCAAGGAATTGAAAAAAGAAAACCTCCATAAAATCTTTTCAGCTGATTCGGCGCGAGACAGTAAAGTCATATGTAATATACGGACCCTCATAGCACCTCAGATAGGGTCCCCAGGAGAGAAAAAGAGAGAGAGCGAGAGAGAGAGAGAGAAAGAGAGAGAGGTTTTTTTCCTGTTTACTGGTGGTATGGTACTTATTACAAGCTAGTGGTGGAACTCACCAAAAATAGTGAAAAATGACGTAGACTTACATATATTCTTTTCTTACTGTTCATCATATAATCAAATAAGTTGAAACATTTACAAATATATATATATATAGAGAGAGAGAGAGAGAGAGAGAGAAAGATGGAGAGAGAGAGAAACAAAGAGAGAGAGAGAGAGAGAGAGAGAGAGAGAGAGAGAGAGAGAGAGAGAGAGAGAATTCATTATTTGTTCAGTGCAGAGAGGGAATACGAGTAGCTTTTTGTCTCCGATTAAAAGTTTATTTGATATACATACAGCCATCTCTGCGCTATAGAGATCCTTCCATGCTCCTAGAGATTCTCGGCTCGAATGACTTCGCTAGTGAATTTCTCATGTTGAACTAAATTGTTTGAAATAGAACTGATTATTTGTATGAAAATTTATTTGGCATTAAATAACCAGCAAAGGTTGATATGCCATAAAACCCAAGCAACCAACCAACCAAACCAAATCGACATGTGATTACTTTCGATTATTAAAAACGATTGATTTTTTCATGGGTCAATTGATAATTAATAATAATTCATTATCTTGAATTGAAAAAAGTGATCATTATATTGTCATTCGTCATAGTTGGTTTTATTCACTAAAATCGCAAAGAAACTTTTGTAATGTACGAAGATTTTCTATTGCTAAAATGTTAACAGAATGTTACCATTCAAAAGGTTGTTTTTTTTAAGTTGATAGAGATGATCGAAAACTGCATGGTAATGTGATAAGTGTAATTGTTTTCTCCAACAATTTAAAAGACAAATAAAAGCTACTAGAAAATAATTCAAGATTAAGCTAATAGAATTGTATTTATATTTTCTCGTCGAGCAGAAAATAAAATGGAGCCAGTCATAAAATATTAAGAGAATCTAATAATCAAAAATGAAATGTTTTAGTGATAAAAACTAGCTGATAATTAATTTATGAAACACTCAGTAGGATTTTATTATTTTCCGATGTTTTACAAATTCAGCTTAAAAATATAAATGCACCACGAAAGATGAACAGCAATTTTTGGGTCCAATTTTGGAGCGACGATTCACTCAGCACACAGCCTTTTATAAAAAATCTTATTTCATTTAGTTTTCATACTGAAAAATGATCTATGACCTTCAGTTTGTCAATCACAGTTTCCGCTGTCCTCCCAAATTTCCACAATTTTTGACCTCGAGGTCATACACTCGTTGTCGAATTTCTACTCATCTCCCTAACCTATTAACATAACATCAACAAGTGCTTTTGTTGATTCCACAAAACCTCAATATTCATTTCCCCTTAATTTCCTCTGTTATTTAGAAAAAAATCTTCTCTCGACTCTTTCTGAGGCTTTTTGTGATAGTGTTTTGCTGATAAATTCTTCGGCCGTCAAATTAAATTGAGCATCTAAAAAAAGGAGTTTTAGTAAAAAGCTGTAAAAACAATACGTGGATGAAAAAATATTCAGAAAATACTCAGAATCGCAATGCCATTTCACATTGTTTTTTAATTTGACAGCTGGAAAAGAATAGATTAGCTCAAAGGTAAGAAAATAAAAAATTGTGAAATTATCAATTAAAGGAAAATAGTTTTCTAAATCTCATGATAACTAAAGAAAATTCCTTGGAGGCGCCCGTGGAGAAACGGTTATCTTCGTTGGAAGTGGATACCGTGAACCAAGTCCAACTTCTGAATGAAACTGTTTGCATTGCGCGAATATCCTCGGGAAAGGTATGTATTCAACTATTTTCCCTCCAACTATGGGTAAATAGTAAGACAGACAGGGTTCTTTAACGTCGGTTGGGCAACCAGTCTAGAAGAAGGTAAACTCTAAATTCAAACCAGTTGTACTCTGCTTAAAGATTTATCTTATGTCACATCTTAGTCGTAGAGGACGGCTTTGAGATATACCAAAAAAAGAGTATTCCAACCAATTTAATGATAGACTAATTTCCTATTAATGTTTTGTCTTTCAGATTCGTTTTTTACCCCTTTTTCAAGATTTTTTTCTCCTCCAATTTCTGGATTTACCTCAAGCCTCTCATGCCAAAGTTTCATAATCTTTTTTTGTTACTTTCATCGTGAAATTTTAGCCAATTTATTCTTCTGATATTTTCTGAAATAATGCAAATATTTTATTTGAATCATCTCAAAACAACTTGAGAAGATTTCTCGGTTGAATGCTATATTGCAAACGAATAATCTGGTTAGAAAAACATTCAGAAAAAATAGTGATAGAACAACTTTTCATGAAAATCCTTATGAAAGCCAATGGACAAATAATCGACGATGAAAGGTAAACTCCTAAGATGCTAATTAAAATTTCGCTGAAATTTTCATTTTATTCAGATTTCCGCTTATAAACAAAAAGGGATTGTACGAAAGTGTTGGGATCTAAAAGGCAATAAAACCATGCAGAAAAAAAGTTGATAATAAAAGGATGAAAAATTATGAAAATATTTTATCTCTGAATCTCAAAACAACTTAAATGTCTTTCAATTCTTTTTTCCCTTTAATTACTATGAAAAATATCTTTAGTGACAAATGATTCTATAAACACAAATAGTCAGTGAAACTCAGAACTTGCCTGGAAATTTACTTGAATTGAATTAGAATAATGATGTCTTTATTACCAAAACTGAAATAAAGGTGATAAACCTGATAAATGATATTTATGTAACCTGTGATGCGAAATTTATCGCGAAAGTCATAAACCAGCTGAATTGAGAAAAGTCAGTAAAATACATAACTGGCAGGAATTATACATTTATAGTTTTATTTGTTCCGCAAGGAAAAAGTCGAAGAGAAAATTCTCTGTATAAATATGGAATCGCCTGTGTTACATGGGTTGTTTAGAATCTGATTGTCTTATGTTGCTGGAATTGGTCTCAGGCAATATTACTCACGATTACTTTCGTTTATCACATTTACTGAAGAAAAGATAGTTATCTCTTTCCTCATGAATTTTACAGCCGAAGAAGAATGGATTAGCCAAAACGCTTTAGTAACAACAAAGGCACAAAAATAAGTTTAATATTTCGTACAACTCATGGAATCAGATATCGACGTTTTGTAATGTCAATAGATGTAGAAAATGGAAGGAAGAACGGAGTTCTAACTTGAGTTGAGATTAAGCGTATTGTTTATTTTTTTAGCAATGGAAAGCATCTTGATTCAAATCTGATATTCCACTGTGGTTTAAAAAAGCAAAAAGCAATCAAACCAAGAATTCTTCTATAACACAACCCTAAACGTTTTATCTTAATCGAAGAAGAATTGGAGTCAAGGAATTGTCCAGTTTGTACATGAAATATTCTAATGCAACAGCATCGAAAACCCAGTATTGAGCAGTAACCTTTTAAAACATTACCTTGTCGGCAGGGCTTAGAAAATGTTAACTGTATCCAGTGCAAATGAGAAAACCCTAAAAAATAAACTGTCTTCAGTATGATACGAAACATCAGATGGTGAAGCTCCAGTTCTGGAGCCCAGAGAAATAATGAGTACTACTTCATTTCCGTTACTCGCAATTCCTCTGAGCGGTATTACCTGTTAGGGTCCTATCTATGGGTCAAATAAATGTGTTTTTAAATTATTTTACTAGATTGGAATATTTTAAACAACGTGTGTAAATTATTTGTATTAAGAATTGTTAAGATATAAGACTGAAGATATAATTGTTTATAACGGATTGTTATTATTAGTTACTTGAAACAACGGAGAAGCGCCCTCCCCTACATCTCGCTGTGGTAGTTATTGAAAAAGAAGGCTTCGGGTCACACTCAACTAAGTTTTCCAGCTTTCTTTTACTTACAGGAATATTTAAAACCACATCACTGTTTACAAACAAATGATTATTATTATACTGATATCCAGTAATTGCTTATAAATTGTTAGTATTTGATAGGAATACTTGAAACTATACAACAGTGGCCCAGTCGGCTGGGACTGCAGAATACACCGACTGCATCTCCTCCTCCTAGTGTCATGAATATAATATTAAACAGTCTGGTGGTGCGGCTCCAATAATGATGGAACTTTGAGAAATTGTGGAATGCCCCTTATGCATGGGTCAAATAGAACTGTTTGACATTTAAACTCTGTACTTACGCTGAACTGAATTATTAGAAATGAAACTTTTTGATCATTTACCTGGGTGTAAACAAATGACTGATATTTAATTGAATTGTTAGTGATTCATCGCAATACTTAAAAACATAAAATTTTGTGTTTGTCCAGTCCGCTGGGGCTGTAGAATACTCCGACTGCACCTCTGCATAGGGGTAAGAGCTCCCCCAACGAGTGTCCTGGACATGACACTAAACAATCTAATGGTGTGGTTCCACTAATGCTGGAGCTTTGGAGAATGCAGAGTTCTCCTACATAGCTATCACTCCCAATGTCGAAGCACCTAATAGGGCTCAAATAGAACTAAACTGCGTACTTATGCCAAATTTAATTGCTTAAAATAGAACTGTTTTGACATGTAAACTGCGTACTTATGTTAGACTGAATTGTTTGAAATGTAACTGTTTTTGACATTGAAACTGTACTTATGCTAAACTGGATTGTTTAGAATAGAACTGTTTTCATATTTAACTGTGAGTAAACAAAACCTATACTTATATTAAACTGAATTGTTTGAATTAGAACTGCTTGACTAAACTGAATAGCCTGAAATAGAAATGCTTTTGACGATTAAACTGTGGACTCATGCTAAACTGAATTGTTTAAAATAGAACTGATAATTTGTATAAGACTGGATTTAGCATTAAATAACCTACAAAGGTTGATATGCCATAAACCGAAACAACCAAACCAAATCTAAACTTTGTGTAAAAAAATGACTTATTGTAAATACAATTATTTGAATTAGATAGAAATACGTGAAACCATTTAAGTATGTGCAAAAAATATGAGCTCAGGCTCGTGTGAAAATGTTATCTGCAAAATGTGTTTAGAAACCACATATCAAATAAATATGAATAAAAAGGATTTGGCATTAAATAAACAATAATGGTTGATATGCCATAAAACCAAACCGAATCATACCACAGACTTTTTGTATTAGATAGGAATACTTAATATCATATAACTGTGTGCCAAAAAATTCCTAAGAAACAACTACACAAAAATGTAAATATAAGTGTATTATGTACGTAAGTCCCTAAAATCTTGGCATAAAATATCTCTAGATGGGTTGACATGCCGTTAAAATCAACCAACTTATAACTTTTGAAATCAGTAATTCATCTTTTACCTCTTAACAACAGAGGTATTAAAATACCTTTTATATTTTTTCAAGGAGAAACTATAAATGATTAACACTTTCCTTTATCAACTACAGACACGAAAGACTGTGAGTATTAGTTTATTTGACAATATGTGTATGATAAATAATTCACTGTTTCCTTTTTGAATCAGAGACACGGGATAATATTTATCACTGATTACTTGGTGAGTTGATGCGTGCCATTATGTAATTCACTCACTATTCTATCACCAACAGACACAATATATCTGTTTCATATTATTCGGAAAGGGGATGAGTATCACTATATGATTCACTTCTTGCTGATAGAAACAACGTAAAGAACTCATGATGGAGACTCAACACATCAGTACCAGAAGATCTCCCTCTTAATGAATCGTTGCTTGCTTAAATACCAACTGCAGAAATGTAAAGTATTTACTCTATCCATCTTGTGCAAATGAAACATGAGTAAAGTAGAAGTAACTCAAATTCACTCTCACTAGGACTTTCATACACCGTCTTGCAGTCAGAAAAAATAATATGAGAAAATAAGAATATAGAGAACAAAATAAAACATGAATTGGGAAGCAAATTGAGCAGAGAAAGATTCTGATTGGTCAGAATTCAGAAAGGAAATACCTTGAAAATCAACATTTGAATTCATTTAAATCGGTTTAAAAATAACAATATATCCATCTCTCTCTCTCTCTCTCTCTGAAGCAAGGGACGTTTACTTATGGACCCCCCACACGGACATGCTAGTGTTGGCTGACCAGCAAGAACTTACCTACAACAGCTCTGTGCGGACACAGGATGTAGTTTGAAAGACCTGCCAGGAGCAGTGGATAGTAAGGATGGATGAAGAGAGTCAGGGAAATCTATGCAAGCAGCAAGATTTGATTATATATATATATATATATATATATATTAAAATTATGTGGAAGGTTGGATAAATTGTATAGATATGTTTGTGGGTAAGTATATCGTCAATATATCCGAAATATGTGGTGTTGCTAGGTAGTCTATATTTAAAATGGCCGGATTCTAAAAATTTTAGAAATAGACGGACTAATACTCCGCTAAAACCCGAACATATTTACCAAACCCCTCCGCTCGGGCAGGATATGACACAAGGTCAATTTTTTAAGCGGAGTTTTAACAGGTTTGAATTCAGAGTTTTTCCTTCTCCTAGACTAGTTGCCTCACCAAGGCTGAAGAATTCAGTCTGCCCTACTATTTATTCAGAGCTGGAGGGAGAATAATTGGATTCATACCTTTCCCAAGGGTATTAGTGCTATGTGAAATGCAATTAGCCTGGTCCAGGATTTGAACTCGTGTCACCGTGTCTATTTCCTACGACGATGACCATTACACCACGGGCGCTAAAACCCGATCATCATCTCTCCTGCCGGCAAAAGTGGTGGCGTTGTAATCATGCACAATCTTTAACTATGGATTATTGCAAAACATATTTCAATCTCACAAAAATATTTGTTTAAGGCTATTTGAAATGGTTTCAAATCAAACAGAATGCTCCAGATTTTTTCGTAGCTGAGAATTGTGAAGCATGTAAAATTAACAGAATAATGTGGGATGTGTATGGAGAACCATATTTTAGTAAAACAAAGTATTTATTAATTGGCTAAACATGGGCTTAATACAACGAGGCTGTGTTAGAATAATAGTCAGTGCAGTGGAAAGGAATTGACTCTCCGGTAAAAAGAACGTTCAGGGCGGTATGATCAGTAAGAACGTTTTTTGGAACATTTAAAAGTCTCATTATTATTGATTTCCTTGAAAAAGGCGCTTTCTAATGCCAAATCATGAGACAAAATTCAACTTATTTATTGCATGAACCTTGTATATATATATATATATATATATATATATATATATATATATATATATATATATACCATTTAGGAATAACTGTCATAACAGAATTTAAAAGTAAACCGTTCGGGGGTCAAAATAAAGTTATATTCTATGGCTTCAAAATTTTTAGAAAGTAATTTGTACAATATTATGAACGGATCAACTGCGCATATATTTTTCTAGTAAAAACACTTAAGTTGTCTTTTATCATAACATTTATTCAATATTATGAAATTAATTAATTGCTATTAGCAAAATATTAACATATAGTGTTACATATATTTGTTACAGTGGCTTCGTGTGGCACAAGACCACAAGTCTTAGACACGCAATGAGGATCAAACGCAAAGCACATCATTATGGACGGATAGACTATATAACTATTTCACTTATCACCCTCTCCCACACATACATATAGTGTAATGGTTGGAGTCGTTGGAAATGAATACGGTGACCCGAGTTTAAATCCTGAATGAGACTTTTTGCATTTTACATAGGGCTAATACCCATTGGAAAGGTTTACATCTAAATTTTCATCCATCAGCTACAAATAAATAGGACAGGCTGTGCTCTTTAACTTTGGTATGGCAACCAGTTTAGAAGAAGGAAAACTCTGAATTCAAACCTGTTAAACTCCGCTTAAAAAATTAAGTAAAGACAAGGCCATTCGTTTTCCTGTCTGGTTGACAAATGACATTCAAATCCTGTATCAAGATGTATCAATTTTTGAGTTCTCTCTCCTTTCCACCTCTTTTTTATGTAATGGCAAACAAACTTTTAAACCCAAATGAAGGAGATAAAAAAAAATATGGAATGAAGGAATAAATTGATTTTGGGAGAGAAAATTGTCTACTATAAACAACTTAAATGGGAATTAATAATCTCTTAACAAAATTAAATGATGCAATAAAATGCTAATTTGTATATTATTATATACAATATTATATTATTTTATTATTTACAGTTTTATATTTTTCTATAAAAAAAAAAAAAGAAAATTGTCATTTTTATACTATTCAATATAATTGATCACATTAAACGTAAAAATAGAAATTATACCACTTACTGTTATGACATGATCTAAATATAAGCAAATAAAATATGATATTATATATAGATTACAGTTATATCTTACACATTATCATGACATGATTCATAATATTACTAAACCTCAAATCCTTAAATTTATAAATAAAATCGCGCTGGTTGGCGGCTGATGAGGCTAGGGTATCGCACGTGCTTTCACACGTTGTATGATGAAAAAAAAATATATAGATTACAGTTATATCTTACACATTATCATGACATGATTCATAATATTACTAAACTTCATATCCTTAAAATTTATAAATAAAATCATACCAAGTATAATAGATACCATATTAAGAATTATCATCACAATTTTACAATTACAATTTTAACCACGAATCGTCAAAAATATTAATATTATAAACTAATCATCAACTCATTATCATAATAAATATTAATAACATCAATGCCAACAAAAACAATAACAAACATCAACAACAACCACAGTATGTTATTAATTAACATGATAATTAACATTTAATTATAAATACCAATTACAAATCATTCAAATAAATATTGATAATTATAACTATGTACTACAAAAAATCATTCATGATATGCACTCTGTAATCAATACAAAACAATAACCGATATTACTTATTACATAATTAAAATAAATAAAACCACTGGTTCAAAATATAAGAATTAATTTAGATCAAATCTTATAACATATATACTCAAATCCGAAGTACATTTACTTCAATTGAATTTAAAACACACACACACACACACACACACACACACACACACATATATATATATATATATATATATATATATATATATATATATATATATAATGTCATTTCATATAAGCTTATATCTATTTTTATGGCGGCATTTGAATATCAATTCATTTCTTTAATTCAGTAATTTACTGGTATTTCTATATTTTATAATACTAATTTTTTCTTCGAGACAGATATTACATCTTCTTCTAAAATTACTTGGGGTGGTTGATCTTTTAATAAAATTCAATCTAACTAATTGCGTAAGGCCACTATCCTTCAATCTCCAGAACCATTTAGAAAAGGCTGTTTGGTTTATTAAGGAAGTGTTAGAAAACGAATGCCTATGACTATAAAGCCTCTGCTTCCAATTTCCAGCAGAAATTTCAACATATATTTTTGTCCTTTCTGTTTTCCATTTGGAAAATCGTTGGCTTGTACATTACTTTCTCGCAATTACATTAATCACCGATATTCATCGTTCTTTATTAATGAATATACCAAACCACTATATATACATATATATATATTAAAATTATCATGACTAGAAAATCCGGCAAACATCTACGTGCGACATACGGAACACTGAACAGCTGTTTCGACCTTATTGGGTCTCATCAGCAGTGCACACCGTAATCTCCACCACTGGAGATCGAACCAACAGCCACAGTATGTAGAAGCCGAAACTCTACCACTGATGAGACCCAATAAGGTCGAAACAGCTGTTCAGTGTTCGGTATGTCGCACGTAGGTGTTTGCCGGATTTTCTTGTAATGATACTTCTAATATATCATTAATTCCTCCAGTTAAATAAGTAAATATATATATATATATATATATATATGTATGTATGTATGTATATATATATAATCTGATGGCGAGGCCCCAGTCTTGGAATTGAGAAATGTAGATTACCCTTTCATTAACATTACTGTCAAATTTACTCTGACACGAGGTGATTATACCTGTTAGGATCCTATATATGGGTCAAATAGAACTCTAAAATCTTTTACAGTAGATTATTATTACTATTATCCTTATTAATTATTTGAAACCATACAGCTATGTGCAAATTGTTCGTATTTGATAGGAATACTCTATTAGTAAAAATACTGTACCTAGGAAGCAGCGTCGAATCAACCGAAAAGGACATCGAAACGTGGTTAACGAAAGCATGGACAGCTATCAATAGGCTCTCGATTATATGGAAATCAGACCTAACCGATAAAATGAAACGCAGTTTCTTCCAGGCAGCGGTCGCATCGATACTGCTATATGGATGCACTACATGGACGCTAACAAAACGGCTGGAGAAGAAGCTAGATGGCAATTACACAAGAATGCTGCGTGCAATCCTGAACAAGTCCTGGCAGCAACACCCCACAAGACACCAACTGTACGGCCACCTGCCCCCTATCACGAAAACTATTCAAGTTAGACGAACCAGACATGCAGGACACTGCTGGAGAAGCAGAGATGAACTCATAAGAGATGTACTCTTATGGATCCCCACACATGGCCGCGCAAAAGCAGGACGACCAGCTCGAACGTACATTCAGCAGCTATGTGAGGATACAGGTTGTTGTCCTGAAGACCTACCTAGGGCGATGAACGATAGGGAGGAGTGGCGAGAGAGGGTCAGGGATATCCGTGCTGCCAGCACGATATGATGATGATGATGATATGTATGCAAACAAATAATCAATATCAAATAGAAATGTTAGTGTTAGAGAGTAATACATGTCACCATTTAACTGTATGATTAATGATTAATAAGAAATATAGTTATCTACGCTAAGCATCAATATTTGAAACCATTTAACTGTACAAACAAATGATTTATACTAAATAAAATTATTAGTGCAAGCGATTAATACTTGAAACCATGTGAGTAAACGAATGATTAATATATAATAGAACTATAAGTTTTGGGTTACAATACTTGAAACCATTTGACTGTGAGTAAACAAATGACCGCTGACTTGTTTAATGCTACCTTCGAAATATTCTCTTATAAATTATATATATATATATATATATATATATTGGCACTTTGAACCATGAAGCATACTCCTCTTTTGAAGGAGTATCTTCTGATCACAGAATCGTCCCTGCAAAGATACACATAAGCCTACGCTTAAAATAGAACCAAACTGTCATAACCACACATTATGACAGGTCCTCACATACCATCAAAGATATAAGCAATGAAGATACGATAAGCATAAGAAAAAATTCCATACTCTTCAAGAGACTTCTGAATCACACACTCCGAATGACGAATATGAAAATTTTGTTACCGCTCACATGGAAGCAGCAGCAGAGTGCATACCAACCAAATGAAAGGTAAAAATTAGAGTCCCATTAGAGTCACTAGTAGTTAGGAAGAAACGATATAGTTTAAACAAAGCATCCTTACTCAAAAAATAGGAACCCAATAAATTCCAACTAAAGAAAGTCCCGAAAGAACTAACCAACACATACCAAAAAAGAAAAACTAGAATAAATTCAAGCCAAATGAAATTAGAAATTCGAAATTCAAAATAGCATAGGAGACAGTAAAAGAAGTCAGTGGAATGAAGAGCACATCGAGAGCAAAACTAAAGTCTGCCAGCCGAGAAAAAAGATTTCACAAGCGGAAAGAATATTTCAAGAATCTGCTGGAAAACCTACTTAAAATCACTGACAAATCTAGACATAAAATTACTAATGGCCGAGTAAACATCAAACTCGGATTTTTTTTACGGAAAAAGAACTTGATGCAGTATTGAAAAAAATTAAAAGCAAAAAAGTTGCTGGCCTCGACGACAAGAACATTTTCCAATGTACTTCTCTGAATATACAACGCAGTCTATCAACAAAACTCAATAAAGACATGGACGAAATCTTGCATTTTTTCTTCAAAAAGTTGATCTCGGAATCATTAAAGACTATGAAGGCATAACTCTAACTTCTATAGCTGCTAATGTTTATAATACCATTTTCTCAATCATATCCGACCCGAAATCGAGAAAATCCTTTGGAAAAATCGGAACGGCTTTTAGAGGAACCGCTCCATAACCTTATAGATACTGAACAGGAATTCACAAATTGTTAGACAAGCAGTGTCTGCAATACAAGTTTTAACACTTGACAAGGCGTAGGCTGATATTCACACTAGTTCAGATAACATTTTCAGAAGATAAGATACACATGTTGGGAGTATTACGCTACAAGATGCCTAACATTATATTATATATGGTATAGTTTGCTTTGGTTATTTTGTTTAATGGTTAGATCAATCCTTACGTGTTACTTAATGACAAATCCTGTTCATATATATATATATATATATATATGTGTGTGTGTGTGTGTGTGTGTGTGATTTGTTAGCGAAAAGTTTTTAGCTAACTTTATTTCTCAACGAATTAGAACTTATTTGTTAGCACACAGTTAAATTACTTCAAGTACAAAATTTAACAGAAATAATTGTATTTAATATTAATCGTTTGTTTGCACACAGTTTAAATGGCTTCAAATATTGCTATCTAAAACTAATCGTTCTATTTGCACAGTCAAATGGTTTCAAGTATTGCCATATCAGTGCAATTGACTATCGGTCACCACCTTCTATCTCTTCTAACTCGAAATAGGATTGGGAACTTCTTTGCCGCTAGAGCAATTTAAAGAATGCGATCGGTATTATCATATTGATACCAGGGTTTGACATGACCGGCCAAGTGATTAAAAACCCGTTTAGCCTAATAAGGGCCAAAATAAACTGTTGCAGGTCACATGATTAGATCGATTGCCGAGTCATGGACCGCTCAGCCAGCAGTTACAGGTCGCCACTCACGGCCACCAGGTAGTCTCGTAGGTGGGTCTTACCCCTCTGCAGATGTGCAGTTAATATATTCTACAGCTCCAACCGGGAGGGCAGTAATATATAGTATATGTTGTTACAAATCTTTTTTCAGCTTTTTAGTTTTGGCTGTTGTATCTACCAATTATTTTACCAAATAAACATTTCTTAGTGCTAGGAATCCGTTGTGCGCCTCTATCAGCCTCAGACTTCCACTCTAAATAAAGAAGGATTTTTTGTCTTAATGCAACTTTTAGTCAAAGCTGAGCGTTAAAAATTGATTTTTTCTTTCCTTTTCGGACGAGTGCTATATTAATATATATCTTAACTCGATCGATTCTGAACATTTTCATTCTACTGAACATTGGAGATTTTGAATGGGTTTGATTCGATATCTGATATCTGGTTTTCTATTAACTGGACAATTAATATATATTGCATCTAATCAAATTACAAAATCGATTCCATTTTTATAAAAATGGGATCAATTAAAAAATATCAATATGATAAATATGCTGCAAACAGAATTTCTCTTCCATAATAATGCACAGAACTATTAATTCACTCCCGTTTGTGTGCCTGTAGATCAGAGGCGCTCGTGGTGTAAGAGTTACCGTCATACGAAAGGAACACAGTGACTTGAGTTCAAACCCTCGACTGGTCGGTTTGCATAGTGTTATCTTTTGGGGAAAAGTATGCATCTAACTATTCTCGCTCTAGTTATATGTAAATAATAGGGGAGACTAGGCTCTTTAATTTTTGTATAGCAACCGACCTTTGAATGAAAACCAAATAAAATCCACTAAAAAAAATTAACATTGTCTCACATATTTCTAGCGGCGGAGGGGTTGGGTAAATACATGTATATGTCTATAAATGTACAAATATAAATGTATGTGTCTATAAATGTATGTGTCTATAAATGTAAAAACATGAAAAACAAAGATTTCATAAAATGATTTTATAAATAGTTGAATTATTTCCCAAAGTTAAACGTCCAGGTTTTTAATGTTGTATACAGAGAAAGGCAACAACGCTAATGTATAAAAATATAATCTGCTTCTTTTCTTTTCCGTTTTATTACCCGAAAAATATGTATGGGTAGAGTGAGAGAGAGTCAGAGATGGACAAAATATACACACAGGGGCGAGATACGAATCTGCGATGAACCTTTTTCTTCGTTTTACTTTCACGAAACTGGTACTGAGCCACCACAAGGTATTATATCATCTTTGTTTCGCCTCGTTTCTCTACTTACGCGAGTTTGGCCATCTCAAGGGATGGAATCATTTTAATTTCTTCTCGCTTCTCAACTTTTGAGAGTCTTATCAGAGCCATCTCAAGGCACCGAATCATCTTAGATCCTCCACACTTCTCAATTTACGCAACTCTGGCATTATCACACGGCATCGATCACCTTAGTTTCTCCTCGATTCTCTACTTTCGCAAGTCTTGTACAGCTTTGGGTTTTCTCTACCTCTCAACACTGAGCAACCTGGTACAAGGCTAGCAACCAGAGCAGTGTAATATCTAGTACCTCTTCTATCGTTTTTTTTTTTTTTCGTTTTTCGCTTGTCTCTCCTGGAGTCGAAATCTTCCCTAGTTTATATAATTTTTTCTGGACACCTACGCAGTCCTCGTGGACCACCTCACGGCTACGCTTTGCAAGTAAATTCGCCTCCTGTCTAGCATGCCACCTATGCAACTTACGCGGCACTTCCGCTGAAGACATACCTGCGTTCTGTTTACATAAGGAAACAGGTGAATATCCAGTTATGTCACCCACACAACTTATTGAAATTGATCTTCCGGTCAATATCCAACATTTATATTAAACCATCATCAAGGCAATGTTATATTCGGTTTTAAAAGGAAACAAAAAAGATTTAGAAATATCTTAGTAGGGTTCTGTTTCAAAACTATGTGACGTAATTTGTGTTATTTTATTTTTATTGATTTATTTTAAAGCGTAACATGTTTGATATATATATATATATATATATATATATATATATATATATATATTAAATATGTTATTGTCATCCACAGACAGACTGTTTCGTTGTATCCCAACTCTTGAGTGTGGCTAGACACGTAGGACGAGTTAAGCTGGGTTCGAAACCCTTCTAACTTTACCTCAGCTCGCAAGCGAATCATGTCAGCTCGGGAATCATAATTCTCCTTTTCTTTCTCTTTGTTTTTCTCTTTTATTTTCTTTTTCTTTTTAGTTATTTTTCTTTTTTATTATGTAACTATTTGTAATTCAGAAAGGATATTATGTCAGTGGATATACTGATTTTCATCGTATTCACTGTCACAGACCAGTTTGTGGCGACCTCCATTTACGTCTGTTACAGTATTTCGTGTCTTTTCTCACATCTTACTCAAGCCTTGCAATACTTGTGGGTGTTTTGTAATGATTTCTGCGATGGCCTGTCTAACCGATTTTTTTTTTATCAGTGATTTCCTTGGTTTGGACTGGTTTGGTCTGTCCAGGGAATATGGTGCTTTTTCCTATGTTTTTTTAGGTGGGACATTCAAAAACATTTACGCGGCTAAAAAACCAAAAAGAACGATACCAACACGAGATTCTCGTATTAAACTATAAAGATTATACCCAGGGGAATTACTCATGTGAGTAAATTCATAGCTTTTCATTAAAAAAACGGTTATCGTGCAATTGGATAAGGATATCTGAAAAATCTGACGGGTAGTTAATCTGCTGGATTAAAAGCAGTGTTCGAGATGAAAAAATGCACTACAAATCCCGGTATCTCTTGATCTCGCGCACACACACAAACACACTTATGTGTGGGGGGTGAGAGAGAGAAAGAGAGAGAGAGAGAGAGAGTTGAATGACATGAAATATCGTTTTAAAGACGCTTTTCTTAAATCAAGAAAGCGTCAAAATACAGGCATATAGAACAGGATAAAACCTGAATTATTTTTCAATCACCTTCCCCTGACTACCGTAGTAATTTTTGGCATTGTATAGTGACTATTCAGTATTTATTAATTTTTGTTCATTTTATTCGCATGTTTCATCTAAAGGTTGAATTTTTTTAAATGTATGAAAATTCCTCAAAGCGAAAGGATTGAAGCCTCACCATTAGATGCGGTTTAGTATCATTTCCAGGACAATTGTTGAGAGTATAACCCTTCTGCAGAGGTCTGCGGAGCTATTGACAAAAAGGGACTTTGGGAAGTCTTGGTCTAAATAATGTTTATTGTTACAATCTTTATTGTCACTCCAGAATTCACACCGAATTCTTATGAATGTTTATTTCTACTAAAAAGATGATTCTACAGAATGGCGAGATTTTTATTGTATTTTTTATAATTCTCTCATGTTAATATTTTACGTAAAAATTTTACAGTATTTTTTAGAAAATTTTTTAAATTATTTATTCAAATGCTACCTTTCACATGCTTGCTGATGTTAAACCAATTTATTTCTTTATTAGACTCAAGTATGATGTAATTACTTTTCATGTTTAGTTGGAAAAACTTCCCATAAACCTTATTAGAAGTATTTCATTAAATGGAAAAGTTTATTTTAGTAAAACAAATATATACTTTTTTTCTCTTCAAGTCTGGAAGCTTTATTGTTGTATGTTGAATAAACTTGACGATCTGTTGATTGTAATCATTAAATAAAATTTGCAGGACTTAGTTAGCATGCTTCACTTGCTATTCCTAAATTGTCACTCATCTGAGTATTAAACAGATTCATCACTTCTTAACTTCGTTAATCTCACTGGAACCAGTGCTTTTAGAGTAACTAAAACGGAAGTCTCTTCTGACTGATTTTTTTGTTTATATATATATATATATATATATATATACGAGGATCATTAAATAAGTTTACAGATTTTTTTCGTATGGGCCCTTTTATTGATAGTACACACATGAAACTCTAGTCCCCTTCGAAGTAATCTCCTCTGGATGCAATGCACTTGTTGTACCGTTCAAACAACCTCTGAAAGGCCCCATGGAAGTCCTCTTGTGTGAGCGTGTCAATGACCTTCGTCACAACCTCTTTCATCTCCTCAGTTGTCTCATAACGACAGCCTCTGAGCTTAGGGAATAACCAAAAGTCACAGGGAGCAACGTCTGGACTATAGGGAAGGTGAGGAACTGTCTCGACGCCTATCTTACTCAAATAGTCTATGACAAGGATGGAGTTGTGGACTGGTACATTGTTCTGGTGGAAATACCACTGACCCGATTTGAAGAGTGCTGGCCCCTTCCGAGGGAATCTCTTCCTGAACTCCCTTAAAACCTCAACATAATAACCCTAACCCTAACCCTTTGTCCAATTAACTCTGGTGTATTGACTTCCTTACTCCTTCCACACCTCTCATCGTCCCTCACAGACAACCTGGCTTCCTTGAATCTCTTATGCCACTCAAAAACTGATGCTCGATTCATGCAAGCTGGTTCAAAAGCAGTCTGAAGCATTTCATACGCTTCTGTGGCATTTTTTCCAAGTTTAAAACGGAATTCTATTGCATATCGTTCTTCTAAAGTGTCCTCACATCTAGATTCTCTCCCTGAACTCCCTTAAAATCTCAACATAGTATTCCTTGTTGACCGTCTGTCCAGTAGATCATGTCAGTTCTGTCAAAAAAAGGGATCATCGAAAGTTTGTGGGTGGATTTGCTCTGCCTTCTTGTGTATGGGAGAGCCAGCATGATTCCACTCTGCTCTTGGTCTCTGGATAATAGCAGTAGATCCAGCTTTCATCGAATGGCATTTTTTCCAAGTTTAAAACAGAATTTTATTACATAACGTTCTTCCTCACGTCCAGATTGCATTTTTGAAATTCACTAGCTGTGACAATCAGGCTTTAGTAGGGTGTATTCCAATTGCTGCTGTAGCTGTTCATTTGAACCTGAAATCATCAAAATTGGTCAGTCATCTCATAAGATGTATAGAAATAACATACTGAATTTTCAATTTGAAATGCATGTAAAAAAAATGTTTGAAACTTATTTAAAGCACCATATATATATATATATATATGTGTGTGTGTGTGTGTGTGTGTGTGTGTGTGTGTGTGTGTGTGTGTGTGTGTAGATGCAGATATAACATCTTTTAAAATGGAGGTCTGCTGAAATAAATATCATTACAAAAATATGAGTAAATTTGAAAGATTTTTCTTTTGTATGGTATATATATATATATATATATAATTTTTCTATGCGTCCAGTAAGTAGGTAAGCCAAAAATGTATACGTCTACCCTAAACCGTTTGCCCGTCAATAGAAGACATACAAATTATTCCTAATTATTGTTGAAGATTTTTTTTATTTTGTAAATAAAACTGGCAACAAGGATATCACCTTGCTGTATCCGTATAAAACTGTGTATGATTTTATCTAATATCGACAGATTTAAGAAAACTTTCTCATTGATAAGTAGTTTCTTACATCAGAAAAAACATGAGTTTTCATTTATTTTATTGATTTAAAGTATTTCTTGTATATTTATGATTGATTTTGTGTTACTTTCTCGTCGAATAAAACGAGGATGATGTCTACGATTTTGATCCCAGCCTTTTCTCTTTTTTTTTCTCTTCCTTTTTTTCTCATTTTTTTTCTTTTCCTTTTTTTATTCATACCTCACAGAAATTATGACAAGTACTGGTTCTGTAAATTGATTTAATTCATGTATTTAATCCACTATCACCGCTTTAGGGAAAATCTAATCTGATCGGAAATTCATTTCTGATACATCCGGGTTCCAATCCAAAAGTAGAGGACTTACCAATATTTTCATTTTTTTTTTACTCTCATAAAAAACAGAACATTTTTTGCCCAGAAGTTTTTATTTATTCCCATAAGTTGAGCAGTTAATTGTGTTTCCGTGTTCAATATCAATTCTTTTAAACTAATGATGAATTACTTCAAAATGTACCTGCAGTATAAATAAATAATAAGAATAAAGTGTAAATATCCGTTAAAGACTAAACTTTGAATAGTCTGGCACAAAGATGTTAAAGGAGAACATGTATATGGGCAGAAAGAATTTATTGCATCAATTTTCTAACGAGGATGATGCTTCCTGCTTAGAAATCCGTATTCGAAGTTATTGAGTATATTTGATGTCACTGCCATCCTCTCAGCTTGAAAGGTCTATGTAAAAAAAATCAGCATTAGACTTACTTGCTGGGATCGCACCCCAATCTCCGTTTTTGGAGTATATATATATATATATATATATATATATATATATATATATATATATATATATATATATATATCTTTAAGAAAAGATCAAAGACCGGTTAATTTAGGATTATAAATTTATTTCCATCCTGTTTTTCAGTTTCTGGTGTAAACCAAAAACACGAAGAAAAATATAACAGGACTTCTTCGAAGGAATTACTCCTAACTCTGGTTTAACTAGACAAAATAATACCTATACATATATATATATATATATATATATATATATACAGATATATATATATATATATATATATTATCATACCAGGGAAAGGAGCAGCGCCCTCCCCTACACCTTGGTGTAGTAGCTATTGAAAAGGGAGCTTTCGAGTCACCCTCGACTAAGGTCACCAACTTTGCTTACTTTTTATATATTATCATACACAGAGAGACTGTTGCGTCATATCACAAATCTTCAGTATATGCAACTATGTAATTCACAAAGCAGGATGTTTTAATTTGGTTTCTTTGATTTAATGACATATCAACCTTCGTGGGTTATTCAATGCCAAAGCCATCCTTGCAGAAGAACAGCAGTGGTACTATTTAACCCATAGCTGAGAGGATAAGAGGGTTCATACCTTTCCCGAGTGTATTTGTCCGTAAGGGAATGTAACAGCGCGACTGGAGTACGAACTCGCCTACAACGATTCTGCAGTACAGCGCTTTAACTATTTCATCATGAGGACACCCCCAAAGCAAAAGATGTAACTAGATTAATTACATGTGATCAGAAAATATACAAAATCTTTTTATAAGACAAGAACGTTTCTCGTGAGATATATCACCAGCATCTTTCAAATGGTTAAAACCTTAAGTAAAGTTTCATTTTCAAATAACGATTTGCAACACAAGGCAAAGAAAACATGAGAGAAAGGATTAGAAAATGATACAGCTACTTTAAGCCGTTAATACAAAAAAACAAAATATATTTTTGGTTGGTAAATGCATAGTTTGTGTATGTATAAAACAAATTTATTATTACGAATATCATTCCGAAATATGTAGTAACTAACTGGAAATATTGATTCTCATTGATAGAGAAATTTTAACTATATTTAGCAATTTTTTTTACCAAGGCAATATATTAGTAACATCATGAAATACTTCAAAATGTAGTACAAGCCCCACTCACTGGTTGAAATCATAATTCCAACAAATAAATCTGTATTACTCATCGAGACTGTTCGTTATTTAATCGCATATAAAACTTCTCGGTTTATTTGATGTCAAAGCCATCCTTCTAGAAGGGCAGTAGCGATAATATTAAACCCATAGCTGGGAGGATAAGGGGGTTCATACCTTTCCCAAAGGTATTTGTCCGAAAGTAAACGTAATAGCGCGATTGGAGTTCGAACTCGTATACTACGATTCCGCAGTCCAGCGATTTAACCATTACGACAGATGACCAAAATGAAGACAGAGCTAAATAAGTTTGTGTTGCATCAATCTTTCTAAGGGAGATAAACTGAACAGAAACTTGACAACGAAAAATTTGCTTTTATACTTAGGCTCGAAGTTCAGGCACCACTGGTAGATATTTTACAACTTCAGCCAGGAGACATGTCTGTTTCTATGAATACTTCCATTACTGGTGACGTATACAAGCGAATTCTTTTCGTGAGTTTTAAAGAAATAAGAGCGATTTTTTTTAAGTGCAGAGTATATATGATGACAAGTTCCTTTTTATCACTGTGTTTTTGAGCTGAGTGTCGTCGACACTTTTTATCGCTAACTCAGCAATATACGCATATAGGCAGCCATTACGATCGCCTATGGTCGAAAAGCTTTCCTTTTTGTTCAACTCTAAAAAGTTCAGATTGGTTTCTTGTAGAATGGTGGTTGCTATTCCTTCCTCTGAGCCATTTTCATACAAAGAATATATTCTTCTCGTCCCAAGAAAGTGACAGCTCTCAATTCTAATTTTCTTCTATGGAAGAATCGACTTCTATCCACGTAAAGGCACTTGGTGATAAAGCAACTCAAGAGAACACTTTTCATTTTCGCACGAACTCTATTTAATAAATTTGCGAGATATAAAAGGTATGTCATTATACTTTTACCAACGTTTTCAATGTCTCTTCCTATCAATCTAATTTTCGTTTGCATTTGTAGCTATTAAATCAAGTTTAGCGACGTCCAAGTGAATTTGCCGCCTTCATCCTGGTACTGCAAAGACACAGGTGTTTTTATTTCCCTGTTACAGTATGAGTGTTTTGGCCAAAATATATAAGCTAATATTCTGACCAAATATAAATGAATATTTACGTAAGACTTTCCCCTCTTTTATAGCGTTATTAATTTTAAAATATTGTCGAGAAAAATTGTTCTTGGAATGTGGAAAAATGAAGATACGCAATGAAATCGTTTTTCAAAGGGAATTTTAAGCGACAGAAAGATGTATATAAAAAAATTTAATCCACCAACCTACGAATCACATCTCGTCTATCGAAAATAACATCAATACGCGACTAGCGAAGGCATGGATAGCTATCGATAACCTCGATTCATCGATAATCGATTCATATGGAAGTCAGACCTTTCCGATAAGATAAAACGCAGCTTTTTCCAAGCAGCGGTCATGTCCTTAATACTGTATGGATGCATCACTTGGAAGCTGTCTAAGTGCATGAAGAAAAAGCTTGACAGCAATTACGCAAGGATGCTGCGAGCTATATTAAACACATGCTGGGTGCAACATCCCACAAAACAGCAGCAGTACGGTCACCTATCCCGAAGACCATCCAAATTAGATGAACAAAACATGCGGCACACTGCTAGAAGAGCAAGGACTAACTCATAAGTGACGTTCTCCTATGGACCCCTTCACACGAACGTGCAAGTGTAAGACGACCAGCGAGAACTTACGTGGTGCCATCAATAAGCTTCCAGACTTTTTTTGTACATGCATTTAAAATTGTTGTAGACTCTTGAAAATTCAGTATGTTATTGCTATACATCTTACGAGATGACTGACTAAATTTTATGATTTCAGATCCAAACGAACAGCTACAGCAGGAATTGGAATACTCACTACTAAAGCCTGATTGTCACAGCTAGTGAATTTCAAAAATGAAATCTGGACTTTTGAAGAACGATATGTAATAAAATTCTGTTTTAAACTTGGAAAAAATGCCATTCGATGAAAGCTGGATCTACTGCTACGACCCAGAGACCAAGAGACAGAGTTTCCAGTGGAAGCATGCTGGCTCTCCCAGACCCAAGAAGGCAGAGCAAATCCACCCACAAAATTTTGATGATCCCTTTTTTTGACAGCACTGGCATGATCTACATGCACTGGGTTCCCATTGAACAGACAGTCAACAAGGAATACTATGTTGAGGTTTTAAGGGAGTTCAGGGAGAGATTCCTTGGAAAGAGGCCAGCACTCTTCAAATCGGGTCAGTGGCATTTCCACCAGGACAATGTACCAGTCCATAACTCTACCCTTCTCACAGACTATTTGACCAAGATGGGCATCAAGACAGTTGCTCACCCTCCCTATAGTCCAGACCTTGCTCCCTGTGACTTTTGATTATTCCCTAAGCTCAGAGGCTATCGTTATGAGACAATTGAGGAGATGAAAGAGGCTGTGACGAAGGTCATTGACACGCTCACACAAGAGGACTTCGATGGGGCCTTCCAGAAGTTGTTGTAACGTACAACAAATGCATTACAACCGGAGGAGATTACTTGGAAGGGTACTAGAGTTTCATATGTGTACTATCAATAAAAGTGCCTATACGAAAAAAAGTCTGGAAACTTATTTCATCATCCTTGTATCTACAACAGCTCTGTACTGACACAAGATGTAACGTTGAAGACGAATGTATGATAAAGACGGATGGCAAGAGAGAGTAAGGGAAATCTGTGCAAGGAGCACAAGCCCATTAAGATATATATATATATATATATATATATATATATATATATATATATATATATATTCCATAAAAAAGATTAATGCAAATGACATGAGTTTGGCATGAACATTTTTGGTACTACTCCAGCAGAGCAGGTAAGCAACCCTAATAAATATAAAATTATAATTACTAGGAGTCCATTACATTAATTTTCATGTGGTATCATAGAACAGGGATAAAAGTATATATAGTATAAACGAAAAATAGACGTAGAGATATTGTTAAATAATTTTTATCAATTTGTGAATCTCGACTCATTTCAATCTAAGGTTATCATCAAAATGAATTTTTTTCGAGATTATTTATATATCAAGATTCACAAACTTATGAACCCTAGGATATTAGCGTTTTCAATGTATAGGAAAATCTAACATTCTAACACCATTGGGTGTTGTTTGAATATATTTACAAATCTGAAAATAATTTTAACCGTATTGGTTTTTGGTTTCTAGTTTTTCTTCTTAATGTCGTTAAATACGAAAATTAATCTATGAAAGTTAATGAATTTTTAGCATTAATATAATTTATATGAAGTTTATGGAATTATAAAAATATAATTGTTTGTGGGTTTTGTGTGGTGTTTTCTGGGTGGTTTAACTTGTTAAATTCTTTCGGTTGTAATGAATAAATGACAGATAATCCTTATTTAGACTTTATTCAGCTTATAGGTTTTTTATTCAGTACCCCAAAAGTACCAAGATGCGACACAAGGTCATTTTAAGGTGAGAACCGGACACAAGGTCATAACCATGCGATTTCAAAAATGCCTTGGGCGCCGTCAGCGTTCCTCTAATAAGGACCACCTCACGTTCCAGGCGATAAACCAAACCCTGCCTAAGCAGTTGAGAACCTAGAGGGGCGGCTCCCAGAGTCTCAAGGTAGGTCAGTCGTAGCTACGTAACACAAATGCTGGGCTTCCTGGCACCTATTTCAGGCAGCCTTGACCGACGAACCGAACCGAGCAGACCAGAATAATATGACTGATACGCAAGTCTAGTCTGGTTTATTCAGCATATATGAGTGGTAAGTATAAACTGGACTTACTTATACACATGAGTAGTCTATTTTACAAAGAAAGTCAGGGGGAAGGATTGTTCACCACAGGGTTTCTAGATATAGTATCAATCTATCTTCAGTAGTTTCTAATATTGATGCAGTGTTGGACAGTTTCTTTTTCTCTTCTCTATTATTAGAAATTAAAATCGTAGTCTGCCACTGGTATTTTTTTAAATGATTTTTATTGTTTATCTATAATTGTTTATTCTAAAATTAGAAGGTCATTCTAATGTCCCTATATATTGTCTGGAGCAACGTTTATGTTCTAAAATGTTGATAATATTTTGCTATTACAGTTGTGGGTTGTTGTTGAGCTTTAAAAGTTTTATTGTTTAGAATCAATAAATAGATTCCTGTATTTGATGTGTTTTTTTTTCTGTTTTTACAGTTACGTGGTTGGCAATATGTATTATGCTCGTCAAAAATTTGTGGGATAATTTTAAATTTTGTAACTTCCTATCTCCAAGATTTTGGGGTTTACTGGATGCAAACATACCTGGTTCTAGAAACATATCTCTTAAAAAGGGGTTTATTTTAAAGAATCTGCAGCAATTTTAAATAATTTCTGTGAGTGGAGAAAGTGTATTGTTGCATGTTATCACAAGTGAGAAACAGTTTTTGTTTATATATATATATATATATATATATATATATATATATATATAGAGAGAGAGAGAGAGAGAGAGAGAGAGAGGGATTTGATATGATAAAATTAATTGGTTTCTAAGTCGCATAGTACGAGGAAGATCATTTTGCGTCAATTCTTCGGGTGGTGAAAGAGATCTCAGCTTTGGAAATCACCTTTCGAATTCCTGGCTTCGATGTTACGAACTCATTGCATAAATAACGTGTACAAGTATAAAGATAAAATATTCTGAAATTCTGTTTGCTTTTATTTAAAAAGAAATAATATTTTATCACATCATTTTGATGATTGATGTTTCAATCTATTCAACAGATACAATTTCTGTAACTGGATCTTTTAATCCAACAAATGTTGATTAAAAAATCTTCATTAGTTTTAATTTGTTTCTTTTAATCTCTATTTTTTTCTGTTAATATAGCAACAGGTTCCATGATAGAACCGACGTACATGTGATTTCCTTTGAATCAAATCAAATATAGTTCAAATTATGAAAAGATAACTGAAGATACTTTAAATTTACATAATTTCTGGGCGACGGAAGATAATTCTCTATTAGAACTTTTAGAACAGACTTTTTTAACTTTTAAAAAGATTTTTGACATATTCAGTTGACCCTCACTTATTTATGGTTTCTAATTTATACGTAAAAATTGCTTAATCTAGACCAAGGTCAAATTAGTAATGAATAAAGCTTTGTGCCTTTTTTTCAAAATCGGCATTTAATATTTTTTTACAAAGGTTCGAATGCCATACACTTGTAGCAATACAGAATACTATCTCAGACAACAAACAGGACAAATGGTATTTCTTTCTTTCAGATGGAGTCAGAATCTTTGTATTCAGTACTTTTTAGTTTAATTTTTTCTTTAATATATATATATATATATATGTATATTGTCATCCACAGACAGACTGTTTCGTTTATCACAACTCTTCAGCAGAATGCTTCAAGGTAGGATCGAAACCCGGTCAACTTTGCGTTAGACCTAGTATCTTAGCGCTCAGCCACAGGTGACATTCGTTAGCTTGGCAATTGTAATGCATTATGTATTAGCTTTGCTTGTTTATATTTTGCGTTATATATATATATATATATATATATATATATATATATATATATATATATATATATATATATATATATATATATATATATATATATATATATATATATATATATATATATATATATATATATATATATATATATATATATATATATATATATATATATATATATATATATATATATATATATATATATATATATATATATATATATATATATATATATATATATATATATATATATATATATATATATATATATATATATATATATATATATATATATATATATATATATATATATATATATATATATATACATATATATATATATATATATATATATATGTATATATATATATATATATATATATGTATATATATATATATATATATGTATATATATATGTATATATATATATATATATATATATATATATATATATATGTATATATATATGTATATATATATGTATATATATATATATATATATATATATGTATATATACTTGTGTGTGTTGTATTTGTGTGTAATGCATGTGTCTGTATGTATGTATTTATATTTGCATGTAAGAGAATGTTAATAAAGTGTGCAAGTATTTATGTTTCAAATGTGTATGTGCGAGTGTGTGCGTGTGAGTGCAACAGAGAGAGAGAGGGGGAGAGAGAGAGAGAGAGAGAGAATGTGTGTGTGTGTGTTTGTGTTTAAAATAGAGAGCGTGTGTCTGTGTCTGTCTTCGTGTGTGTGTGTGTGTGTGTGTGTGTGTGTGTGTGTGTGTGTGTGTGTGTGTGTGTGTGTGTGTGCGTGCGCGCGTGCTTATCCGTGTGTGGTCAAAGGGGGAAGTAAACATCCTCGTGTGTCTTGTTTTGATAAACATTGATTTTCTGATCAATACTTATCTTTTTTATATAAGATGAATTGCTTCAATCAATAAAATCTCCCCCGCCCTCGATATTACATCTTTGTTCATCATTTATCGCATTCACCACTTAAAACTCTAATTAACTTCTGGGAAATCAATAATTTTAATCATAATAACAAAAGAAAAAAAAACATACACCTTTGAACTCATATCCCTATTATATCGTTTGAACATTTTATTTTTATTTTTTATAATTGAAATAATTTATTTTTACTAACTCATCATTATGTATCAATTTTGGTGATAATTAATAGTTGACTGTTTAATTGTTTGGAGATATTTTTATTTATTTGTTCGCTTCAAAAGATTATTCAGTATCTTATTAAATTTCATTTGATAAATTAACGTAATACTTATTTTTAGTTTTTAGTTTTTCTTCCTGTTTTCCCGCCACAGCACAATATTAAATCGTTTTTCAATGGATTAGACGGAGAAAAAATTTTTAAAATTGTTTTCAAATGGAACAATATCATCATCATCATCATCATCATCATCATCATCATCATTCAGTCACGCAGATATCACGGATTCCCTTTACTCTGTCTGTCTGTCTCTGTCTCTGTCTGTCTCTGTCTGTCTGTCTGTCTCTCTTTCTCTCTCATCCATCCATTCTATGCTATCAGCTATCACTCTTGGTAGATCCTCTATACAGCATCTCTCGAGTTTTCACAGAGCTGATGAATGTAAGTTTTTGCTGGCCGGACAATACTAGTTAGGCCATGTGTAGGAGTCCTTTGGAGAACGGCACTTATGGGTTCATCTTTACGTCTCAAGTAGTGTCCAGTGTGTTATGTTTGTCTTTCTTGGATGGTCTGTAAGATGGGAGGTACGTTGCCACATAGCTGTCTTTTTGTAAGGTGCTGCTTCTAGGATTTGTTCAGAACTGCACTTAGTGTAGTTTGCACCTAACTTTTTTGCAAGTGCTTCGTTGAATCCCAGGTGGTGCAGCTAGACAATAGTAATATTTACTTTTCTGCATGCTTGAAGATTTAATGATCTCATCTTTGAGTGGCACAAGGCTAATGAAAATTGTTCCAGATTAACATGCTCTTCGCGAAAGACGTAAATGAACGCATTCGCTAATTATCAAGCATCAAAACGGCCCTATCGGTGGGGCATAGAATACATTGACTCTATCCCTAGAGAAAGGTAAGACCCCCCCCCATCCGAAAGGAGTGTTCTTTTTATGACACGATAAAAAACATAACTATTCATCATCTCGTAATTCGGGTTCTGTCTTTCCTAGAATCTCTAAAAGAAATTCTTTGGAGACACTTGGAAAGATTCCTGTTGAATATAGTTGTTGTTTTTTATTTGATTTAAACTCCCAAATGACGACGAATATTACACTGTTAACTTCTCATGAAAAAGGAACTCCTGGGACACTCTGCAATAATGATTACTTCAAGAATCAACCTCGTGCTATGTACTACAATCACAAGACACACACACAAACACGCACACACATTCACAAACACACTAAAAAACACGCATACAAACACACACATACATACACATAAACAAACTCACACATACACACACACAAACTCACACATACACAAACAAACTCACACATACACACACACACAAACACACACATACACACATACACAAACACACACACAAGCACAAACACACACATACACAAATAAACGAAATAAAACACAATACATTGGAAAGTCAGAAAAGCCATTTTACTTTAGAATTTAACCACAGACACGGAACCAAATTTATGAATTTCAAGAAACTAATTCTTATAAAACAACATTTCTGCTTAGACTGTCTCAATTTTAACAGAGATGCAAAGTTCACCATCATAAAAAGAATCGAAAAAAGAAAAAAATTACTTAATAATATCAGGGTGATAAAAGAAACCTACAAAGATAAATGGATAAAGTATCTCGAGACACTGACCCCAAATGCTTTTAATATCAAACTAAATGATCATCAAAACATAACTTTAACACAGAATGCTCAGTTTTGGAGTAACATAAACATCTAAATAAACAAATGCTTGACAAAGCAATCACAGCTAACTCAAAACATACCCCAACCACGCTTAACATATATTTCCCAAATAGAAAGCACAATGTAAGGTGCCTACAATAGCAAAATCATACGAAGGTTAGTTGAAGGCAGTAGGATACTAGATAATCACTTTAATTTTAATGAATGGATATACTACGCAACCGGTGAATTTTTCGTCGCTTCTCCTGTAGCATATCTAGTCCAATCGGCTAAGGGAAGTATAATATACCAACAGCATCTTTGCAGAGGAATAATACCTTCCAACCATCTGATAGTGAGGCTCCAGCTCTGGGGGTTTGGGGAATGTAGAGTACCCCTTTATCGTCATTGCTCCTAGGTTCACTCTAGTCCGGAGTGGCAGCACCGGGTAAGACCCTATCAATGGGTCAAATAGAATTGTTTGACCATTTAAAATGTGTGCAAACCAGATTTTGTTAAATCAAATTCTTCGAAATAAAACTCTTTGACCATTTGACTGTTAACAAATGATTGATGTTTAATTGAATTGTCCTCGAGCATATTAATACTTGGAACCATTTAACTGTGAAAATATAACTATTTGTGTAGAATTCTTAAAACTATTTACCAGCACACCAAATAGAATTATTGGTATTACATAACAATATTTCTGCAGATATTTAACTATATCTCTTCATGGGACAACACTGACAAAATGACACTTTGACACAATAAAAAGTAGTGTATGTGCAGCTTATATAACAGAGGTAATTTATTTTCCCCTCAAAATAACTCAAACTATAACCATTAAAAGCTAAACCCCTGCCAACAAAAGTGAGTACACCCCTAAGAAATTACACCCCTAAATGTCCAAATTGAGTACTGCTTGTCAGTTTCTCTCCAAAATGTCATGTGACTCATTAGTGTTATTAGGCACATGTGTTACTAGGCTCATGTGCATAGGGAGCAGATGTTTTCAAATTTGTAGTGCAGTTCTTACACTCTCTCATACTGGTCACTGAAAGTTTCAACATGGCACCTCATGGCAAAGAACTTTCTGAGGATCTTAAAAGATGTATTGTTGTGCTACATGAAGATGGCCAAGGCTACAAGAAGATTGCCAACACCCTGAAACTGAGCTGCAGCACAGTGACTAAGATCATCCAACGTTTTAAAAGAGCGGGGTCCACTCAGAACAGGCCTCGGCTGGGTCTTCCAAAGGAGTTGAGTGCACATGCTTAGCGTCACATCCAAATGCTTTCTTTCGGCGTAGGAGTCCGGTCCGCATTGCTGTAGAGATTGAAAAGGTGAAAAGCCTGTTAGTGCTCAGACCATACACCGCACTCTACATCAAATTGGTGTGCATTGCTGTCACCCCAGGAGGAAGCCTCTTCTGAAGACGATACACAAGAAAGCCTCCAAACAGTTTGCTGAAGACATGTCAACAAAGCATATGGATTATTGGAACCATGTCCTATGGTCTGATGAGATGAACATTAATTTGTTTGGTTCTCATGGCTTCAAGCATGTGTGGCGTCGAACAGGTGAGGAGTACAGAGATAAATGTGTCATGCCTACAGTCAAGCATGGTGGTGGGAATGTCATGGTCTAAGGCTGCATGAGTGCTGCAGGTGTTGGAGAGTTATATTTCACTGTGGGAAATATGAACTCCAACATGAACTGTGAAATATTTCAGCAGAGCATGATTTTCTCCCTCCGGAAACTGGGTGGCAGAGCAGTGTTCCAGCATGACAATGACTCCAAACACACCTCCAAGACGACCATTGTTTTACTGAAGAGGCTTAGGGTAAAGCTGGCCAAGCATGTCTCCTGACTTGAACCCAATAGAACATCTTTGGGGGATCCTCAAGCGGAAGGTGAAGGTGTGCAGAGTCTCAAATATCTATCAGCTCCACGACGTCGTCATAGAGGAGTGTAAGAGAATTCCAGTGGCTACTTGTATAGCTCTTGTAAACTCCATGCCCTGGATAGTAAAGGCAGTTCTGGATAATGGTGGTGGCCACACAGAATATTGACAGTTGACATGGTGTATGTTAATATTGACAACTTTCCCTAAGGGGTGTATTCACTTTTGTTGGCAGGGGTTTAGCTTTTAATGGTTACATTTTGAGTTATTTTGAGGGGAAAATAAATTAACTCTGTTATATAAGCTGCACATAGACTACTTTTCATTGTGTCAAAGTGTCATTTTGTCAGTGTTGCCCATTAAGAGGTATACTTAAATATCTGCAGAAATGTGAGGGGTGTACTCACTTTTGTGATACACTATATATATATATATATATATATATATATATATATATATATATATATATATATTATAAGATTGTTTTATGAGAATATTTTCCATGGATTAAATATGTATATATCTAATATATATGTATTTATTATCATTTCATATATATATATATATATATATATATATATATATATATATATATATATATATATATATATATGCTACAGGGAGCAAGGTCTAGACTATGGGGAGGCTGAGGAACTGTTTTGATGCCCATCTTGGTCAAATAGTCTGTGACAAGGATGGAGTTGTAGACTGGTGCCTTGTCCTGGTAGAAATGCCACTGAGCCGATTTGAAGAGTGCTGGCCTCTTCCGAGGGAATCTCTTCCTGAACTCCCTTAAAACCTCAACATAGTAACCCTAACCCTAAACCTAACCCTTTGGCCAATCAACTTTGCTGTATTGACTTCCTTAGTCCTCCCACGCCTCTCATTATCCCACATAGACTCCCTGCCTTCCTTGAATCACTTATGCCACTCAAAAACTGATGCTCAATTCTTGCAAGCTGGTTCAAAAGCAGTCTGAAGCATTCCATACGTTTCCGTGGAATTTTCTTCCAAGTTTAAAACAGAATTTTATTGCATATCGTTCTTCTAAAGGATCAGATTGCATTTTTGAAATTTACCAGCAGCGACAATCAGGCTGTAGCTGTTCATTTAAAGCTGAAATCATAAAAATTGGTCTGTCATCTCATAAGATGTACAGCAATAACATTCAGAATTTTCAAGAGTCTACGACAATTTTAAATGCCTGTACAAAAAAAGGTCTGGAAACTTATCGTATGTACCTTCTATATATATATCGGTAACCAAGCAAAAACGTTAAATCATACCGAGATTTTTATTTTTCACTGAGAAAATAAAGCAATTTTTGTCATTTTGCAACTTCATCTGCTCTGAATATAACTTTCTTTTAATGATCCAAATCTTAATGATCAAAATTCTAGGTGCAAAACAAATAATCATGAGAATATCATTAGAATTATTCACTCCCTTAAAGCTAAAATACTAATATCATCATGGACTGCTGTTATCACAGAAATCCAACAGCTTCAATGGGGGCGTTTGATTGTGGTCTCAAAGTAAGCTGGTTCAAACACCAGTCACGCTATTACTTTCACTTTTAGATTAATACCCCTGCGAAAGGTATGAAACTCCTTATATCCTCATCTATAGGTATCACTTCGGTTCTTCGATAAGGGTGTCTTTGGCATTAGACAACCAACAAAGGTTGATATGCCTTTAAACAAAGAAACCAAACCAACCAACCGGTTCACAGATCGTCTAGAACATGTATAATGCTCAATGACAGATGCCGAGATTCTAATACTATTGGACAATTCTGACACGCCCAGTTCAAAATGTTTCTCTCTGATTTATTAATATCAGCATATTTCACAATCATCTCTTTAGATACTTGTTTTGAGTAAACCGGGGATTCGAGGGTGAGTCAAAAAGTTTGCAATATTGTAGCAACGCAGCGCATACGTA
The DNA here is from genome assembly GCA_963585895.1 of Sepioteuthis lessoniana. Classification (NCBI taxonomy): domain Eukaryota; kingdom Metazoa; phylum Mollusca; class Cephalopoda; order Myopsida; family Loliginidae; genus Sepioteuthis; species Sepioteuthis lessoniana. Next base: position 80,128,886 of record OY757905.1, read on the forward strand.
GTGCGTTCAATAAGATTAAAGACTTTTTTTGTACAGGCATTTAAAATCGTCGTACACTTGAAAATTCAGTATGTTATTGCTATACATCTAATGAGATCACAGACTAATTTTCATGATTTCAGGTTCAAATGAACAGCTACACCAGCAATTGGAATACACCATACTAAAGCCTGATTGTCACAGCTGGTGAATTTCAAAAATGCAATCTGGACGTTAGGACACTTTAGAAGAACGATACGCAATAAAATTCTGTTTTAAACTTGGAAAAAATGATGCCACAGAAAAGTATGGATTGCTTCAGACTGCTTTTGGAGCATCTTGCATGAATCAGGCATCAGTTTTCGAGTGGCATAAGAGATTCAAGGAAGGCAGGGAGTTTGTGAGGGATGATGAGAGGTGTGGGAGGAGTAAGGAAGTCAATACACCATAGTTGATTGGCCAAATAAAGAATTTCATGGATAAGGACCGTGGTGTGTCTATAGAGACAATAAGTACACAGTTTGATGTCAGTCTGGGAAATGTACACACAATTATTCACGAGGAACTGAAGATGCGGGAGATTTGCGTTAAGTTTGTCCCAAGGGTGCTCAGAGAATATCAGAAAGAAAGACGTTGTCATGACAGCAGGGAAATGGTCGAGCTGATCAATTCAGACCCCGCATTCTTGATGCTCTGGTGATCTACGGTGAAAGCTGGATCTACTGCTATGACCCAGAGACCAAGACACAGAGTTCCCAAAGGAAGCATGCTGGCTCTCCCAGACCCCATAAGGCCAGACAGAGCAAATCCATCCACGAACTTTTGATGATCTCTTTTTTGACAGCACTGGAATTATCTACATGCACTTGGTTCCCACTGGACAGACAGTCAACTAGGAATGCTATGTTGAGGTTTTAAGGGAGTTCAGGAAGAGATTCTGTCGGAAGAGACCAGCACTCTTCAAATCGGCTCAGTGGCATTTCCACTAGGACAAGGCACCAGTCTACAACTCCATCCTTGTCACAGACGATTTGACCAAGATGGGCATCAAGACAGTTCCTCAACCTCCCTATAGTCTAGACCTTGCTCCCTGTGACTGTTGCTTATTCCTTAGCTCAAGGAAAAACTTAAAGGCTGTCGTTATGAGACAATTGAGGAGATGAAAGAGGCTGTGACGAAGGTCATTGACACGCTCACACAAGAGGACTTCCATGGGGCCTTACAGAAGTTTTTGGAACGGTACAACAAGTGCATTGCAACCGGAGGTGAGTGTAATTTACAAAGCTCTTTGCTTCGATGTGGCACAAGGCCGAATGAATTGGGCACCCAATGAGACTCGAACTCACTCGTGTAGGTTTACTAGTCTAGCTTGCCAACCATTACACCACCAGAGGTGCCCCTGCAACCGGGGGAGATTACTTCGAAGGGGGCTAGAGTTTCATGTGTGTACTATCAATAAAAGTGCCCATACGAAAAAAGTCTGGAAACTTATTGCGTGCTCCTTGTATGTTTGTAAATCCTAAATATTTAATATATATGTATAAAGAGGATTTGGCATAAAATAACCTACAAGGGTCGATATGCCATATAACCCAACCAAATCAAATTCATAGCATATCAACTCTTTTTTAAAACTATTTAAAAAACTTTCCAAGAACATTTTCCTAATCAAAAAAATTCTCCCGACGATAAACTAACGTTGAAACAATAAAAAAAAATAACACAAAAGAAATATTTTTTTATTCGCTTTATCACTTTTGTTTATCTTTGTTTATATATATATATATATATATATATATATATATATATATATATATATATATATATATATATATAATGTCCATTATCGCAGAGATAACAGAAATTCTCACTTGAGTTATTCTAAAAAAACAGTTCTATTGTTTGTGTTGAGGACATTCAGCAATTCAGTTTGGACGGTTTCAAAATATTTGTTGAATGGTGACTAATGTCAATTTTTCATAATATATATATATATAGATAGATAGATAGATAGGCAATAAACTGAAAGTTACATATATATATATATATATATATATATATATATATATATATATATATCCGGTATTCATACATGTATAGATCCGATATTTATCGTATATTATAAGTACTACGTCGATATTTTAGTTGTGAGGATTGACATAAAGGTTACGAACACGATAAAAGAACCCTGTGACCCGAGTCCAAGTTTCTGCTGAAGGTGACAATGTTCATTTCAAATGAATGCCCTGGCATAAATCTGATTTTCTCTTGGCACCGATTCATCATCACATATCTTGACAAAATATCTTGTCGCGGCATTTCTGTAATATATTCAACAGCGACGATAAAACGATAAATCAGCAGCCAAAACTAAAGATCCCCAAGTCGTATTTTGATGTTCCTATCAATAAGAAGACGATGATTACGGTCACAAATAGGAAGGATTTTTCTTTAAAGTCATTTATTTAAAGAAGCTAACGTGAATGAGCCACTTCTTACTTCAGTATTTCCGAGGTTTCAATTCATTATGTTTTCAAATATCCGTGGTCGGCTTTAGAAATAAACAATTCAGAAGTTTATCTTAATAATGGTACCAAAGCATATCAGTAATCATGTTGGAAATTCATAAATTTTGAGCAGAAGCCGTAACATGCTTCCTTCAAAGAAAAAAGCGAACGTTATTGGATGAATAAGAAAATTTAAAAGATCATCTTCTGAATTAACTAAGATGAACAGTAAAAACAAATCTTTTATCCCTCACATAAGTTTTATTACAGGATATTTTTTTTAATTTTTCTACTTTTATATTAATCAATTTTGATAATCTTTTATTGGACCTTATATATGTTGTGGACCAGTAAAGAGTGCGGAAGAATAACACAACTTGGGTTTGCGTGGAACAAAGTATATTAACGAAGTATAATACAATATATGTACAAAGTGTTAGAAGTCAGTCCGACTGCCAAGTGTTGTAATTTACAAAGCTCTTTGCTTCGATGTGGCACAAGGCCGAATGAATGGGGCGCCCAATGCGACTCGAACTCACTCGTGTAGGTTTGCTAGTCTAGCTTGCTAACCGTTACACCACCAGACTGCCAAGTGTTGTAATTTAGAAAGCGCTTTGCTTTGATGTGGCACAAGGCCGAATGAATGGGGCGCCCAATGTAGGTTTGCTAGTCTAGCTTGCTAACCGTTACACCACCAGAGGCGCCCCAACTGCCATGTGTTAGCCGGGAGTAAGTACAGTGCCCGGTGTTTATAGTCACGGAAAAGTTCATTACCGACCGCAGGTTGGGTACCATAACAATATATTAATTAAACTTTTATTCATTCATTTATTTATTTTTTATAGAAAAAACTGGCATTTATGGGATTTATTAATTTAAATGGCGTGTCAACCCGTCTCGGATTATTTTATGCCAAGAAGTTAGGAAATTGCGTACGTTCATATTTGCATCTTTTGTAAAGTTTAAGTTTTTTCCGATGCTTAGATGATATCGAGCATTCTATGAAAGATAAATAATTTACAAACATATCTTTTTGACCCATAAATGGGACCCTAATAAGTACTAACACTCCAGATCAGTTGACTGGGGAGTAATTAAGGGGTAGTCCACACTCTGTAAAGTTCCAGAACTAGAGTCTCACCACCAGATACATTTTAGGATACCTGTTTTTGAGGTAGTGTCTTATCTATCTGCAGGGGGATACAATAAGAGTATTTTAAACTACGTCTTCAGTGCATGACTATCCACGGGGAACTTGGAACATATATTTGCTGGATAATATAAGACTACTCTATTTAGAACGCAATAACATTGTATATTTCATATAACTGAATTAACTTTTAAAGAGATTTGGTTTTTGTTTAAAAGTAGATTTTTTTTTACAGTGATAAATGTCCATGTGAGTCGAAATAAACAGTAAGTAGCCTCAGATCAAGCGGCCACCTATCTATTATTCTATAATCACTCCAAATCTGCTGTTCTCAGTTGAGATTAGCATAATCCACTTAACACACAACTGTTTATGTTTAACTGATACTTTGCTTTGTAAAATGATATTTACAAGATGAAACGCTTTGAAAATAATAATTGTTGTAAATGCTTAGAACTCATTAATTATATTCTTAAGATTTCCTTTTTAATAATATATTAACCTTGAATAATTTCATTTTTCATGGCCACATTCTTTCCATTTTCTAATCTCTATTCCTTTGAGAGTTCTACTGGATTACCTTTGTCATTTCGTTATCTTTTGTGTCCTATTCATTTTCCCCTTGAATAAATAAAGATATTTCACTTTGATAGCAATAATATCTGTAAGCAAACACTCTCCAAAATAAAAAGAAAAGACAAATATTCGAGACTATTAAACAAAAAACGTTCTTGAAATATATTGTTAAAAATCCGGGTTGGTTGATCATATTGGCTCGTTAATAAAGAAGCAATATTTGTTTTGTTTTTTGATTTTTGCTTTTTATTAGAGATTATTGTGATTTGTTTATTTACGATATGTCTTTATTGAACATCCCACTTATCCATTCAATCCGGACAATTTTATTTCGTATTAGGAAGGCTTTATTGTTTTCTTTGTGATTTTCTTTGTGTCTTCCTTGAGAAGGACTCACAATTCAGTGATGACGTCATCAAGTCAATATATTATTGTGTCATTCATATATGAGAATGTTGATTGGATGACACAAAGAAGGAAAAGAGAAAGGTGAAAAGAGGGGGTGTGAAGAAAACAAGAGAGAACTGAAATAAAAGAAAAAAAAGGATGGAGAAAAGGGTTGAAGTCAGAAAAGAAACCAAAAGAACTCAAAGAAAATAAGAAAAAAATCGAGGCAAAAAGGGACAAAAAAAAGTTCTTGAAAAATATCAATAAAAGAAAAAAGATAGAAGGAAAGATCGAAGGAGAAAGGAAAAAGATGAAAAATAAAACATCGGTTGTAAGAAATAGAAGGCAAGAAATAAAAAAGAAAAAAAAGGGAGAGAAAAAATATGCAGTAAGAAAAAAGAAATCAAAGAAAAAGATGCTTGAATGAAAATAAGAAAGTGAAGTAAGAAGCCGGTGAAAAGAAAAGAAAGGTGCTAAAGAGCAAATATGAAAAGTTAATGAAATAACTTTTAATAAGAAAGAAAGAAAGAAAGAAAGAAAGAAAGAAAGAAAGAAAGAAAGAAAGAAAGAAAGAAAATAATTGTAAAAAAAGAAAAGAAAAACTAAGGAACACTAATATAAAATAAAGGAAAAAAGAGGCAAAGATAAAAAAGAAAAAAGGACGAAGAAAAGAAGGTATCAATAAGCAGATAAGAAAGAGAAAATTTAAACGCAAGATACCATAAAAATCACACAAAAAGAAAAAAGAAAATTTAAGTTGAAAGAAAGAAAGAAAGAAAGAAAGAAAGAAAGAAAATTGGAAAAACTAAGAAAGATATGAAGAAAGTAATGAAAAAAGAAAATAATAGGTAATAAAAAAAGAAGAGAGAAAGAACAAAGAAAGGAATCAATTAAGTAAGAAAAGAGGAAGCTATAAGAAAAAAGAAGGAAAAAGATCGAAAACAGAAAGAAAAAGAAACAGGAAGAAAGATGGAAGAATGAACAAAGATTGAATAAAGAAAAAGAAGAAAGGCTGCAGTATGAAAAGGAACTGGTGGAGGGAAAAAGAGAAGGAAAAGATTATAGGAAAAAACAGTTTTTAAAAGAAAAACTGAAGATTTTTGTTAAATTGAAAGCAGCCGATGATGCAAAGAAACAATGAAAAAAAGAAAATGAATACGAAGAGAAAGTTGTTTATCCAGAACAAGAGACAAAAACGCAATTAAAATTTCCATAAAAAACTACGAAGGAAAACAAAAGAAAAGAAGAAAAAATCAACTTCCAATCCAAATCCGATCGTATTTGACCAGCGAAACGTGATAAGATGGATTTTAAAAATACATACAATCAAAATTACACTTATATTAAAAGCACATTAGCTAGTAGATGTACACATACATTTATGGGACGAATCTATTGAAAGTATCCTGTCTTGGGATTACAGTTTCTTTTAAATGTGCCACTTTAAACATTACACATTTATCACTTATCTCAGCTTAAAACTAGCTGCTGAGTCTGATTGAAGAATCGTCAATTTCTCCCTAATCTCACTCACTGTTTGATTTCAAAGGTGATAACTTTGGAAAAAGTCAGAAGTCGCAAGGAATTTACATAGAAGTGATGGATGTGAAGGAGATGATGTCTTGAAAAAAAAAATGCATGAGACGTAAAAATTTGATAATCTAGATATTTTTTAGTTGATAATTTGCTGCTTTCCGTACTTTTCGTGTAAACACCAAATCTTTTTTCCAATTCTCACTATATCAACGGCTGATTTACTTTTGTTGTATCCCTCCGTTCCTCGCATTCAACATTTTGGGTGTAATTCTTGTTTAAGGCTTTCAAGTTGAATGGATATCTTTCAACGCATTCCATTTCAACTGATACTTGGTTTTCTAACATATCTGAAGCATTAGTATCAAAATCTTATCTAAAAATGCTCGTTAATCATACCGTAGGAGAAAACAAAGTTATAAATGTACTTACTCAACAAGTGGACTCACATACACACATACGCACATATATATGCATTGGCTCAGTCAACAGGGGCTGTAGAATTCTCTAACTGCATTTCTGCAGAGGAGTGAGACTCCCCCAACGAGTGTTCTGAATATGACATTAAATAATTTGATGGTTAGGCTTCAGTAATGCTGGAGTTTTGGGGAATGCGGAGTACCCCTTCATTGCCATTGCTCCCAGGTCTACTCTAGCCTGGAGAGGTAGCACCTGGAATAGTCCTGTCTTTGGGTCAAATAGAACTGTTTGATATTTAAACTGAGTGCAGACAAATGACTTATGCTAAATTGAATTGTGTGGAATAGAACTGTTTGATCATTTAACTGTTTGTAAACAAATGACAGATGTTTAATTGAATTTTTAGTGATACATAGCAATACTTGGAACCATTTAACTTTGTTGACATATGCTAGATATGAAATAAAACTGTTTAATCATGTAACTGTGTGTAAAGAAATAACTAATGTTTTATTGAATAGTTAGTGATACATGATAATACCATTTTACTTTTTTTGACTTACGTTTCTTAATTATATACTCCTCCCACACCTCTCATCATCCCTCACAGACTACTTGGCTTCCTTGAATCTCTTATGCCACTCGAAAACTGATGCTCGATTCATGCAAGATGGTCGAAAAGCAATTTGGAGCATTCAATACTTTTCTGTGGCATCATCTTTTCCAAGTTTAAAACAGAATTTTATTGCATATCGTTCTTCTAAAGTCTCCTCACGTCCAGATTGCATTTTTGAAATTCACCAGCTGTGACAATCAGGCTTTAGTAGGGTGCATTACAATTGCTGCCGTAGCAGTTCATTAGAAGCTGAAATCATAAAAATAGGTCAGTCATCTCATATAATGTATAGCAATAACATACTGAATTTTCAAGAGTACGACAATTTTAAATGCCTGTACAAAAATGTCTTTAATCTTATTGAACGCAACACGTATGCGCTGCGTTGCTACAATATTGCAAAATTTTTGACTCACCCTCGAATCCCCGGTTTACTCAAAACATATATCTAAAGATATATATATATATATATGTATATATATATATCAGGGGCGGAGACGGGACTTGTGCTACTCGTGCCCGGCTCGACCAATAAGTCGGTCAATGTTATTCAAAATGGATTAAAAATCATCCATTAATTTCAAGCAAACATACTTAGTCTGATCTCAGTTAAATTACGTATCTATTCAAGTAGCCAAAAGTTCATAAATATATCTGGGAATAATACAACAATGCTGTTTTGAACGGATGGTCTTTGTCCGGCCACCGTCAGATTCATTGAACATTCCATAAAATCGGCTATAAAGTTGAACGCCCGATCCGTGCCAGGCACTAGACCCTTATAATAACAGTAATGTTAGAGAAATACGCTTTTGACTGTAGCCAATAGCAAGAGCAACCCTTACACTGTGCTCAAAAATTTTAGCACGTGTGACTGTTGATAGATATATTGGGAAGAGGGAGAAGGACAGAGAGAGAGAGAGAGAGAGAAAGAGAAAGAGAGAGAGGGGATAGCAGATTAGAGCAGTCACCGACGTCATCATCATCGCTATGGTAAATGTTGGTTAAACGGCGTGTTTTAATTCGTTTTTTCACTAACAGATGTCTATTTCTTTAATGAATGTTGCATAAATTACATTCTGTAACAAAAATTTGTTTATTTGAATACATTTTTAACAAATAATCTTTATTTTAAGCGAAATTGAAACTACAAGCTGCGTCTGTGTATATTGTCATCAGTTTCTTTATTCTAATAAACATATTTCTTTCGTCATAGTAATGAACATCTTCTCTTTTCTTCTATACTTTTGAAAGGAAAAAATTATCTTATCTACTGTATTAACAAGACTACAAATTATATAGTATCTTGATTGTTTACAAAAAAAACACCATGCAAGGTACGTTTGTCAATCTGTGCTATACAATGGAGAATCACACTATAGCAACTATGATGACTTACTTTGGGTCCACGGACCACGGGTTGGGAACTGAAGTTGACAATGTGCGGAGGGGGGCACGAGTAGCAAAAATAGGCTAGAGTCGCCACTGATATATATATATATATATAAACCAGATATGGCATTAGATAACCAACAATGGCTAATATGCCATAAAACCAAGCCAAACCAAACACTTATATATGTAAATGATCAACCAAAGTGACAAGACAAATAGGAATATTTATATTTGTACTACTTAACTTGTCATTGTTATCAACAAATTCCGACATAAGAGAAAAATTGTTAAAAAATATTTTTTTCAAAATAGTTTTTAAATAAGTTGATATTTTATCATAGAATCCACGAAATATGAAGTGGTATACAAGTGTCTTCAATACCCTTTATATATTTCTGATAGAGTACCAGGCTCTGGGCTCTCCCTTCGGTAAGTATATGCTAAACATGGGAGCAGTATGTTTATTAGCCGTGACTACTTGATTTATTTATTCTTTTATAAAAGTGTATTACTTGGATAAAAATTTCGCTTCAATTTAGTATTTTTCGTAAGTTTTTATATATATATATATATATATTATAAAAGTGTTTAATAAGAATATTTTCCATGGATTAAATATATGTATATCTAATATATATTTATTTATTATCATTATTGTATATATATATATATATATATATATATATATATATATATATCCGTATGATTTAACGTTTTTGGTTGGTTAGCGTTATATATATATATATATATATATATATATATATATATATATAACGCTATACAAAAAAAAAATCTCGGTATGATTTAACGTTTTTGGTTGGTTAGCGTTATATATATATATATATATATATATATAACGCTAACCAACCAAAAACGATAAATCATACCGAGATTTTTATTTTTCTCTGAGAGAAGAAAGCAATTTTCTCTCATTTTGCAACTTCATCTGCTCTGAATATAACTTTCTTTTAATGATCCAAATCTTAATGATCAAAATTCTAGGTGCAAAACAAATAATCATGAGAATATCATTAGAATTATTCACTCCCTTAAAGCTAAAATACTAATATCATCATGGACTGCTGTTATCACAGAAATCCAACAGCTTCAATGGGGGCGTTTGATTGTGGTCTCAAAGTAAGCAGGTTCAAACACCAGTCACGCTATTACTTTCACTTTTAGATTAATACCCCTGCGAAAGGTATGAAGCTCCTTATATCCTCATCTATAGGTATCACTTCGGTTCTTCGATAAGGGGGTCTTTGGCATTAGACAACCAACAAAGGTTGATATGCCTTTAAACAAAGAAACCAAACCAACCAACCGGTTCACAGATCGTCTAGAACATGTATAATGCTCAATGACAGATGCCGAGAGTTTAATACTATTGGACAATTGTGCCATGTCCAGTTCAAAATGTTTCTCTCTGATTTATTAATATTAGCATATTTCACAATCATCTCTTTAGATACTTGTTTTGAGTAAACCGGGGATTGGAGGGTGAGTCAAAAAGTTTGCAATATTGTAGCAACGCAGCGCATACGTAGTGCGTTCAATAAGTTTACAGACTTTTTGTACAGGCATTTAAAATTGGCGCAGTCTCTTAAGAATTCAGTATGTTATTGCTATACATCTAATGAGATCACTGACTAATTTTCATGATTTCAGGTTCAAATGAATACACCATATTAAAGCCTGATTGTCACAGCTGGTGAATTTCAAAAATGCAATCTGGACGTTAGGACACTTTAGAAGAACGATATGCAATAAAATTCTGTTTTAAACTTGGAAAAAATGATGCCACAGAAAAGTATGGAATGCTTCAAACTGCTTCTGAAGCATCTTGCATGAATCGAATTGAGTGGCATAAGAGATTCAAGGAAGCCAGGTAGCCTGTGAGGGATGATGAGAGGTGTGGGAGGAGTAAGGAAGTCAATACACCAGAGTTGATTGGTCAAAGGGTTAGGCTTAGGGTTAGGGTTACTATGTTGAGGTTTTAAGGGAGTTCAGGAAGAGATTCCGTAGGAAGAGATTCCGTAGGAAGAGGCCAGCACTCTTTAAATCGGCTCAGTGGCATTTCCACCCGGGCAATGCACCAGTCTACAACTCCATCCTTGTCACAGACTATTTTACCAAGATGGGCATCAATTCAGTTCCTCAGCCTCCCTATAGTCCAGACCTTGCTCCCTGTGACTGTTGCTTATTCCCTAAGCTCAGAGGCTGTCGTTATGAGACAATTGAGGAGATGAAAGAGGCTGTGACGAAGGTCATTGACATGCTCACACAAGAGGACTTCCATGGGGCCTTCCAGAAGTTTTTGGAACGGTACAACAAGTGGATTGCAGCCGGAAGAGATTACTTTGAAGGGGACTAGAGTTTCATGTGTGTACTATCAAGAAAAGTGCCCCTACGAAAAAAGTCTGTAAACATTTAATGATCCTCTTATATCACATGAACGAAGCAGTTTAAGCCGTAGTAAGTACCTGCTGTAGTTCTATGCTAGTTGGTGCGCTGACATGTTTTACATTGCTTCAATCCCTATTTGATTTGAAAACTCACAGATAAACGTAGAACATAGATTAAGTCGATAACGTATGCTTTACTAATTCAAACTAGGCTGTAGAAACAACCAAAAACATTTGTTGCGTGAAAGTCGCAGTTGAGTACACTATAATAACTGGTTTGTTGAAGAAATTTCACTTGCGTTGCATAAGCTTTGACTGGAACTGTTTTTGTATGCTAAACTGGATTGTTTAATATAGAACTGTTTTGACATTTAACTCTGAGTAAACAAAATCTGTACTTATACTAAACTGAATTGTTTGAATTAGAACTGTTTGACAAAACCAAATAGCTTGAAATAGAAATGTTTTTTGACAATTAAACTGTGTACTCATGCTAAACTGAATTGTTTGAGATAGAACTGATGTTTTGTATAAAAGTTGATTTGGCATTAGATAACCTACAAGGGCCTTAGATCTGACGCCAGACAAATTCAGGATTTCAGAAACTGACCAGAAACCCACAATCAATAAATTCTTTCACACAAAATCGCAACAGCTCTGGAATAATAACACCCACATAAACTCTTCCAAATCCAGCCCACTTTGGGAGAATGGAGACCAGCTTTTAGAAAATGAAGAAGAGAACAAGTCATCGGGTTAATTGTGGATTCTGAGGCCGTACTCCAAATAGAGGCTGGTCTGGTGAGTAGCATTTGGAGAGTATCAGGAGAGTTCTGCTTCTTACAATCCAGTGTGGTTCGTCACCTTCACGACTTCAGCAGGAGCATACAGAGCTACTGATTGGTGCCTCATGTTACCAAAATATTGCAAAACTTTGATTCACCTTATTATTAATGTTGGATTTCTCTCCCGAACTTGAAGCCAGTTTGAAAGTTCTTTTAAACTTATTTGCTTTTATAGAAACCCAAATAAAATGACTGCTGCAACAATAATTTTTCCTCCTCACTGTCAAAGCAAGTGTATATTTAATATTGAACGAGAAAAGCTGAACATGTCTAAAGTATAGACGTCGCCAGCACTCAGTGCTTTAATGATAACCAAAATGACAGAGAAATCAAATTAGCGCAAAAAGAAAAATCATGGGTTGTCAAAGTTTGAGTGACCTTTTTCTTTTATTTTATACCTAACATCTATTCTTATCTTTTGTGGAGTTAGGGTCGCCCAACTGTTAACAGCACAGAATTGGAATCGGCACAGGTTCACATTACGTCTAAGATACATTGAGTTGACTTCTTATGGATACTATGACAAAAACATTGATGGAAGGGTAAAATAAGTTTGCTAATCTTTGTTGGCTACCAATCTAAGAGAAAGGCAACTATGAACCAAATTAAAGAGTGAACTCTTGAAATGCCTTTAAGATAGATAAGAATCAATTCCTTTCCATCAGTTCGAGTAAAATAGCAACAACAAAAAATTAGGACGTGGAGCTTTCAACTCCATAAAACTATCAATAAATAATTGTTTCCTTTGGATAATGTTGGCGTGTCTGTCATGACCTATGACAATCCTTGAATACATCTTGATCTCTTTGTCTCTTCATTGAATAATAAGGATGTCCATTTCTGCTTCTTCAGTAAGCATTGGTTGTTGTAGTATACACATTCTTTACCGTTTTTGTATCCATTCATATACTACTGATTTATAGAACAATATGAGCATATCTTATCTGTTGATATACGTTTGTGTATTCTTGTCAGTACTTCTTACATGTATATTATGTATGTATTAAATGTGTCTATAATTGTAAATGAGCTTATTTTGTCTTTCTTTCTTTTAACATTGAGTGTTTGTATATCATTGGATATACTAATGTTAATTTTATAATTTGGTGGGAGGTAAGACGACTAAATATCCTTCCTAGCACTAAACCAACCCGATAGTAAAATTTAGAAATATGAGAAAGGAAACCCTTTTGACTTTTTTTAAACCTGAACTACCAGAAATTTTCGATAGGAAACGAGAAAATGAAAAAATAAAATAAAACAAGCCAAATGTCTGATGTTGTTCCGATCAGTCCACAAAACAGCAGCTGTACGGCCACTAACTAACCATAACGAAAACTATCCGAGTTAGACGAACCATACACACAGGACACTGCTGGAGGAGTAAGGACGAACTCATTAGCGATATACTCCAGCGGACCCCTTCACATAGACGACCAAAGGTAGGACGACCAGCAAGAACCTACCTACAACAGCTCTGTTCCGATATAGGCTGTAGCCTGGAAGACCTCCTGGGAGCGATGAACGATACAGATATGTGGCGAGAGAGGGTCAGTGAGATTCGTGCTTACAGCGGGACATAATGATAATGATAAGTGAACCAAGACGTTACTTCTTTTCCTCCCGGCGGAGGTCACCACGAGGCCCAACTCACACTTAAGACGTAGTGCTACACTCACAGACCCGTTAGAATAATGGTGGTGCAAGCATCTATGTGGTGTAGTAGTAGTAGTAGTACAAACGTCCATTTGAGAACAATAACGTTACAATAGATTGATCGATCTATAGATGGATAGATCGATTACTAGTATTCGAATAGAAAGACATTTTCCTTCTGATCTCTTGGGTCAACAAAGATATTACTCTAGAAAAAATATTTTCTGCAATTAACATTAGGCATTTAGTCATGTTATTTCGTTCTGAATAATAAATTTCTGGAATATATAATAGATATACGAAGTTTATTCAAAAAGTTCTAGGCCTCAACAAGAAAGAAAAGTCATTGTTGTGGCAAAACATAACAACTTCTTATAAAAGCATTAAAACTGATTCAGATTTTTGTTGTTTTATGAGAAATAGTAGTGTTGCCTCAACGTTAATAAACATAAAAACGATTTTTTTTAAGTTAAACTTATTCATATTGTGATTAGTAAAAGTTGTGAAATCAGAAAATATGCTCTTCTGCCGAAAGAAAGTTAAACTTAGGAAATATCAAATATATGATGAGATAGATAGATAGATAGAAACACCTCGCTGTTTGTTAACAAACTAATCAAAATCATTTCTCTCGTAGTAATTCGAATTTTCATTTTTGTTTTTGTGCCGTAGTAAGCTTCCATTTGATAGATATCCATTTGTTTATACATCCTATAAAAGAATAATCATATTATGTCAGAGAATCAGTTGTAATAATGTCTCCTTCATAGAACAGCGTATTTCATTGTGAAGAGGCCGACAACTCCCTTTGTGCTGCAAGAACAAGATATATGGGTCAGCAAATTTTAGATTTAATTGGGCGAAAATATTGGAATTCTACATGATCAAATAAATAAGTGGTAAGTAAAGACTGATGCTAATACAATGATTGAGTGGCGGGGAGGGAGTCAGAATTGATTTCATCTTATATTCCTGAAATTTAGACTATTTGGTGCCACAATGAACGAAATTGAAGGTGAGGAGTTTGAAATAAATATGAATAATTCAAACATTGGCAAATTCTCGGAAATTTCTTTATAGCCATTGTGTTGCTTTCTCATTCCGGGTATACGTTACATTTCTGTTTTAGCTTAAATGTTGAATTTTCCAGCGCCCAGCTCCTTGACTTAGTTCTTCTCCGTTGTCTTGTTCCGTCTGATCTTTCCTGCAACCCCAACTGGTCGTAGTTCTTCAGTGCTGGAATGACACATTTTTCTTGTGCACATATTTTATTTCATCGACGATATTTCGTTATGGCCGTTGCGGCCTACGAGAAATAAGTGAGTATAGGTGGAACAACTACTCCATGCGAGTGCTTAACTCTAACTAACGAGATCTTTCTATCTTTCAAGGCTCATATGATCACATGACGCTTTAATCCAATAAAAGCTACACATTCATTTGACCTCGAGGTCATCACACGTTACTCATATTCAATGTTCTTTTTCACACTGTGTGACATCTTAACGCCTAAGATTTGCTTTAACTAACCTACCCTACATAGCAAACATTAAATTCAGCCAACCTATTGTTTAACATTTACAATTTTGATGTGCTTTATTAGGTCTGAATACGACGTAGATCATAAATTCAAAATAATGAGGTATTTGATAATGGGTGGATAATATTTAAATGGAAATAGTCAGTGGGATATCGAACAGTTTCTTTAAAGCCGGTGTTCATATATGTGATGTAACATTGATATTTATAAACTTAACAGTAATTCGTATTAAGCGAAACTAATTAGTAGTAAATTGAATAGACTATATTAACAATAATTGTCAATTCAAGTTAGTTACTCATTGCTTCTTAGGCACATTGAAAACATAAACTTGATATTTCAGGCTGAGCACTATTTTGCAATACACTTTAATCTCGACATTTAGGGTTCATGCCAAATATTAATAATAGCTATTTAGACAGAATGATGGGTCAGCTTTAAACCAGGGATTATCAATGTGGTCCATAGAGACACCTAGGGTGAATAAAATATGGATCCACAGGAGGTGAATTTACTAATTTGCATTTACAAATCCCTAGATAACAGGAGACCAAAATTTGTTGGACAAGTTGCCGGATATCCTTACACATAGCAGAATGCTGGATTTGGTGTGATGGTCGCTAGCGATGTCTTCCACATTAAAACCCGTTCAAAACACACAGGTCATTTAAATGAACGAATGATCTGGCTCTGACCGAAAATATCCGTATCTTTGGGAATGAATGGAAATAAAAATTTGGTTACATGGTACACATCAAGTAAAATTTTTTAGGAGCCCTGCTTTCAATATATTCGCTATCTGTTGGATTAGGGTCGGAATACATTTTTTGCTCGATTTATTTTGTGAATTGAACTCAAGCACAGGATTTATGAGGACCCAGAAGTTGAATGCTTTAAAATTTTATAGTGACATCTTCAACTATTTTCACTTGAGTTGTTTTTATTCGAATAGTTTTTCTATTTGTCTTTGTTTTTTTTTTATGCAGATTATTGCTCTTATTCTTTTTGTTATTTTTATCAATCTCAAAAATTAAATTAAAACGGACCCCTTTCTTCGCATACAATCCTAAGAAAAGCCGAAGAACAGATCGGCTAAAATGTTAAAATAACAAAACTGAAGTTAATTTTTCTAACAATTTTTGGTATCATATATATGATTACTAAGATTAGTTTAGTCTGACTCAAGGTGAAAAACGATGAGCGTCGGACAATAAATGAACATACTACACGACTTATAATCAGCAGGAGGAGCTTGCAAACAGTTCTCTAACATAAGTGCCTCTACATTTTATCTGTAGATATTAACGAAGATTTGCTTATTCTAGAAAACAGTCACAATACTCACTGCTTTTACAATAGAACTTTTTACGATATTTAGTTGGTAACTATTGCTTTACAACCGACATCAAACTACTTGTTCACCTAGTTTTCTAATAGTCCACAAAAAAGTTTACTTTACGTTTCTCTAAGGTAAGTGAAAGCTTGATTTTACGTATATATTGATGAAGCTTTGCTTAGTCTGCCATAAAGTCGCAATTATGGTGGCGCTCGTGATGTAACGATTATCGTCATAGGACATGGACACTGTGACCCGGGTTCAAATCCTGAACGAGACTGTTTGTATTTCAAATCACACAAATACTCTTGAGAAAAATATAAATCCAAGTATTATTCTACCAGTTATGAGTAAATCGTAGAAGAGACTGTGCTCTTTAACTTTGGTGTGACAACCAGTCTAGGAGAAGGAAAACTCGGAACCTATGAAATTTCCTTAAACAATTACCCAGTGTCATATCTTTCTCTTCTGGAAGAGTTGAATAAATATATATAAAGCTGCAATTATTGAGTATACCATGACTCGGGGATACTGCAAATGATTTTTGAAAAAAGTTCATAACAAAATTTAGAAAGCGTGCTTAGCGAAACGGTTATCATCATAGAAACTGGAATCTGCAACTCTTGTTTGCGTTTTACTTCGTGCTAACGCACTTGGGAAAGGCATGAATCCATATCCAACTAGAAATGAATTTATGGCAGGGCAGACCGGGCTTTTAAACTTTGGTTAGGCAACCAGTCAATGAGAAGGAATACTCTGAATTCAAATCAACTGTACTCCACTTAAAAGTCGGCCTTGTGTCACACTTCATGCTCGTGGCAAATGAGCTGAACTTAAACATACATAAGAAAATTTAACAAAACACTATATATATATATATATATAAGTACAATATACACAAATATTTTAATCAAATAAACGCTTAAAAGAGAAAATATATGGCTTAATATTCGGTAAAAGAAAAAAGTTACAATATTTTGGAAAAAAGGAATGGAAGAAATGATGTTTTTTTTAGTTTGGGACTATTATTGAGATTAGTTTCGGAGAGATTTCACACACAAAGTGATTAAGAAAAATATGCTGATATATATATATATATATATATATATATATATATATATATATTAGCAGTGAATGTGCTTTTCTGTATATGAGGTATTTAGAGGCATTTTGTAGAATCTAATTTAATGAGGGGCTATTTGGATTTGGATTTAAATGCACATTGCAAGATGTGTTCAGAATCTTCTTTGATAGATAGATAGATAGATAGATAATGTGCGCACCCACTTGTCTGACGCTATCTCAATATATACACGAATTTATATTAATATGAAATATATAGTCACTCATATCTCTGACATATATGTATATTTCAACTGATGATCACATTTTTACATGTTACTATGCATCAGTAACACACACACATACATATATATATATAAACATATGCACAAATCTGCTTGTGTGTGCAAATATTGTAGACGTTCTTTCTGTTCTGCATTTTCCTGGTCTATAAATGGGATCTTAGCAACTGTTGGGCAACGATCCAATTCATTATATCAAAGTGACTTTCTCTGAACGACAATATTTCTCATTCACCATATACCGAACTATACGCTATTGATAATTCAATCTTTCCGCTCATTTTGATCTGGGTTATACAACCGTAAGATGAACACTTCTTAGCGAAGCTGTCACTATGCAATTTGCTCTCAATATTCGATGTCTATAAAGGATTTCATAAATATCCCCTCGTGCAAATTCGTAATCTTTGCACAATGCAAAGATTTCACAGCACCCACGATTTTCGACTTGATTTTGATCTCTTCAATGCATGAGGACTGAGTTAATGATCCTCCATACCACAAGATGTGAGAAAGAAGAATTCGGAAATTCGGAGTCTCCAGGAAAGTTGGCGAAAATAAAAAAAAAGATGAACAGATGACGACGAATTAACACCCGGAAAAAGAAAAAGTCAGACACAGAAAAGTACACCCACTTTATCATTGATGAAGTAAACTCCCTCCGTATAGCTCTCAAAAATAGAGAAATGGGGTATTCTCGAGTTGCTAAAGGAAAATCTGTTTTTTAATAAATCGTGGCCTATCCACAATGGGGTGGAGCTAGTTTCGCTGACCCCGAAAATTAAGCCGTTACTTGTGTTACATATTGACCTTTGAAAAACCGATTAGTTTGTGGATTTCAAAACGGGATTTGCTGCTGTATCTTAAAGTAAACATTGTGACAGGGAAAATGCCACATAAATTGCGTAAGAAGTTTTGCGTAGGTGTCCGAAAAATATGTAACGACGGAAGTTTTCAACCCCTAGGAGCCGGCGGTCAGTCAGCGGTGAGCAGTCACGCTGTTTTGGGCGGTAGCCGACTCTCTCTCTCTCTCTCTCTCTCTCTCTCTCTCTCTCTCTCTCTCTCTCTCTCTCTCTCTCTTACGCATGCAACCGTTTCGACCTTTCGTAAATAAAAAGAAACATATTTTTATAAATGAGAGTTATTACTTCCTCATTCCGTGTATATATCACTTGTCACTCTGTTAGTAACTGACTGACGTTTTAAAAGATCTCCGACTCTCGTATGTAACTGTTTCTTTCATCAACTGCGAGAGGTCCCGAGATTAACCTCTTGCTGTCCGTTAAATAGCCGGGCACAAGGTTCACTGTTGTAGTGAGGGTTGACTAGATTACAAGATACCAAATCACAACTGATTGTTCCTTCTAATGATAATCACTTGCGTAACGTTTGACACCACATCAGCTCGAGTAGAGATGTTTGGTGCACTTAATCAATTACAATTTTGTTGTTAAAGTAGTGAGTGCAACGTCCACGAAAGTCTTAAACTTGCCTCGGACCAATTTAATTCATATTTCACATTGGACAAATAGTTTATCGATCGAGAGTGTTGTCATAAAAACGAAAATGGACAAAATTTAGTAAGTATGTAAAGCTGGCTACCTTTATCGAGGGTGACTCGAAGTCTCCCTTTTCGATAGCTGTTACACCAAGGTGTAGGGGAGGGTGCTACTCCTTTCACTAGGTGGTTCCACTTAACCCTTGATCCGTACCTAATAATGCTGAGTGTTAGGCAAGGCAGCATCAAGTACTATTTTTGAGTCTTTGGTATGACTCGAGAGTGGGATTGAAACCAGGTCTCCCAGGCCATTGGCGAACACTCTAACCATTATGCCATTGTCCGGTGAAGTTAGTTATAAAGTAATGATAAAAGGTGGTTTTTGGATAAGAGAGATCTGAGAAAAATCTCCTTATGAATAGCTTGTTATATTCATTGATGTTTGATTAGCAATAGAAGAATTGACTGCCATTTATATATGAAATGATGACCGTTTAAAATATTGATTGAAACGAGGTGTAATCACTATGAAAAAAATCTCCTAAAACTATTTAAGCTATTTAAGCTAATGAGAAAACTTGATAGCAATAGAAAGAAATTATCTTTAAAGAATAGACGAATCCTCTTCCTCGGCAACAAATTTTAGACAAACTCTGCATGTAATTCGAACACAAATTATATCTTTCTTTTTTTTGCCGAAGTGAAGCGTACTGTTAAACCTCTTATGGGTTCGACCACTAGCATAATATCTACCATGCTGCATCCCGTCGTTTCCAATGCTACACACTTGTAAAAACCATATAACATCCTGTCCTATCCCCAGAATCTGATATCCTGTGACAAACAGGGGCAACATAACTGAATGATTATGGCTACTGCGTGTTCGATTGTCGCAGAGTTTAGCCTCTCTGGCTAGATCGTGGTTATATTGTTGCAAAGTTATACATCTCCGACACTTCACTTTTCTGATTGTGATAATGTGGGTTTTCCTTCAACAAAATGATTCGACATTTGTGCCAGCATCTACATAGAAAAACACCTTCAATGCTAGCACTGCAAGTGTAGCAATGCTTCGCAGTCCTCGTGCTCTAAAATCACTAAATAGCATAGAGAATATGGAAATGAGAATGATTTGAGAAACATTTAAAGGCAAGCCCTTAACAACAAGGTTCTCTTGCCTGAGTTTCAATGATATTAGGGATAAAACAGACATCATCGGCTTCCATAGGCAGCTATTACCCTTGTTTGACGTCTTCTAAAAAAAGAAAAAAAACGTTGTGTTCATAGTTGGAGACAAAAAGGAATGTTCAAATAGACTAAAACGAAAATAATAAATTCCACAACTCTCCAAACAGAAATGATAAATATCTAGCCGAGTTTTCTCTCGAAAACAAGCTTGTATGCGCCCAAACACTAAATTTCAGAAAAGGAAAGGGAAACTACAACTTACACTTATCCAAATAAGTCAAATTCACAGCAAGATCATATATTTATGAACAAGTGGATAAACAGCGCTACGAACAAAGCAAAAACACAAATAGAAAGCCAAAGCCGACGTCGGAATCACTATGACTGTGAAGGCGTAACTCTTATTGCTATTGCGGCTAAGGTTTACAATGCTTTGCTTCTCAAATGAAACGTGATATCAGGAAATTTCTAAGGAAAAATCAGAACAGCTTTCTGAGAAATCAATCCACTCTTCTGAGATTCTGACTTCATCGAATCATTAAAGGAGTACGAGCAAAAAATCTCAAAGCAAAAGCTTTCGTTTGTAAAATTTCATACACAGAAGAAAGATGGATCAAATACTTCCAGCACATGGTCTCCCCAATGGAACTGTTACCGCTATAATGATACGCTTTAATTATTGGCAAGAAATGGTTCGCTCACCCGATGGAAACACCTAAAAGCCGAGATTGAAGAGGAAATGGTGACAATGATTTCTTTGACATTGTCACTGGAGTCTTATTAGGAAATACATTTGCAAAAATTTCAATTCATAATCAACCTAGATTACATACCACGAACATCTAACAAAAGAAAATGGTTTTACACTAGAAAACGGTAAGAAGCAAACAATATCCAACAGAAACTTATAGAGATGCTGACAACGCTGGTGATTAAGTACTTCTCACAAATATACGTGCCCAATTCGAATTTTTACAACATACTCTGGAGCAGGAAGCAAAAATCATCGGCCTCTACGCGAACCCAGATTAAACAGAGTTCACCCGCACATTAAACAACCAGCCTTTGAAATTAGAACACCAGTCCACATACCGCAGTAGCAATATCTCATCTATTGAAAGTGATGTCAGTTTACGCATAAGGCAGGCAAGAAGGGTTATTGACAGGGCTATGAAAATCTGATTTCTCTGATAGGTTTGGTTTCTTTGTTTAATGACGTATCAAACTTTGTTGGTTATTTAATGCCAAAGCCATTCTCATAGAAGAACAGTACTGGTACTATTTAACCCATAGCTGGTAGGATAAGGGGGTTCATACATTTCCCAAGGGTGTTTACCCGAAAGCGAACGTCAACGCTAACTTGAATGCTGGCAAATCCTCTACCTCTTTTCTTGACGCTGCAATTTAGTATGTTTGTATCCGTCTGTGCATTTCCTTTGTATGTCGTTAACTGGCATCATTACTATTACAAATAGTAATGGTGATAGTGCATCTCCCTGGAATATACCTTTCTGGAGCTTTGCTTCAGCTAAGCTTTTCTCTCCTGCTTTCAATTCCACTCTGCAGGTTTTCATGGCTTTCTCGATTAAGTTAATGACTTCATCTGCAATCAGAGGCAGTTTATCATCCAGCTTTGTGGGACCATATCATATGCTTTTTTGTAGTAAATCCACGCCTAGGGTTTTTTTCTGTCGTCTTTCTTTCTATGAAGATTTTTTTTTAATTACTGTGGCTCGCGGGAGCCTCTTGTCTACTTGCGCTATCTTTTCTGGTCCGTGGGGAACAGAATGGGGTTTATTAGCAAATCGTATATCTTTTCCCTAATTTTTGCAGTTAGTATTTTCCACGTCATAAGTAGGGACATTATGGGTCTGTAGTTGTTAAGGTGGTTTCTTTGTAGGGGTCTTTCTGGATAAATGTGGTCTTTCCTTAGGTGATCCATTCGGGTACCACTGCTTCTTGAAAGCATCAATTCATTTCGATTGCCTGTCTGTCATAGACAAAGGTGTATTTTTTTTTAACCCAAATCCATATATTCCATCATGGCCGGGCGTTTTCCGATTTGATATTGTTTTAGTGTTATTCTGAGTGAATAAATGTTTATTTTCGCCTCCAGACCTTCTTTGAGTCCTTCTCTTTTCCCATGTTGCTTCTATTCAGCTTTTTTGTTATGTTCTCTTGGTTGCCATATTTTGCTATCAAGTTACATTTTTAAAGTCCTTGGTAACGTTACCTGGGATTGAACCTAGGTCTCCCGGACCATTGACGAATATTTTACCCACAAGTCCAATGAGCTGGTAAATTCTCTTTAAATTTTCTAAATTCATTTCTTCTTGTATTCTTCTTTGCATTGTGTGGTTTAGGTGTGTGGTATTTTAATTGTTATTAGTTTGCAGTTCATTTCGTTCAGATTGTTATTTTTCAATATTTAGTCTTTAGCTTTCTTGTCTTCAGGTCCTTCTTCCTCCCTCGTCCATTTCAAGAATGGCCTGAGTACCTTACAAGAGGAACAGCCCAGGTGTTTATCCCTTTGATAAAACTCCTGCTGCAGATCATTATTGTTCCTTGCAAGTTTTTCAAGCCAGCGTTAGCTGATAATCTTTCACTGGAGTCTGAGTGGCAGCAAGTTTCCTCAAATCTCCAGGACTCTTCTCAGTATTCTGACCGAAGTCAATAATGCTGTAGTTTTGGGAGGTTTTGACACGTCCTCCGATTTTTTTATAATGCATTATAAGGTAAGGATCAAGGGTAAAGTGGAGCAATCCAGAGAAAGAGTAGCACCCTCCTTACATCTTGGTGAAATAGCTATTGAAATGGGTTCTTTCGGGTCACCCTCGACTATGTTTGCCCACTTTACTTATAATAGATTTTCAAAATCCCTTATCATCATCATCATCATCATCAAATCATCAAACCACTGCACGATTACGGAAAAATCAAGTTGGATTTTATTAGAGATTTAAGTAAAATCATGGCATTCAACATCTATACAGTTAAATAGATCTGAGGTTGTTGATATTAAATTGCTGATTATATTTTATTAAAAAAATTATTTTCTTTCTCTATATTTTTAATGATATATTTTTTGTTGACCATATTGTAAATATATCATTATATTGCATTATTATTTCGTAATTTTAGACATAGATACCCAATTTTCTTAAATTTTGAGCTAAAATTGAGTTGAAGGTGCTATTTTGTTTTTGTTTTTGTTTTTTTCTTTCTACATCTTGAAATTGTAAATCAAAAAATAAAAAATGTGTATCAAAAATTCGTATATTACGATCTCAATAGAAGTGAAAAGGTGGTCAAACCTATGAGATTAATATTTTTACAAGCAAAATTTTCACCCATGAAATTTTAAAAGTAGTTAGCAAATAAACATGTTCTTTAAATAAAATAATCAATGGAAATTAATCAAAATTTTCGTTGCGAACATGAAATATATGTATAGAGGTTCGGAAGCGAATTCTGATCGAATAAATAAATTTTCAATTGTTTTTTTTTGTCAGTAAATCTTGTTAAAAAGCTCTTCTATCTATCTATCTATCTATCTATCTATCTATCTATCTATCTATCTCAGTATGCCGAACACTGCTGGAGAAGCAGGAACGAGCTCATAAGTGATGTACTCCTATGGACCACCACGTATGACCGGGTAAAAGCAGGACGACCAACTCGGACATACAAGGCGCCTCTGGTGGTGTAATGGTTAGCAAGCTCGACTAGCAAACCTACACGAGTGAGTTCGAGTCTCATTGGGTGCCCCTTTCATATGGCCTTGTGCCACATCTAAGCAAAAAGCTTAGTAAATTTCCAACTCGGACATACATTCAGCAGCTATTATAGGATACGGGATGTAGCCCTGAAGACCTGCCACAGGCGATGAACGATAGAGAGAAGTGGTGAGAGAGGGTCAGGGATATCCGTGCTAGCGGCACGACATGATATATATATATATATATATGTATATATATATATATATATATATATATATATATATATCAATTTGTTCATATCTATTCATTTCAGTCTGTTGTAGTCCTATCAATGGGATTACCAAATGCGTCCTCCGACTGGTTGCTTTGTCAATGCTTTCTGTGACCACGATGTATTTTTAAAGATCCCCAGAATTGGCTCAACTTCGTCAGATCTTTTCGTCATGGGTGAAGAGGTTAGTACAAAGGATTTGCTGAGACAACTATCCGTTAATGAGAACAATATAAGTTTTTATAGCAATATGATTATTTAACCATATACAATAGTCAAAGAAAATGTGCTACATACTAGGTTGGAGACAAAAGACAATATGAGGAATTTGGGTGGCATATTTATTTCATGATAATGGGCATGAAGTTTGTTAGCGAAAAAGGTTGTTTTTGAGCAGTTCGAAGAAATTTGGAGGTCTGGAAATTCGTTTTTGTTGGAGTTTTCTTGGAGCGACAAGGTCTTCTTCTCACAGTAATTTCGGAGTGTCGTCTTCTCCCTTGGTCTCTCTTCTTCTCTCTGGTTAAAACACTCTTGGGGTCCATATTTTATAGAAGAAATTTATATTCCTAAACACTTCTGATTATCTAACCGATGAAGACTTAGTTACAATTCACAGCGATCGAGGGTAGTAGCAAAACAAACCCTCGATCCCTTCTTAATAAGACAGTGCTTTTTCATATCGCATTCTCATTGGTTAGCGAATCAGGACCAATGCCATCATCTACAGAGACCGAGAAGAGTTACAAAAACAAACCCTCGATCCCTTTTTTATTAGCATTTTCGCATCGCATTCCCATTGATCAGCTAATCAGGACCAATGCCATCATTCACAGACTGAGGGGAGTTACAAAAACAAACCCTTAACTCTTCGGATTAAATAGTGCGTTCTTGTATCACAAGAACCGGCTTAGCTTGTGACATTCGATCTTACGATCACATCGGCCGTCGTGTGATTTAAAGAAACTATACAGTACGCGTTACACCGGCTTAATGTAGTACCTGAAACTTTGGACAGCTTTAATAAACTCATCAACTGAGCAACCCCAGAAATCTTTGCTTGCATTTGTAAACTCAGAAGAATACTTTTTATCTAAAATCTTAATTTTGATATGTTTTTCAATTTAACAAAATTACTTCATCTGACTTATAAAAAAAACGATTCTTATTTTCTCGCTACTAAGTTTTAAAATCCAGGGGAAATTCCCGTTGCGACATACTTCTCATATCTATCTATCTATCAATCCAAAAGGGGTGCATGAAAAGTAATTCCTTCACAGAAACTTTAGCAAATACAGAAGCGCAATAACCCCGTTGAACAGAGCAACCTTTCAGCTACAAAACACAATTTTCATAAAGAGTCACTACCATAAGCCATACATTTTTGCCAGCGATGAACAAAGGCTTTAGCGGGAAATTGTTGAAATATGACAAGAAAATATTACTCTACAGCAGCCGTCTGAATGTTTATCTCGCTCCACTAGCTATAACACAAATTTACATCTGTGATATTTGATCTTCTACCAGTGGCAAAAATTATGGAATGTTTACTTTGAGTTGTTTATTTAGCAAATTAATTACTAATTAAACATGAAGCATTTTTTAATAGCTTAACATTCTGGCTTCATGAAATATTAAACAAACTAGATTAAATTATTTAGATTAATGGTATATTTTTTTCAAAATCATGCAGAGGAAAATATTATGGAATAACCCAATATTAAGAAAAATATATTGAATTATCTGGTAATTAGCATTCCTAAAACAAATACCAGCAGAAGCCTAGATATGCAATTTAGTCAACAGTTAAAAGACAATTCTTGCAAATATCAACTAGCGATTGGGCAGAATTAAAAGAGAACATGGCCTCCTACAAAACAATGAAAATGATCGTAAAACTCATTGAAGGAAGCAATCCACAGGTGAATGTGGTGAATAACATTATTAGTTCTAAGTCGGTGGTGCTTGAAATTTAATGAAAATATAAAAGAAATGGGTTGATTATCCATAGTGACTTTGTATACCACAAAGCTATGTATAATATTCGATCTAGATGAGATTAGAACGGTTTGAGTTAAGTGCATCGAGAAGGAAGGAAATTATAGTGAAATGAATACTTTGTCCAATAAATAAATTTTCATCATTACGTTACAAAACTATTAAAGAATCTTGTATATATATATATATATATATATATATATATATATATGTGTGTGTGTGTGTGTGTGTGTGTGTGTGTGTGTGTGTGTGTGTGTGTGTGTGTGTGTGTGTGTGTAAAAGGTAAAACCGAAGAAAAATATGTTTGATGGGGTTTTTTTGTTTTACCTTTTCTACATACATCCTGTCATTTTCAACTTAATATATATATATATATATATATATATATAGCTCCCACATTTTAAATTGTCCCCTTAGTAATGCAAGTGAACTTAGACTAGTGACCATGGTAACTCCATCTAGCTTATGTCTTACCATTTTTTGTTCGATCAGATAATCCCAAGATAGAAGCATGTTTACTGGTTGAACTTGTAGGAGATTGCACAACAAACTGTCATACAGTCTGCATATTTTCTAAAATGTGTGGGCTTCAAAGTCTTCCAGTTGGCTTACTTTTAATCGATGGACCTATATATATATATATATAGAGAGAGAGAGAGAGAGATGCAGAGAGCAGCGTTTTCTCATACATAATTGCACAAAATTAACGGTGTAGTAGCCATGTGAATGTTATCTTTTTCTACTTAAAATCATTAGATTAATATCAAGGTTTCTATTCCTCAAAGTTTCTGCTCCATTCTATCAAATATTCTTCATATTAAATTTGAAAAGAACAGTTATGATTATCGTGCTTGTCAGTCAAATATGATCTCTTTAGCGTTTCATTATACATTTACATCAAAAAGAAAAAAGGAGAAAGTTAAAACTTTTTTCTCTCCATTTTTAGCAGAAAATTTTAAGCTGTATTGGATATCTCGCCTGTTAAATTAGATTTATCTGGCAAAAGTCAGATTGGACGAAGTTTGACTTTGAATAAAAATACGCTGATTAAAACTTATAGGTCATTCTTTTATGAATGAATGATAACACTCCTATCATCTAATTGACAAAATAAAAACAGTCTTATTCCTTTGAAAAGATTAAAATTAAATTAATTTTTCATTTGTAATTTCCTGTCTACAATCGAAGAGAATATCAGATTCGAAAGATAAGTGACTTAACATTCTTTATTACACGCTTGGTATTTGTATAGTGTTAAAGAGATTTTTTAATTTGTAAAAGGAAATATTCTATAAATTTGATTTTATTATATATGAATATGAAATTATTTGTCCTTAATTTCATGCTTATGCATATTCGAGACTCACTCAATAGATAAGGAGAATATTGTCTAATGAGTTGTTAATAGAAAGCCTTGTTTACAGTTGTACCTTTTTCAAGGAAATCAATATTGATGGGTCTTTCATATCCTAGAACACTTTCAGCATGATCTTCTTTACTGACTGCTGCACCTGGATCTTTTTCTCTACCGGAGAGTCAGTTTGCTTCCATGCCATCTACTATCTTTTCGACGTAGTGGCAAACCCATGCCAAGCCCGTTTAGGAAACATTTTTCTGACGAAAATATCCTTTACCTTACACATCGCATATTATTTATAAATTTCATGTTTTGCTTTTCTCAGGCAACAAAAATTTTATGGCCGACCTCTGTTCAAGCCTGAAGCTCTCGATTTGATTAAAGATTAAGTCTAACCTTTATTGTATGAATAAAATTTGGCGTGTTTCCCTTCTCCTCTTACTGTTATATGTCGTTTTTGTGGATTTATGCGTTCATTCAGATAACGCTCTTCAAATAGGGAAACATGTCAATCGAAAGTTTTTTAACGTCTTCTTTTTCTCATCTAGTCTGATTTCATTTAAAACTTCCCCATATATATATATATATATATATATATATATATACCCCACGAGACACCAACTATACGGACACTTGCCCCCCATCACGAAAACTATACAAGTTAGACGAACCAGACACGCGGGACACTGCTGGAGAAGCAAGGACGAGCTCATAAGCGATGTACTCCTGTGGACCCCCACATATGGATGTGCAAAAGCAGGACGACCAGCACGAACTTACATACAGCAACTATGTGAGGACACAGGATGTAACCCTGAAGACCTGCCGGAGGCGATGAATGATAGGGAGAAGCGGCGAGAGAGGGTCAGGGATATCCGTGCTGGCGGCGCGACATGATGATGATGATGATGATATATATATATGAAGTGGCTTTAACTCTTCTCAAAAGAACAAAAGGATAACTTGGCTGATGACCAAAAAAGAAAACACTTTTAAGATCAAGGTCAGGCTTCCGTCAGCGAGACAGAAGATTTCAGAGAAAGAGACTATGATGCAGACCTCAGCTGATACTCTCTGAGTACTACTCACTGGATTTGTCTCTATGACTTGAAGCACAGCTACGGAATTCACAGTTTTAAGCCTCCAACCCAAGGTTTCTTGTAACTTATGGTTTCTTGCAACCAGTGGTTCTTTGCAATCTTGATCCTGTACTCTGTTCAACTGCGTTTTCACCTTTCACACAACAAATGTATTGGTCGCTACTGTGGCATTGTGTCCCAGTTTGAACTCGTGAAGAAAAGTTCACAAATTAGAGTATATTGCATGTTTATTTTTCACATCATACATGGGATAAAGTGATGCACAACGTGTCAGCGCACCAATTATTACGTTACTAACATCCACAGCAGGTACTTAGCATAGCTTGAACTGTTTTGTTTACGTGATAAAAAAACTAACACGTACCAAAATATTGCAAAACTTTTGACTCACCCAAATATATTAGATATTATAAAGAATAAGAATTTAATATTTAAAAAGGCAGATATTGTTTATTACAAAGATACACTTTGGACAATCTTCCAAATGAAGAACGTCTGCCTATGTTTTAAAAAAATCAACGTTCAATTTTAGCTATATTGGAACACTAACCATTAACGTCTATATACGACAATGTCAATTATTACTCAAGCCCTGTTTATTTATTTTGGCTCAGAGATCCACATGTTGTCGTTGCTAACGTACTAGACTGTTACATTGGTGTAAGCGAGTTCGTGGTTTATTAAGGTTAGCATCGTTAGATGTAAAGTTGAATTAGAGATAACTTGGTACAGAAAAATGTTTATGGTTTTGATCGCTAACATTGCTTTATTTTCTTGTAGTCATGCAACGTTGATATATCATCAAAATGCACTGTATATATAAAACATTACGTCATTACAACACCCTAAAGAAAATAGTATAAATATACTTCGGAAATGAGCGGGAAGTTTGCGTAGATCGTCCAGTTTTTCTTCTAGAGTAATATTCGTTACTTTCTGCTGTAAATGCTGCTTTCATTGTTATGACAACAATTTCTTGATGTCTTTTACGACAATGTTCTTATAGTATTAAAGGTTGTTATTGTTGACGAGACCAACAAAAAAATTCCCAACGCAAATTATGCAAAGATATTTTTCTGAATGTTCATGGCTCTTTGATTTTTTGATTTTTATTAAACAAAAAGTAAAATGGACATATATCTGGATTATAGTGAAATGTTTTCCGGAAATATCTTAAATATAAACTGAGCTCATTTTTCACACGTGTTTTTAGTTTTCGTCTTGGTTTTCTTCTTTTTCCTCTCTCTCTCTCTCTCTCTCTCTCTCTCTCTCTCTCTTTCATTCTCTTTCTCTCTCCTCTCTCCTCTCTCTTCCTTTCTTTCTTTTTTCTTTTTTCTTTTTCTTCCTTTTTTCTTCTTTCTCTGTTCTTTTTACATCGTTCATTCATTTTTTCCTTCTTTTCTTCATTTTCTCCTCTTTCAGGTTTGTTTTTATCCCTTTTTGTTTGTCTTTCTTTTATTTTCTTTTTATATTTTTCCATCCCTTCCTTCCTTCCATCTATTCACTCTTATTATATCGTTCTTAATGATCCTCTGTCACTTCCTCTTTTTTCTCTGTCAGTGTCTTTTTCATACTTTGTCTCTCTCACTATATATGCGTACTTATGTGTGTACACAGACACATACATACACGTACACATACACACACACGCACACATATATATATATATATATATATATATATATGTATGTGTGTGTGGTGTGTGTTCTTATACACACACAATTATGATTAAAATTACGCTAAAAGCATTTTTAATCCGTAAAATCTTTCCAGTGCACGAAAATGCTGAGCAATATTACAATGAATTTCAAGAGTAAAAAAAAGTATAAGATGCAAAACAAGATAAAAACTAACGACTCAAATTTTCCTGATATAGATCCTCAGGTGAACTAGAATTCTACACGTCTGACTTTTTATTACGATTATATTTGTTCAGTTGAAAAAGTCAGATGCATGGAAGACTAGTTCCCCAAGGATCGAAATCATGAAACTCAAAGTTGTAAGTTTTTATCCTGTTTACGTCTAATTGGTTAGTTTTATGTCTTATTCCTGATTTATGTTTCATAGCTTGGTACCGGACAATTGGTATAATGGCTAGAGTGTTCACCAATGGTTCGGAAGACCTAGGTTCAATCCCAGGTCGAATCATACCAAATACTCAAAAAATGGTACTTTATTCGTTCTTGCTTAACACTCAGCATTATAAGGTATGGAACAAGGGTAAGTGGAGCAATCCAGGAAAAATAGTTGCGCCCTTTACTACACTTCGGTATAGTAGCTATTGAAAAGGGACCCTTCGAGTTACCCACGACTACCATCGGTCAAGTTACACACACACATATATATGTGGATGACAATATATACGCTCCCCCATGGGGGTTGAGCACTCTGGCGAAGGAATTGTCGGCCGGCCCTATCAATTCTTACGAAGAGCTTTGCATTAGCAAAGCTCTTCGTAAGAATTGAGCACTCTGGTAGCCGATAAGGTATAAAAAATGTAAACAAAGGCTGCTGCTGCTGTTGCTAAAATAAATACCTTAAAATTGCCTTAGCCAACGTAGTCCGCTTGGTGGCCGACAGGTCTGAAGCTTAGTCTAACGTAATGTTGGACGGGTTTCGATCCCGGCTTCGAGCGTCCTGCGTGTCTAGCCACACTGAAGAGTTCTGATAGAACGAAACAGTCTGTCTGTGGATGACAATATATATATCTATATAATGTACTGTTGTTGCAGCATTGAACCAACGTTGACATCAACATTTGCCATTTCTTTTCATATAGCACATCATCTCCTTTAGTGTTTTAGAATCTTATGAAATTTCTAAAAAAAATTACCTTTTTTTCTTAAAAACTTTTTCACCGGACAATGACCTAAGGTCGAAACTAATTGAGAGCAATAAAAAAAAATGAGCAATCTCAAAGTAATTCTCCTATTTGTCTAATCAATTTTTTCATCTCTTTATATATATATATATGTATATATATATAAAGAGTTAACATCTTGAACTTTTAAATAATTTCCTCATTGTATCTGAAATATGAAACCATTTATATATCTACTTTAATATTTTAATTGAAGCGTAGTAGCCTAAATTAGTCTTAAAAAAGAAAAAAAATTGTGTAAGTTAAAAAACTCTTTCATCGTTTAAAGCAATTTTTAAATTTCTGTAAATGATTTATTTGAAATCCGATCATGCTGAAAAAAATTAGACTTAATTTTCATTTCAGTATTACAGGAAATCATCTTATAAAATTAAATTATAAATCATGATTCCTTAGTTTAATGATAACTACATTTGGTTTTGAAAAAAATTCTTTTTCTTTAAATGGGACAAGTAATCTTTTTTCTATCCTTAAAATTAGTTGTTATTTACAAGCTTTGTTTCGTTTAGTATATAGGATTTAGGTTACTTATAGTAACTGCTGTTAATAATTTCTCACCCATTGATGAACTTTTCAAAATTAGACTAGATTTTAAGATTGACTGATTGTTAACTTATAATATGCAATACCAAAACCAAAATAAAAACTGAAAGGTATTTTGATTATTTGTTTGTTAGTTTGTTTGTTTGTCTTTTCGCATACACCATAACAACCTCGTATACTGAAGAGACAGAAAATTTTGGGTGAATACATTAAGTCATGTAACATTGCCATCTTTGTTTAACATGTCCATACAATTGCCACCTTTCTTTCTTTTTCTTTTTTTCTCTTTTACTGCTGCTGCTTGAACTCTCTTTACTTCTGTTGATACATACATGTGCGAAACATGGACCTTGCCTGTGATGAACAGTGAATATTATCTTTCCATCTTTACTAGTGTAAATATTTTCTGACGCACAAATGCCAAGTTTAGTGAACAAGAATTTTTCATTAAGATATTTAGCTTCTTTTGTAAATATTCCATTCATATTCAAAAATTTTCCGACACAAAAAAGAGAAACTGAATCTCTGAAACATTGTTGTCATCAAGATTGATAGTAATATAATCGTGTAATATACGAAAGTCATACAACATCCATTGAGCCTCGGTCACGTGATAGTAAGATTAAAACATAATACAACCTGTTGTTCTTCCGTCGGTTTATGAGAACATGGAGTGGAAAAGAAAAGTCGAACAACGGTCAAGGATCCCTTGTTTCCAATCATCTCAGTCATGTAAGAGAATTGCACCACTGATGCGAATTAACCGTTCAGTATCTGTTGACGTTCCCACGGAAAATCGACATCAGTACATTGTCTCCTTAGTTGGTCACATAATTCGTAACACGCATCTGCTTAATCACTTTATTCATGAATTGTACAAGCTTGTCTTTATTTATTTCTTTAGTCCTGTTATGCAAATGAAAATGAGTTATGCCCCTTTTTGGTAAAGCCACGTTACCAATGGAATCATGGACACTTCTCCTTAGAGCAGTGGTTGGCAAGCTAATATCACAGACCATTGATACTTAGATCCATACTCGGCCCCTTATATTTGTGTTCTTGTATCAAACCAAACCAAACCAGTCTCAGTAAATATCATTTGTCTCTTCATGGAGCAGTGGTTTGCAAATTAGTTTTGCAAATCAATTACAACAGAGTAATGAGTCGATTTGACTTACGCGTCTGTTTGCGTTTCATTTGACACTAATGACCTTGGGAAAGGTATGAACCCATCAGTTCTCTCAATAACTGCGGCAAAAAAACCTTAGCTTTAACTCGGCAACCTTTCCAGGAGAAGGAAAACATTGAATTCAAACTAGCTTTAGTCCGCTTAAAAACTGACCTTGTGTCACATCTAGCGGTGGAGGGTAAGTTAAATACATACTAAGTAAATGCATGCTCACTGGGTGTCCTATGCTTGTAACCTTCAGCAAAATTTTTATTGTGTTTAATATTTTATCTGCACCATTAGTGGTGTAATGGCTTGCAAGCTACGCTGGCAAACTATTATTATTTTGATTCTCACTGGATTCCCGATATATCTGGCCACACTAAACGGTAGCTCTTTGAAACTAGTAGACAAGTTCACCTACCTAGGAAACAGTGTCTCATCAACCGAGACAGACATCGACACGCTACTAACAAAGGCATGGACACCTATCAATTGACTATCGGTCATATGGAAGTCAGACCTGACCGATAAAATGAAGCGCAGTTTCTTGCAAGCATCGGTCGTGTCGATACTGCTATATGGATGCACGACTTAAACGATAACAAAACGCATGGAAAAAAAGCTTGACGGCAACTATACAAGAATGTTACAAGAAATATTGAACAAGTCCTGGAGACAGCACCCACAAAGCAGCAGCTATACCGCCACCTGCCACCCATCACGAAAACTATCAAATTAGACAAACCAGACATGCGGGACACTGCTGGAGAAGTAGGGACAAGCTCATAAGTGTTGTACTCTTGTGGACCCCTTCACATGGACGAGCAAAGGTAGGACGACCAGCTCGAACCTACACACAGCAGCTCTCTGCCGATACGGGATGTGACCCTGAAGACCTACCGGAAGCAATGGACGATAGTGAGGAATTGCGAAAGAGGGTCAGGGATATCCGTGCTGATAGCGTGACATGATGATGATGATGATGATTGATCCAAGCAAAGGTTAGTTAATGAGAGAATATGTTATAGGTTAGTAAGCTAGTTTTGCAGACCACTTACAACCGATTACTGTGTTTGATCCTCCCTAGGTTCCCCATATTTGCAGCCTTATAACAGATCTAAATATCACCTACTTTCCTTAGGATGCCAAGCGTGGTATGATTAGCTGACTAATGGTAATGAATTTGATTCTTATAGAGTTCTTCATTCTTCTGACCTTGTGTCAAACTAAACAAAGCAAATTACAACTACTATATCTTTACAGGCTGAATTAAATTTGTATCTTTGTATCTGTATTTACATTAGCTTCCGATGTTTTAGACTAGGTAAAAAAACAAGATTTTGAATGTTGATTTTTTTTAAAGGTAGACTGGTTATTTCCACTCAGAAGATTGATGCCATATGATATTGATAGTTTGCTAGGCCTTGTTCCTTCCTTACCTAAGTTGAGTAAATCCTAATAAATTTCTTCTCATTCTTCTTTTTATGTTTTTTATTCACATTTTCTTTTTTCACTGATTTTCTTTCTCCCTGCTATTCCTCCACATTCCGTAGATTCTTTTCATCTTTCTCGTTTCTATAAACCTTTTACATCACCTGCCGGCAAGTAATCATCTCGCTAACGTGTACGATTCGTTTCACAGCAGACCTGACTGATCACCAATCTTCGACCTCGATTTACTGTACACCCCTTTCTTAACACGGCCTGAAACTAAAAGCAATCTTGGAAAATTTGGGATAAAACAAATTTTGTTCTTCCTTCCATTCTACACGTGTTTAAAAAGATAAATCGATGAAATCTTTACCCAATTTCACACTGCGTGTCAAACGTTTTTTTATGAGTTCATTTGTTGTTGATACCACAAAGAAGACTCATCAAGAGAAAAGAAAAAAAAAACAGTATTTTATCTTTTGGAGGTTTTAAAGTGGCATCTCGATTTGAGCAAACGCTGTCAATGGCAATTGATTTGTATTGTCATAAGTGAAAACTCTGACATATTATTTTCACAACTTATGGGAATATTTTGGCGGCAGAAAATATAAGTGTATAAAATAATTTTGCTTATACAGAGTATTCCCAAAAAATCTGCAACTGTAAACAATTTAGCACTCGTGGCGTAACAGTTATCTTCATAGGAAGCGGACTTGGTTTCCTGAGTTCCAGCCCTGAACGAGGCTGTTTGCGTTTCACATAGCTGGAAATGTCTGAATCTAATTATTCTCTCTCCAGCTATGAGAAAATAGTAGGGCAGACTGGGCACTTTAACCTTGGTATGGCAAACCGATCAAGAAGAAAGAAATCTCTGAATTCAAACCATTTGTAGACCTGGAAAGGGATGTGCCCCATCATTATTTCGTGTTTGGGTGATTTTCAGAATAAATGAAATATCATGCGAGACATGGGAAACTGGGTAAATTCATATCGCTTAGTCTGTTCAATATATATGATTGTGATTTGATAGATATAAACAGGCCGAGACTTATGTATGTGTATATAAACGCACAAATAAATACATATGTGTATTTATGTGTGGGTGTTAGTAAATATGAGTTCCTTTTGATAATACGTACATATAACATGATTATATTCATGTGTGTGTATGTGTGTGTGTGCGTGTTCGTATGTAGATTGATAAATAAATTTGCAGACTAAAGTTTAAGGATAGATAGATAGATAGATAGATAGATAGGAAGAGAAATAAACAAATGCCGTGTCCAATGTATGAAGAGACAAGAGGATTGAGATTGATTTATAAAAATATGCAAATAAATTGATCGATTCAAACGAGTGCCGTGTGCGTGAGAGAGAGAGAGATGCACAGATTATGACCGTTGAGGTAAGAAGGTAAATAGGTTGATTTAAACGGACTGCGATAAACCTGAACAGTCCTTTGTGGTTTTCATATGAAAAGTGCGCTGTGTTAGAAAGCTAAGTAGATGTAGCATGCACCAAATTGATATGTTTTTTCGATTGTTTAGTTATCATCAGATAGATAAATTGGTTGTTAGATAGCTCTATGAGAAAAGAGATGGAGATAGAGAGAGAGAAAGAGAAAGAGAGAGAGAAAGAGAGAGAGAGAGATTTAAGAAAATGCCAGTTAATACGTAATACATACATGCGTACATGAGGCTCTTGTGGCGTATCCTCGTTGGAAATGGACTCGGCAGCTCGAGTTCAAAGCTGGACGAGGCTGCTCGCATTTCACATAGCGCTAATACTCTTGGGAAAGGTATCAATCCAACTATTTTCCCTTCAGCTATTTGTAAATAGTAGAGCAGACAGGCATCTTCAATTTTGGTATGGCAACCAATCTAGAGAAGGAAAAGTCTGAATTAAAACCAGCTAGACTCCGCTTAAAAATTGGATTTATGTCAAATCCAACTCGTGCGAAGGGGTCGGTGAATATATGTTTAGAAGAATGTATGATAATATTTATATCCTATGAACACATATATGCATGTGCCACCAGATACATTTTTAAATGCTCACACACACACACACACACACACACACACACACATACGAATACACATATACGTACGAATACACATATACGTACGTATACACAAACAAATATATATATATATATATATATATATATATATATATATATATATATATATATATATATATAGTATTCTTAGTCCAGTTAAACCGGAGTTGGGAGTAATTCCATCAGGACAAGAAATTATTCATAAATGAATATTTAAATTTTCCTGGTAAAGAGCTCAATGTACCAATAATACAGAGCAATAATTTCTTTAAGAAAAAACAACGAAACCAATCACAAAGGATTATAAATTTATTTCCATCCTGTTACGCATTTTTGAAAATTCCAAAAACACGAAAAAAATTAACAGGACTTCTTCAGATTTTTTGATAAAAAACTAGAATAGACACATAAGTGTGGGAGGGGATAGAAGAGTGGGAGGGGATAGAAAAGGGGTGAAGAGTTACCTCTTCATTAAGCCCACTTCCGTTTTAAATTTAAATTTCGGTTAGCAATGTAGTAAATTTTATTTTTTTTTTAAATTCATATTTTTTTAAAATTTACATTTAGACTTAAATTACAGATATTTTTAATCAGATTTAAACTTTAATCAATAATCTCACGTAAAGATGCAGTAATAGATATATTAAAACAAAAACAAATATTTAATTTACTTAAATATTTTAAAATTTCAAAAATATTTAGAAAGCATTAATCAGTTACACTTTTTATGCGTAGTACGTATGTATTATATGCTTTTTCACAATTTTCTATCTAGCAATTTATTTTATTTATTCTCAAAATTAACTCTAATTCTCAAAAATAACTTTATGCTTTTTTTAAAAAAAACTTTTATTTGTTTAATTATTTATAGTTTAAATTTGGCCCTATGTCTACACCTACCTATTAGTTCATTTCTCTTATTTACTAATTTTTTTGGCTCAGGAAAAAGTAAAATGTGGATTTTTTCTTCAAGACACAGATTGCACCTACTATCGAAAGATTTTGGGGCACTAGATCTTTTCAATATGGACCATTGAATGTCAATGGATGGAAATAAATTTATAATCCTTTGTGATTGGTTTCGTTATTTTTTCTTAAAGAAATATATATATATATATATATATATATATATATATATATATATATATATATATATATATATATATATATTGTAACAGTGTTGGTTGTCACTAATCAACTTTGTGGGTTTGGTGGCGAACCAAGTGCGATATAATTTGGAAAGTGCTCAATATCTACGATAGAGCTATTATATAGTAATAATAATAAATAAATATATTTTAGATTTATATATTTAATGCCATGGAAGTTTGTCAACGACTTTTGATTTCATGAAGATTTTTACAAACAACAATTTTCAGGCAGATAATGAAAACTTTATGAAACCAAAGGTCACAGACAAATTTCTATGGCATTAAATATATATAAATCTAATATATATATATATATATATATATATATATATATATATAGGATGTGTGTGTGTGTGTGTAATATTGGAATCAAGTAAGAGTGTTGAGGATTATGGTTGATGTTTAAGTTGATAGATAAGAAGGAAAGTAGGTATGTAAATAATAGACTTGAATAGAGTATAATAAAACAGGCGAGATTTGTATGGTTTGCTTTGAGAAAAATGAGATAGATATCAATGCACTTCAAAAAGTGCAGCCGCAAGTTCGTGGAGATAGATATATAGGCATATCCATATATCGTTGCATTATTAACAACCCTTGCAATATACAGGATCTCTTTAGCAAATCATCGGCAATCCATTCGAATGGCAGCAAAACCCCAAATTAAGAAGCAAATCGATAAGATTTTCAAGACAGGTATATCAATATAATCTTACGTCTGGAAACCTTTTAAGTAAATGCGCCGTATAGATTTTAGGTTCTAGGTTAAGACGCCTGACCCTAGATTCACTGAGATCATACGATGATAGAAATGTATAGTTTTGTCAGTGCAGCCCGGGGGTATGTGAGTTGATCAAAAAGAAGAAAAAAATATCATATCTTCCAAAGTTCCCTTTTCCTAAATGACCTTTACAGTTTACAAAAACGATGTTCTAATGCAGTTGATATTTTTGAAGTTTCAGAAGATTAATTAACACACACACACACACAGAGAGAGAGAGAGAGAGAGAGAGAGAGAGGGAGGGAGAGAGAGAGAGAGAGAGACATAATGATAAAAAAAGCGTTGAGTATCTTAGAAAGATTAATAGAAAATAAATCTTGTCTCTCAAGAGCTTAAAGAAGCTCTCTCTCTCATATATATATATATATATATATATATATATATATATATATATATATATATATATAAGCAATGAACTCAATTGTTACGTGAATAAACATCGGGTAGCCTGGCAATGAAAATTTCGGATCAAACTTCATATCTATATGGCAGGCTATGAACTAATTGATGCATTCCCGTATATATATATATATATATATATATATATATATATATATATATATAGTCATACTTTGCAAAAACGCAGTGACACCTACGATGACCTATAGGAGGAAAAAGAAAAATTATTGATAGATAGATAGATACATAGATAGATAGATAGGAATACCAATAGAGGAGCATCATGATATGTAGACAGATTAACAATTGAATAAAGTCCCTATCAATATACAGAAATTATATAAAGAACGAGGCGAATAATTAGATTTTTCGTAGGTTTTTGGAAATGACTATGGTACTGATTCTACGAACTAGGGAGTAAGTTATGCATTTTATGCCGTTTTGGGGGTGATGAATCTTGAAATTAAGGCTTTGTGATAAATATCTGTGATTATTTGGCCATTTTGATTTTTTATGAGGATGTCTAAAAATGGTAGTTTTTTAAAATTGTCATATGGTGAATTTTATCTTACTGTGTAGATTTTGGAGTAATTATGTAAATTGATTATGTTGCCCTATTAGCATTTCCAAAATATGAAAGAGTTATTTTGGTATCTTTTCTATGATCTAATATTTTTTCGATAGAGAGATAGATAGATAGATAGATAATAAACAGTGAGTTTTAATGTTAAGATGATAAGTTTTTATTATCACAATCACCGAAATTTTCAACAATGAATTTTCATAACCACTCTCGAAAAGCTCGAATTGGTATTGGTATTTTCTACTTTTAACTTAATCAGATGATAAGATTGTATTGCGCTAACAGTTGGCGACCTGCCTAACTTATCAAAATTTTCATTTCTGGTTTATTTTTAGGTTTGAACACCGATCATCGGCACTAAAAGTAAATACACAACTATTTTAACTAAAAGTTTGATTAATATGAGGTTTTAATTCAAGCAAGTGAACGTTGATTTTTTTATAGTTTAACGTTTATTTACAATTGCTTCAATTGAACAGACCATTATGTCCTGGGTATGACACTAAACGGCTTCCGTTA
The DNA here is from genome assembly GCA_963585895.1 of Sepioteuthis lessoniana. NCBI lineage: Eukaryota > Metazoa > Mollusca > Cephalopoda > Myopsida > Loliginidae > Sepioteuthis > Sepioteuthis lessoniana. The sequence continues at coordinate 80,169,244 of OY757905.1, forward strand.
GTTAGGCTCCATTTCTGGAACTCTCGGAGAATGTGGAGTACCACTTCACTGCTATTACTCAGAGTGGAAGTACCTCTTAGGGTTTCATCTATGAGTCAAATAGATCTGTATGCATATTATTTGTATTAAAAATACTCGATAGCATTCTCTAACCTCTTGGCAGAAAAGGATCCTAGACGGGTTGACATGCTGTTAAAGTCAATCATTCAGTTCAGAATCAACTAAACCTGTTCCTTGTTAAGTTCTTCATTCATTCCTTTCCTTTTGTCATGCCTATTTGTTCCTCTCGTCCTACAGTTCGAGGCACTTTCATTCTAATTCAATGTTTATATCCCTATGACAATATCCTTATATATAAATATATATATATATATATATATATATATATATATATATATATATATATATATCCTTATGGATATAGATATAAGGATAGTAGGATAGGGCAGGAGAATGCATCGACTGCATCTCTGCAGGGAGGTAAGACTCCCAACGCGCGTCCGGATATGACACTATACACTCTGATGGTGAGATTCCAGTAATGTTGTGTATCCCTTTATTGCCATCGCTCCCAAATCCGCTCTGGTCCGGAGTGGTAACACCTGATAGGGTCCTTTCTATGGGTCACATAAAACTAACAGTATATTTATGCTAAATTGAATTGCTTGAAATAGAACTGTTTTTACATTTAAATGTGTGTAAACAAAAACTGTAAGCACGCTAAACTGAATTGTTTGAAATAGTACTGTTTATATGTATAAAATTGATTTGGCATTAAATAATCTACAATGGTTGATATGTTATAAAACCAAACCAAACTAAGTTGATTTATTTAGGCGTTAAATGACCCGAAAGGCCTGATATGCCGTAAAACAAAACAACTAAATTTATGGATATATACATACGTCTATATCTTATAGATATCTATTATTACCTTTCATTATATCAACGAATGAAAAAAAATAGATTTATGGATAAAACCCAACAGGGCATTTAAGATTGAAATTTTAGTTTTGAAATACATTGCTTTAGATGCTGGTTGATTGTGTGGGTTTTATGGCATATCAACCTTTGCAGGTCATTTAATGCCAAATCCATTTTTATACAAATAATCAGTTCTATTTTTTTTAAATCAGTTGACCATGAGTACACAGTTAAATTGTCAAAACATTTCTATTTCAAGCTATTCTGTTTATTCAAACAGTTCTGATTCAGCAAATTCATCGCGTATAAGTATAGATTTTCTTTACACACAATTAAATGTCAAAACAGTTCTATATTAAACAATTCATTTAAGCATAAACACAGTTTCAATGTCAAAAACAGTTCCATTTCAAACAATTCAGTTTAGCATAAGTGCACAGTTTAGTTGTCAAAAACATTTTTATTTCAAGTTATTCAGTTTAGTCCAACCATTCTATTTCAAACAATTCAGTTTAGCAAAAGTATGCCGTTTAGTTCTATTTAACCTATAAATAGGGCCCTATCAGGTGCTACCATTCCGGGGCAGAGTGGACCTGGGTGCAATGACCATGAAGGGGTGCTCCACATTCCCCAAAGCCCCAGCATCACTGAAAACCCACCGTCAGATTGTTTAGTGTCATATCTCGGACACTCGTTGAGGCGGAATCTTACCCCTCTGCAGAGGTGCAGTAGGTGTATTCTACAGCCCCAGCCGATTGGGCGACATTGCTTTTGAGTTCAATCATGGTTAGGTGCTACAATATCGACATTTTTATTTATTCATTTATTTTTTACAAGAATTTCTGTCTTTGTTATTTCGAGTTTTAACTGGTGTCACTTTCAAGTCAAAAGGAAATATTTAATTAGAATAATAGAGGGTTTTGAAGATTGAAACAAATTACTCTAAACTGGGGTTCAGATAATGAAAAAGATGAACAATTATCAAATGAGACTGGGCAACTACCCTCACTTAGACACGTGAAGGGAAAAGTGTGGATATGAACTCCTAAGGAACAAAAGGAATTATACGGAATTACATTGGATAATAAAACGTTTAAAAGAATCCGCTCTCAAACTATGCTTAAGCAATTCAGCAAGTACGCTGAGTATAAGATATAATAGCTTCGAAATAAGACGATGAATAAAAGTGATGATTTGGTTTGTTGGTTCAACATTTTAACCATTTAAAAGCGAATCGGTAAAAAAATGAACACATCGCATAAAGAATGGCCACCGAATGTGATAGGAATAAAAATAAAAATAACATTGCTCCGTGGAACAAAGCTTTCCCTTTGTTATAATTGGAATAATATTGACCAAATATCCAGGAATGTAATGGCAATGAAGAAACAATCCTTACTCATCAGATCTACAAAACTGGAACCTCACTAGATGCAGTTTAGTGTCATACCCTGGACATACCTTTTTAATCCTTTGGGGGGGGGATACAGAGCTTAATCTTTGCTCCACTGACAGTGCTGTGAAATAGATACGTGCAGATTGAGATAGATAGATAGATAGATAGAAACAGACTAGGATAGATGTTAGTAGTTCTTGATATAATTGATGAATACATAATACAAAAATGATATCGCTGTATATTTCCATCAACAAACGTAAAGCAATATTATTCTAACTTAAATTAATTATACATATGTATGGAAAATTATAATCGACACGGATTTTCTGATTTCAGATTTGATTATTTATTCATCTGTTGTTGGTTAAGAACATAATTAAATTTAATGTAGGAACAAGAATAAAATCGATGTAAAATTATTAGAAAAGGAAGAATATTATCGTCGTTTATTTTTAAATGAAACTGGAGTGAAAGTACTTCTTGAATGAGAAGAGCTACTGTGTCCCATTCTTGGAAGGTTCAAAATGCTAAATGATATATAGTGTACGGTGATAATAATTGAAACATTTCCTTATTACTGATGTATTTGACAGTAAATAATGGAAATGAATCCGACAATATAAAGAAAAAATTGAAGAACAGGGTAATCCAAAAAGAAGAATTTAATGTAAAAGTAAGTCAACGCTATAACGTTTCGGTTCTGATGAACCATCATCAAGGCTAGGAAAGGATGATATCAAGTCACCGAAGGATGTTTAATAAAATACAAAACAAGGAGGAAATATATCTAGTGAGAAAAGGCGTGACCGTTTAATCAATAAATCAGCGTTCGTGTTTAAAAACATGTCACATGACTGCTTATATTTTTAAACGCAAACGCTGATTTATTGATTAAACGGTCACCCCCCATTTCTCACTATATATAATATTTCCTCCTTGTTTTGTATTTTAGCAAACATCCTTCGGTGATTTAACGTCACTGGATATCATCCTTTCCGTGGCCTGATGATGGTTCAATCGAACCGAAACATTATAGCATTGACTTACTTTTGCATTAAAGTCTTCTTTTTGGATTACCTTATTCTTCAATTTCTCTCAGTAATATCTATCTATCTATCTATATATATATATATATATATATATATATATATACATATATATATATATATATATATAACTGCCAGATAGATAGATAGATAGATAGATAGATAGATATGCGGTTATCAGACCAATATATATATATATATATATATATATATATATATATATATATATATATATATATTGATCTGATAACTGCATATCTGAGTTATCGATGTCTATACTTGATCTATTAATTTCTCTCTCTCTCTCTCTCTCTCTCTCTCTCTCTCTCTCTCTCTCTCTCTCTCTTGATAAATAGATAGATAGATTTCTATTATTGTGTGATTAAAATTTCATCATTATAGACAAGAATTGTTTGGTTTAGTTTGCTTGTTAAATGGCATAGCAACTTTCATGGGTTATTTAATGCCAAAGCCATTCTTATAGAAGGACAGTAGTGGTACTATTTACGCCCAATCTGGTGGGAATAAAGGGGGTTCACATCTTTCCCAAGGTTTTTTTTTATCCGGAAGTGAACCTAATAGCCCAACTGGAGTTCGAACTCGCTTACTTCGACGTCGCAACTCGCTACGAGGACTTCCCCTTTCAAAAACTGATTGCTTAATTTTTTTTTTGTCTGTTTTTCTTTTTGATTAATTGTTAACAAAATAAGTTTTCGTAGTTCTATTTCTAAAATGAATAACAATTGTCAAAAATAAAAGTAAGTAAAGTAAAGTTGGCAACCGTAGTCGAGTGCGACCAGAAGGCTCCCTTTTCAATAGCTACTACACCAAGGTGTAGGGGAGGGCGCTACTCCTTTCTCTGGATTGCTCCACTTTACCCTTGATACGTACCTTATATTGTAGAGTGTTAAGCAAAGATGAATCAAGTACTATTTTTAAAGTCTCTGGTATGACGCGACCTGGGATTGAACCCAGGCCTCCCGGACCATTGGCGGACACTCTACCCACTTGGCCAATCAACCGGGTTTTTTTCAAAAGTAATCAATGTAAAATAAAAAAGAAAGAAATCTTGGTATATTTCTTATACACTCTTAGTCCATTTCTCTAGCTTCTTGCTGACGAGAAGAAAAACTCAAAAAACTGAACCAACCGTCTTTGGCGTATTTAAGGATGTAGGATTTATAGAGATTTTGCTCTTTACATAAACATTACACACAAATACACATACATTTATGCACAGATAAAAGTAAACCCACATATGAATACACACACACATACACAAATATACGCGAAACATACGTAAACACACATGCAAACCCATATACACAGCAGCATACGTACACACATACACATGCGTACATACATGCACGTACGAGTATCATTAAATAAGTTTCCAGACTTTTTTCGTATGGGCACTTTTATTAATAGTACACACATGAACTCTAGTCCCATTCGAAGTAATCTCCTCCGGCTGCAATGCACTTGTTGTACCGTTCCAACAACTTCTGGAAGGCCCCATGGAAGTCATCTTGTGTGAGCGTGTCAATGATCTTCGTCACAGCCTCTTTCATCTCCTCAGTTGTCTCATAACGACAGCCTCTGAGCTTAGGGAATAAGCAAAAGTCACAGGGGGCAACGTCTGGACTATAGGGAGGGTGAGGAACTGTCTTGACGCCCATCTTGGTCAAATAGTCTGTGACAAGGATGGAGTTGTGGACTGGTGCAGTGTCCTGGTAGAAATGCCACTGAGCCGATTTGAAGAGTGCTGGCCTCTTCCAACGCAATCTCTCCCTGAACTCCCTTAAAACCTCAACATAGTAACCCTAACGCTAACCCTTTGGCCAATCAACTCTGGTATATTGACTTCCTTACTCCTCCCACACTTCTCATCGTCCCTCACAGACTCCCTACCATCCTTGAATATCTTATGCCACTCAAAAACTGATGCTCGATTCATGCAAGATGGTCGAAAAACAGTGTGAAGCATTCCATACGTTTCTGTGGCATTTTCTCTAAGTTTAAAACACAATTTTATTGCATATTTTGAAATTCACCAGTTGTGACAATCAGGCTTTAGTAGTGTGTATTCCAATTGCTGCTGTAGCTGTTCATTTGAACCTGAAATCATAAAAATTTGGTCAGTCATCTCATAAGATGTATAGTAATAACATACTGAATTTTCAAGAGTCTACGGCTATTTTAAATGCCTATACAAAAAAGTCTGTAAACTTATTGAATGCACTACGTACATACAGTGCTCGTACATACATACACATAGACGTATGCATCCCATAAGCATATACAAGTTGTTATCCTGAGTATCGAAAATCCGAATTCAAACCATAGATAAGACTGCGTTTCATTTTACGCTAATGCACTTGAATCGATCGGTTATTCCTCCAAACTAACCTAGGCTAAATAACCCAGCCGACTCAACAGTTTAGAAGAGCAAGCTGAATTATTTAGTTTGGGTTAGGCAACGAGTCGAAGAGTAAGAAAACTCTGAATTTAAAGAAATATACGCTTAAAAATTGACCTTGGTGGATAGGTTTGGTAAATGCATATGAGCTGTAATCTATAAGAATCTAGATTGAATTAATAAACATTTTAATCTTTAGAATTTGAATGTAAATGTGTCGACAGCTAAGCAGTATAAATTAACTGATTATGGATCGAAGTTTAAACGAATTAGTGTCAATGCTCAACTCTTTTTGATCCGCACTTTTCGGTGACTCCCCTTCATACTCACTAGACAGAGCTTGCTGGGACTTTTTATTCTTTTCCTGAACAGAAAATCTATCTCAAGGATAAGTTTTGAGGACGTAGATGGCATTGGATAAATACAATGGCTCAACTTCACATCATATCAAAAGAATTATCGGAAGCTCACCGAAATAAATATGTTAATAGCAAAAGGTCTCTTATTGATTAAAGTAAAGTTTTTTTCATTGTTCTCTCTGTAAATATGGTATCATTTTTCGTTTAAGAACATACCTCCGATATATATGGTGTCTCAATATATATGGGACCCATATGACTCCTAATAAATCTGTCGTGTTCTGGTTTGTTTCAGATTTGAAAATAGTATATCATAACAACTATACACATACACATGCGTACATACATCCACATTTGTACACTGCTCGTACATATATACATACACATAAACGTACGTATCCCATATACATATACAAATTGAGATCAGGAGATGGCTGGCGCATCGACAACCCGAGTTCAAACCTTAGACAATGCCTTGGACAAGAGAGGAAAAATATTTTGCGTCGCTACTTATTTGGAGACAAAATCATTTAAAGCTGTCTCAAAATAGATGCAACCCATTAATATGATAATGATTTATTACTGAGACAAGAAACTCAAAAATATTGCATGTCCTGCAAGCTAATATAATGAAAATTCAAAAACATCGATTTGATGTCTTTAGCTTTTTAATAGGACGTGTTCCAAATGACCACCATGACGCAGTAATAAATCATTATCATATTAACAGTTTGCATCTATTTTGAGACACAAATATATATATATATATATATATATATATATATATATATATATATATATAGTGAGAGAGAAAAAGGGAAAGAAAAAGAGAGAGTCGAATACAAACTATGATGAAAATCGCTTTTAAAAAGTGTTTCTAATACAGACCAATCAGCAAAAGTTTTTATATTACTAGCTGTTATATGTTTATATATCGATCGTCAGATCCTTGGGTAGATGGATTTTTTTCCTTATGTGCAAGCAACGACTGTAACCAACATCTCATCTGCCCTTCAGGAGAAGGCAGTAATGGTCAGTAGATGCTTACGAAAAAATAAATATTCATTTATCTAATTTATTTACACCCACATTTTTTAGCTGGGAACTATTTGACACAGCAGGTGTCATTCTCATGCACACACTCATTAACTCGCTCGAAATTTCTTATTTAAGGGGCAGTCTTGTTCAGGGAAGTAATTGTATTTCGTTTCTCTTCCAGACATAAACCTACAATTTCTTGAACCTCCTCTGTACTCTTTTTGCTATTTTCCATTCAATAATAAAAGATTTGTTCAATATATCCCATATATACTTAACGTTTATTCAGTTGGTATATCTTTTATGGAAAGATGCCTTATGATTATAAAATCTTTACTTGTAGTATTGTTCGGTAGACTTATTTCACCCATAAGTTTTCACTATGACTTGATATACAACATTCTCTGTCAAAAAATTGTTGCCAAAAGGGAAATTTATATTTATGAATACAGTGACACGAGGTAGAACCTTTTATTTTCCTTTTAACATCTTTCTATTATCTTTTATTATATGCAACATGTCGGTGCAGCTAAAACTTAACTTACATAAATTATTTCATACAAGACTCTTTACATTCATACAGTATATATATATATATATATATATACATGTATATGTATGTATGCATATATATATATATATATATATATATAGAACAATCCATATACATATATGATTTAGTTTGGTATATTATTTTAAAAAGTGCTTACTGTCATTGACAGAGCATGCATATTTTTAAGATAAGATAGCATAGACACAGAGTCAGTAGTTTTTGGTAACTGTCAGTTTCTCGACTTGGTCTGAAGGAACTGAGAGTCACCAAGCACCGCTGACTCTGTGTCTACAATATATGTATATATATATATACGTGTGTGTGTGTGTGTGTGTGTGTGTGGATAATTGCTGATGAATAATATTGATACATATATTTATATGTGTGTGCGTGTGTGTGTGTGTGTGTGTGTGTGTTCTTACGTATGTTGTTAATAGAAAGTAGTCTATGTGACTTATTGACTTTCCGTGTTATGTAGCAATATAATCTTTATCCAAACAGAAATCATTCTCGTGGGACTAAATAAAAAATCACGATTTTTATAGTTTTCAACCCATTTCGTGGCTTTTCTGTAACCTAAATTTCAGATACCCGACTCTTAATAAACTATTAAATTACCAACCAAAAATATATTATCGCTAAAGCCGGATAGGACGAAGATAAATCAAAATATTCGAATCAACACCTTTCTCAGAAGCCCAAACATCTCTCTCTCTCGCTCTCTCTCGCTCGCTCGCTCTTTCTCTTTCTCTCTCTCACTTTCTCTCTTATATAATCTAAATGAATGTTTACATCAGGTAACAGATCTAAGCAACTTAACACCAGATAATACAGATTTTCTATTTACTATTTTAAAAAATTGAAGAAGAATTAAATTCCCAAATATTTTTCAATATCTTTATATAAGAATTTGAAGGAAAATTAGATTACCAAAATTTTTGAAAAATTTAATTCAGATTCAAGAAAGAGTCGGATACGGAAAAATTTTCGAGAGAAATTTTGAAGAATTTTCTTTAATTTTTTTAAAAACGTTTTCCTTAATTTTTTAAAAAATTTTAACTTTTGAAGCAAACACGAGGAACGATGTGTCAAGTGGGTTAAACTGTTGAAGGAACATTTGCTACAGCATATTTCGTTACTTTAGTTGAACCGACAATTTTTCAGCACTTTTTATTTTACTCGAAAAATCGCGTATCTTAAAACCTGGTAATTACTTTTTTCACTTGAAAACAATCCTGTTGAAAGCTAAAACGATTTCAGTACCTTGGAAATTTATTTTGGCAGCCTTCGTTTTATTTATTAATAAATTTGTTTATTTTAAGCAATGTTTCAAGACTAAAGTAATCGTCCTCAAAAATATGCAAAATTACTGCTATGTACTTAATTCATTCAGATATCATTTAGTCCTTTCTTGAGCCATTAGATAACAAGCCGATTGAAAGCTTGATGGAATATAAGAATTAACTTTCATTGAAAATATAAAAATTTCTAAAAATCAAAAAAAATAATTTAAATTAAATTCCTGTAGAAGCTCATGGGACGAGCTGCAGCCAGTCTCATTAGCAAGTGCATCGTTTAAATACTTTTATCTCACGACAAGTACACTTCATGAAAAAACACGAGCTAAGGACCGAAATACATATACTCCTGTGTGGTGGTTTAATTTGAGGCTGTGAGGAAATTACAAACGAACATAAAAATGAATCTTCATGAGTAAGTCTGACAGGTTTCCACATTCCCACTCTTGAGTTAAAAGTAGTGCAATCACTCCTGATGTAAAAGAACTTATTTCAATGTAAAGTAAAATTGGCGATCTTTGTCGAGAGTGACCCGAAGGTTCCCTTTTAAATAGCTACTGCACCAAGGTGTAGGGGGAGGGCACTACTCCATTCCCTGGATTGCTCCACTTTACCCTTGATCCTTACCTTATAATGCTGAGTGTTAAGCAAGGAGGCATCAAGTACCATTTTTGAGACTTTGGTATGATTCGACCTGGGATTGAACCCCGGTCTCCCGTACCATTGGCGAAAACTCTACTCAGTGAACTTTATCAGCCACAAACTGAATGTAGCAAACGGAAAATTCCTTCCCAAATATTTGACTGCCAAGTCAGGATGAGATATTTAAAATAGCTTAATATTGTCAAAGCGTAATGGATGGTTCTAGATAGAACGATTGATTGATTGATCAATTGTCGTCTTCTTTGTTATTCTTAACACATTTCTCTAAATGTTTTCTCATCTTTAAACTGCCCCGTCAGCAAAGGATTAGAATACTCAATGGAGTTGAAGTACCGACCATATCATGACTACAATTATTTCCTTCCCTGTTGGCGTGTCTTGCTGTAGTATATTGACCTCCGACCCGGCCAAACATGCCATTCCAAAGACGCGGAAGTTGCATATTCCATTGGCGTAGGCGGGCTTGGATGACAAAATAGGACAGGGTTAAAATCCCACGGTACAGTCACAAACTGATGCACCGGAAGAGAGTGACCTGTGAACTGCATGACAGTTATTTCCGCTCGATAACGATCAAACATGCCATTCCAAAGACGGCGGAAGTGCATATTCCGATGGCCAGTTATGGGGAGATATTGAGTGGACGTTGACCTATTATATAACTCAGTGCACAGGAAATTCAAGGAGTTTTTGGAGACCAGTTGGAGATAAGATGCGGTAGAGAAAACCAGCACCCAGAGAGGCTGGGTCCCCAGGCCCCCGGTTGAGCAGCCCAGGAGAACGGGAAAGAAACGCTAATGGCCATAAGAGTGGGGCTCAATATGTTGCAGTTCTGTTCGGTCTCCAACTCCCTCTCACACACAACCCTTTCAATAAAGTGAGCGGTATATTTTTCTAAGAACTGTCTTCGCTCGTCGTTATTAATGTGTTGAGTATACAACATTACTATACACTAACTGTATTAGCTGCAGACGGTTAAGACACTTCCAAGAGAGGAGTCCTGTGCATGAATCTAAACTTCATCCGGTAATGAGGCTCAAGTTGAGGATCCCGAGGCAATGTGGAGTCACCCCTTTATTGCCATTACTCCTATATCCTCTCTGACCTGGAGAGGTAGTACGTGTTAGGATTCCATCAATGGGTCAAATAGAGCTGTTTGATAATCATTCGTATTCTATAGGAATGTTTGATGTCACATGACTATGTGTAAATTATTTGTATGAAAAATAAGTACTTGAAAGCTATATTTGTTTATCAAGAATTATCATTATTAGTTACTTGAAGCCATATAACAGTGCGCAAACCAATAATCATTATTAAATACAAATAGTAACTTGAAACCATATTATTAGTAGTATTAGGAATACTTTATATCATATAAGTAAGTAAAGTTGGCGAACTTAGTCAAGGGTAACCTGAAGGCTTTTTTTTTCATTAGCAACAACTCCGAGGTGTAGGGGAGGGTACTACTCCATTTACAGGATTGCTCCGCTTTGCCCTTGGTTTTTACCTTATAATGCTGAGTGTTAAGCAAAGCAGCATCGAGTACCATTTTTTGAGTCTTTGGAATGACTCAACCTGGGATTGAACCCAGGTCTCCAAGACCATTAGTGAACACTCTACTCATTAGGCTAATGACCTGAAATCATATATCATATAACCGTGCAAAAAAAACGTAAGAAATAACAACACAGAAAATGTAAATATCAATATACAATTTTCGCTATTCTCTAACGTCTACGCATAAGATAACACCAGATGGGTTGACATGTGCATAAAATCAATGAACCAATCAACTTAGGATATGAAATCTTTTAACAATAAATAAAGACAGTTTCCTATTGGATAGTTTCGCACTCCCGTTAGAAAAGCTCGACTAAGCTGAATTATGAATGTACAACGTTGTAAGTTAAGAGGTTATGTTCCTACTCGCAAGACCTTAAGCTTATAAAACATTTACTGAACATTTTGCCAGACTCACAAAATCTACTTTAACCATAATCATAAACATAATTTTGTTATGGATGCATCTGGGACGTGTCTGGATATTTCATGGAACGTGTCACTCGATTGCTCCATTATCGCATGGATTTCATGCCACATTGTGTGTATCTATCGTTATTCAAGAGAAGGCAGGAGCTACAAGTTATTTAATTTGTTGACTCAAATTTTTTAGCTCTTCAGTTTATTAGACAGACTATTGCCTTCACCTTTGTTCTTATCGAATCTTATTTGCCATTACAATCGCAAAGATTCAATATATATTTCGGCATTTTCACGTCTATCTGTTATCACTTCTTTAAAAGTCGCTTTGTACTTTGTCTTAATTTTCATTTGTTCATCCGGAAGATTCAGGTGACTGGGTTTTCAGGTCTCATATTAGTAGAAAGTAAAAGCAGGATAAAAACCTACTCTCCCGTTTCCTCTAATTGTATTAAGTGATTATCCCTATAGAGCTCGAGTCTATGTGGTAACGTCTTGTATCGATGAGAGAACGTACGAAACAGGAATCTGATTGGCAGATATTTTGGAGGAGAATTAGATGAAAACACGTTTGGATTAAAGGAAGAAAATGTAAGAAAAGATGGAGAAGAATTTTGAAAAGAAACGATTCAACGTTTGAAAAAGAGAATTTTACTGCTGTTGTTGCTTCTTAATTTCCGAGATATACCTAGATATTTGTTTCCTAAAATATAAATTCATATTACTCACGATTGCTAGCGATTCATACCCATGACAAAGATATCGAACTCTGAATTTAAGTAATAAAGTTCTTCCTATTTTGAACAGTCTTCATCTTTCTCTAATACGTAAAACTTTACTGAATTGAGCAATACATATTAAATATCTCTCTCTCTCTCCCACCCCATATGTATATATATATATATATATATATATATATATATAGTTTTCTATATTTATAAATAAAGAATGCTTGATATTAGAGTTAAAGCATATCTAGGTTAGGATAGCGTAGATCAAAAGTCAACAATACTCATATATATATATATATATATATATATATATAGTTGAATGCAGCTCGATCATTAAAATCCCTTTTTCAAACTTTTAATATGAACTTTTAAAAAGTCCTAAACTCACGATCATTACAACCCCTTAAATGTAACTATAAGTTGATAAATATCAAGTAATCTTTAGATCACTATATATATATATATATATATATATTAGAAAATAATGAATTAAACATTTTAGATTACCCAGTCGGCTGGGTTGTAGAATACACCTACGGAATATCTGCATAAGAGTAAGACTTCCCCAATGAGTATCCTGGATTTGACACTAAACAATCTGATGGTGAGGTTCCAGTAATGCGAGAACTTTAGGGAATGCAGAGTACATCTTCATTGCTATGGCTCCCATGTTCACTCTGGCCCGGAATAGTAGCACCTGATAGGGTCCTATCTATGGGTCAAATAGAACTAAACTGTACATAATCTAAACTGAATTGCTTGTAACTGCTTTTGTATGATAAACTGCATTGTTTGAAATAGGAATGCTTTGACATTTAAACTGCGTACTTATCGTGATCTGAATTGTTTGAAATAGAACTGTTTTTGTATGCCAAACTGAAATGTTTGAAATATTTGAACCATTTTTTACCCTGAAACTGTACTTAAACTAAACTAAAATGTTTGAAATAGAGCTGTATGAAAAACTGAATAGCTTGAAATAGAAATGTTTTTGACAAACTGTATGCTTATGCTAAACTGAATTGTTTGAAATAGAAGTGTTCATTTGTATAAAATGGATTTGGCGTTAAATAACCTACAAAAGTTGATATATCATAAACCAAAACAAATCAAACCAAACTAAACAAAATAGAAAGTATTATAACATAGATATATGAATAACTACGCACAGGAAACATGAAAAAAAAAACAACAACAAAAAACAAAAAAAAATAAACCAAGAAACATCGTATCTCTGTAGATGTAAACAAAACCCAGTATAAGTTCTACGTCTTTTATTAGAATACCTACAAAACTAAATTATTATTTCCATAAATTATTATTTCCATTAGATAAAGGGATAACCAACTCGTGAGATACTCTTAGTTTGATAATAACATAATCAAGAAATTAGCAGTCATCAAACCCCGTTGACTCAATGTCCATGCTTTCCAACTTAGATAAATATATGCTCTTTCACTGATACTGAACACTTTTTATTTATAAATACAGCAAACTACATAGATAGATAGATAGATTGATAGAGAGCGGGGGAGAGAGGAAGAGAGAGTTGTATATTTCTCACGGTTGTAAGAAACTGGTGCTTGAGGATTTCCAATTCTGATTTTTAATATACTTTAGTGATTTGCGCTACATAATCTTTCTACTGATGCTTTTTCACATTTTACACTCTGCTATTACTTCATTAGATTTACAGAGTTAAATCGACTCGTATTTTTCATCGGATTTGATTATCGGGTTTCAAGACTAATCAAAAGCCAGAATTTAAGATACTCTCCTCTTGTAAAAAGTATTCCCTCATCTTTAGCCTTGTGTAGTATTTACCTCAGTTTTTAGATTGAACTAATCGAATATTTTCTAGTGCTAATGATGGGGTTCGAAAATAATGATATTGAATGCTTGACGGTCTCTTCCTCGTCCTGTCGGTGAGGCTTTGAATTCATAAAATAATCCTTGACAGTTTGACATGCAATTAAAACTAAATACTCAATCAGTTATCTTCCTTTGGAATATTGGTTGGGCAAAAATATCCCTGCCACCATCTTCATCGACTAGCCTTGTGCCATACTAAACTAAGTTTTGTAATTATCAATATATACACGTCTTTCGGTACATTTTTTTATAATATTGAATCCGAGTTCACTAAAAAGATACATCCTTTGACGATTCCTGTAAATCCTAGATTAGATGCGTGTTTATCTCTCCTGCCTGTTTGCCATCGTTCGAGTCACGCACAGATTCCCACTTCAGTTGAAAACGACAGTATGAAAATATCGATTTATTTCGAACGAACCACTTGGTATGCAAGGATATCTTTGCGATACACTATGGAGTTATCTTCGAATTGCAGATCTCGCGTGCGAATCTCTTTGCAAAATTTCACGACCATCCTGTAATTTTTTTGTTTTGTTAACATGCAGTGAGTTTAGGAACACAATGTCAATGGTTCATAAAAAGGGAAAACTGGTCAATCAATTTTCTTGGTTTTGCTTTTGGGGTTGGGAAAACCTTCCTCGCAAAATCTTTCTTTGTACTAAGTTCTCTGCAAGAGCAAGTGAATAAGTTGTTGTATATCCTATTATTGTTTGGTTTTCAATTATTTTCGAACAGAAAAGAATACAGCATTAAAGACTATCGGTGTTCACAATGATCTACAATTGTCTGTTTTAGAATATACATTTTTGTTTTTTTCTTTTTTTAATACACAAAAGAAAAATAAACAATGATTAGGCGTTTATGAGGCAATCAGGAGAATCAAAATTTGAAATTTTTTTTTTTATAAATATAATCCTCTGACACTGTAAAGATTGGTGCATCTCAAGCACGGAGGAAGCGAGAAGACGCCTGATTAACTACTTCTCTATTAAATTAGATATACAGAATTTTTCTACGTAAATGATGCATATGTTACAAGGGGATTTGGATGATTACTTCTGACTTATACAACAGGAAAAGTTACCCATTTTTGGAACTAGTGCATAATATGAGCAGGTTTGTAATATTTCAGTGTTATATTTGCGTAGATTTAATAATTGATTAAGAAATTTTTACCGTTTTCAAGAGGAGATTTCTCAAAAAAATATCCATCGACATAGTCGGGCAAAAGGCTATGTGCATACGTGGCTTCTCATCAGATGTGTAAATAATCGTGTAAGACTTTATGTCAATATCTTTATGAGTACAATGTTCGTAACAATTAACTAACTCACATTATCAAAACAAAAAACACTAGATATGTACAATTCTATGACAATAACATCTCGATCAATCCAGAGAGGTAAAGTTCTGCAGTATGAAAACATGCTGCCTCCGTAATTACTTAATTATCCAGCCTCAGCGTATTATTGGATAACAGTCTTTGAGGAAGGAGAGTAATATACGAATAATAAAAGCGTATAGCAACGGAAACTGTAGGATGTAGCATGGTGGATGTAAAGTAAGGCGGATGAATCCAAAGATAGGTGAATAGCACGGTTCACTTGATGCGAGGTGAAGGAAACTCACAGGTCAACAACCAGGACCAAATAGTTCAGTCGGGAAACTACTGCTATTCAGCTATAAGGGTGAGAAAGACAGTCAATGAAACAATAGCATGACTCAAATTCAAACCGTAGGTTCAAATGGCGTTGACATGGTTGAACAAAGGTCACATTCCACGGATGTCGGAGCTCTGGCTTCAGTGTTCAAAAAATAAGTTGCAGAGTCCAAACCAAACTTACAAGATGCAAAAGTATTATCAATGTAGTAATTTTCAACGTTAGAGCAATATTACAGTAAACCAGCAGCCTGAGCTTACAGCATCTGCTGCTAAGCAGGATGTAAACATCATTTGCTTACTGGAATACGGATATTATGATAGTGAACAAGAACTAAAACGCAATGTTCCCGGTAATGTATAGACACTTGTATCGGCATCTAGTGAGAAAAACTCTAATGTCACCATTTGAAGTGTAGAAATATTTCTCTGTCCTCGTGCCTTAATAGCATTGAAAGAGTCCAACCCAGAATGATACATGCACCATTTAATGGCAACCTCTGCTCAACAATCGTCTCTTGGAAAAATCCCACCAATGTCATTGATAAAACGGATATCACAACCTGCTATAATGAGTTATCTTTCCTCGTCCGACAAATTCCCAAACCTCCAGATCATCGTTAGAGACGTGAATGCTTTAATAGGTAAAGACTGATTTAAATTTTGCATACATAACTCACTAAAAAATATCGAGCAGAGTTTTCTCTCGAGAATAGGCTTCATACCTAAATACTAAATTTAAAAAAAAGGGAAGTCTATGGATTTGTTCCTATCCAAATAACTCTAAAGCTCAATTAGATTATGTATTTATAAACGAGAAATGGATAAATAATGCTTTGAACGGTGAGGCATGCTTTACTTTTGAAAGAGTCTCTTCCGATCACAGAATCGTCTCAGCAAAGACTTGCCTGAGTTTAAGTAGAAATACGAAACAAACAGATAAGGCTTCATAATAAGACGATAAAGATATGCTGAGCGCTGCTAGTGAAGCAAAGACGATCCGATGAGTGCCGTTCTCTTGTAAACTACTATATATGGACGTACCAGTGTTGGTTGACCAGGAATGACTTGCATACATTGGATGCCGTCTAGAGAACCTGCCAAGTCCGATAGACTATAGGGACTGATGGCAGGAGACAGCGAACACTGTGCTATCAGCACTGCTTGATGATGATGATGATGGTGGTGGTGGGTATAAAAACCCAGTCTGCTCTATTTACCCATAGTTGTGGGGAAAGGAGAGATGTGTTCATGCCTTTTCCAAATTGTTATTTATCCTCAATTTACACAAATGCCTATGAAAAATACCACTTGAAAGGGTAAGTTTGGACAATAAAATGTTTTTGATTAAATACAATACGGTATAGATATATCAAAAAGAAGTTTCTTTACACAATTGATAGATAGATAGATAGATAGATATAAATTATGTGCATGGGGTGTGTTTCTGGCTGTTTCTTTCTCTATATATGTATATATTTATTAGAGATAGATAGATAGATAGATAGATGTGCGTCTGCGTGTATTTTGAATATACGAGTACATAACTTATATTAGCTTATATTTCAAGTTTATGTATAATTTATATTTATGTATGTTCAGCGTATGTATTTATCCGACGTCACTGCTATCTACATTATGTGACACAAAGTAATTTTCAAAACAGTGTAAAGTAGGTTTGAATCAAGTGTTTTCCTTCTCTTTGACGGATGGTATTAGCGGATGGTAATGGTATTAGCGTGAAGTGAAATGCAAACAGCCTCGTCCAGAATTCGAACGAACGTGGCTAATTCCATTTGCAACGACAATAACCGTTATACTAAGCCCACCTCTTCATTGTTGCTCATAGATACGTAGATATAATAAGCACATACAATTGTGCACCTATGTGTGTGTGTGTGCATTGTATCTTATATTCCTATATATTGTGCGTATGTGTTCGTACATGATATTGTTTCGTAGAATATATATATATATATATATATATATATATATATTGGTTCACATATGTGTGTAGAGGGAAGTGTTTTAAGGTCTATGTCCATTTGCGTCTCAATAAAACTCTTGAAATAAAGCAATTTAATTAAGACGTGATAGGAATAACATGTAAGTTCCTTTGAAGACAAATTATTTTGGCAGGAATTTCGAATTTATCTCTGCTACAGTAACAGGCTAAAGCACAAGGAAATATTTTGCAAACAACAAAAATAAAAATGTCAGCTCCCATATCCAGAGTTAATAACTAAATCTATTATCCCATTATGTCAAGTTACTAAATTTTGTTCATATTTTGGTTGGTTGGTCATTGCATATCAACCCTTATAGGTTATTTAATTCCAAATCCTGAATATATATATATATATATATATATATATATATATATATATATGAGATTTGTAAGAGAATAGTTTATAGGTAACTTCATTTTTAAAATACTTGTTTACACTCAAATGGTTTCAAGAATTCAATCTAACACTAATTTTTCCATTATTAATCATTTGATTGCACACAGCTGCAAATATTCCAATGCGACACAAATAATTCAGTTCAATATTAATTATTTGTTTGCACACAGGTAAATAAGTGTTTCTATCTAGCACTAATAATTCTATTTATCAAGTATTCCTATATGATATAAATAATTTCGACACAGCTGTATGGTTTCAAA
The DNA here is from genome assembly GCA_963585895.1 of Sepioteuthis lessoniana. Classification (NCBI taxonomy): domain Eukaryota; kingdom Metazoa; phylum Mollusca; class Cephalopoda; order Myopsida; family Loliginidae; genus Sepioteuthis; species Sepioteuthis lessoniana. The sequence goes on from OY757905.1 coordinate 80,187,860, forward strand.
TCACTAATGATAACGATAATCCATAGTAAATGAGTGATCAGGTCTTTTTGACCCATAAATAGAACCCTAACAGGTACTACCGATTTGAGTCAGAGTGGACCTGATAAGATTTTGTTCATAGACACACACTTTGACGCTGAATAATAATAATTATAATTATAAGCTTCGTATGCAATATCGGTACCCCCACAGAGTTATCCAGGGTATGACACTAAATTGCATCTGATGGTAAGACTCCAGTTCTGGAGCTCTGAAGGGTGTGGAGTACCTGTTCATTGCCATTACTCCTAGGCCCACTCTGACACGGAATAGTTGTACCTATAAGAGTCTCCTCCATGGGTCAATTAGATCTATTTAAAATTATTTGTATACGATATAAATACTTGATGTCATATAAACCGACTGTATAAGAAATAATTTACAAAGGATTATTATTAATTAGTTGGAATCATACAACTGTACTAGAAAATGTCTATTACTTAACAGAAATAATTTCTAAAAACCATATGATTATTAGCATTTGGTAGGAATACTTGAAACCACACAACTGTGTGCAAATTATTGGAGAGGTTTTTCTTTCTTTTTTTTACAAGTTAAACCGCGGAAGCCATGGGAAGCACCATGGTGGATGTGAGGTAAGGCGATGAACCCAGCGGAGAGTCAACGACGCGCCTAAGCAGAGGCTGAGCAGACGAACCCCTACAGGTCAACGGCTAGGATCAAATAGTTCAGGTCGAGTAACTATTGCTTCTCATCTCTTAGGGTGGCGTCTATTGATGAGATTAAAATACAGCCATTAAAAGATTAACATGACTCTCATTCAAACCACATGTCTAAACATCATCGTCCTTCGCGCAGGTAAAAAAAGGGGCGCGTTCTACTGATGATGGAGTTCTGACGTCATTGTTCGAAAAATCAGCTACAGAACTCAAACACAAACAAAAAGTACTTTAATGTAAATTCACAATACAAATAGTGACATTTAATGTCAGAACTTTAGATAGAATAGGCCAAGTATCAGAGCTGACAGCATCTGCGATAGATCATAACATACACATAGTATGTATACAAGAACACAGGTGCCATCTCAGTGAAGTAGGAATGAAATACCACGATACTGGCAATAGATGGACGTTTATCTCGTCATCTGCATGGAAAAACCCTATCAACGCTGTGATAGGAGGTGGAGGTATGTATTTTAGTCCACAGGCCCAAAAATCGCAGAACAGCATCAAAAAATACAACCAAAGATGTTGGTAGCCACTTTTAATGGCAACGGCAGCACAACATCTCCTACTACAGCCCTAGTGATGAAACGGACCTCGATGCTTTCTATAACAAGGTATCCTCTCTTGTTCGTAGCATCCCAAAACACAACGTTCTAATCAACGGGGGAGACATGAATGCACAAATAGGTAAAAAAATAAACCACAAATTCGGCTTACACGACTTGACAAACAGAAATGGGGAACACCAAACGGATTTCACACAAGAAAATGGATTAATATGTATTAATACTAAATTTAAGAAAAGAAAGAAAACTTTGGACCTACACTTACCCAAATAACGGTAAAGCACAGGTAGAGGTACCCGTGGTGTAATGGGTTATCGTCTTAGGAAATGGACCCGGCGACACGAGTTCAAATCCTGGACGAGACTGATAGCATTTCACATTGAACTAATACCCTTGGGAAAGGTATGAATCCAATTATTCTCTCTCCAGCTATGGGTAAATAGTAGGACAGACTGGGTTCTTCAGCCTTGGTGAGGCAACTAGTCTAGGAGAAGGAAAACTCTGAATTCAAACTTGTTAAATCCGCTTAAAAACTGACCTTGTGTCATATCCTGCCCGAGCGGAGGGGTTGGTAAATATGGTAAAGCACAGGTAGACTACATCCTCATGAATAAGAAATGGATTAATAGCACCCTGAATTGTAAGGCATATTCCTCTTTTGAAAGTGTGTCTTTCGATCATTGATTTGTCATGGCAAAGATACGCATGAGCCTACACAGGAATGCGGCGTAAACAACCATAACCTCACAAGATGTCTGGTCCTTGCTTAACAAGAGAAATATTAGAGATAAATATATGATAACACTAAGAAACAAATTCGATGCACAACAGGAGATATCAGAAACGTCTACCTCGAATGACGAATGAGAAAACTTCGCCAATGCCCACATGAAAGTGGCAACTGAATGCATTCCAACCAATATAAGAGCAAAGCATAGAGTTCCCTGGAGATATTAACAGTTTAGAAAAATCTTGACGACGTGAAAACTGCATCCCTATACAATAGGAGAAACCCAACTAACGCCAACGCTCAGAAGCTTAAAAAGGCACAAAGCTAACTAAATAATGCATACCTGAAAGAACAAACAGAATACACCCAGATCAATAAGATTAGAGGCTCAGTTGAAGATAGACAATCTAGGAGAGCATGGCAAACAGCAAATGAAGTGAGAAGCAGGAAGAGCACCACGAGAGCCAAACTAAAAGCTCCCAGCCAAGAAGAACAAATGCACCTATGGAAACAACATTTCAAGTATCTGCTACGAAATTCCCGCAAAGTTACGGATGAACCTATCACGAAAATCATAAGCAATCCAAAAGACATCAAACTAGGAAAGTTTACACCAGGACTCGACGTGGTAATAAAAAAATCTAAAAATATGAAAGCTGCAGAGTTTGATGAAATACCCCAGAAGTATGGAAAACAAGGAAATTTGACGACATACGACGTACCGCTCCGATACTGCAGCGCCGTATATAATCAGAACACAATAGACAGATGGACAAAGGCATGCATCCTCCCTTTCCCCCAAGAAAAGTGACCCGACCTCGGAATAGCCAAGAACCACCGAGGTATAACCCTTACTTACTATTTTTATTATCCGTCGAATATTATTTGTAACTTGCTCCAGGGCATTTGACTCCATACACAGAGGAAAGACGGAGCAAATACTTCTGGCTTTTGATCTCCCCAAATGTCGCAGCCATAATTATGCTATATAAAAACACGAAAGAAAAACTTCGCTCAGCGGATAGAGATACATACTTCTTTGATATTGTCACAGATATTCTGCAAGGGGACACATCAGCCCCATACCTGTTTATTATATGCCTAGACAACGCGCTTCGAACGTCGATAGTTTTAATGAAAGAAAAATGACTTTACTTTAGCAAAGGCAAGAAGCAAATGATACCCCACACGAACGATTACGGACGCAGTCTACGCTGATGACATAGTGCTTCTGGAAAATACGCCCACGAGGCAGCAGATTGCTTAGGCATCCATGTCAATGCAGACAAAACAAAAATCATGTGCTTTAAACAAAGAGGCGACATCTCTACACTAAATGGAAGATCTCTGAAACTGGACAAGTTCACCTACCTCGGAAGTAGTGTCTTATCTACCGAAAACTCCATCAACACTCGACTAGCGAAGGCATGGACAGCCATCGATAGACTATCGGTCATATGGAAGTCATACCAATCAGATAAGATAAAGCACAGTGTATGGATGCACTACATGGACACTTACTTAGCGTATGCATAGAAAGTTTGACGGCAATTGCACAAGAATGTTGCAAGCTATATTGAACATGTCCTGGGGGCAACATCCCACAAAGCAGCTGTTGTACGTACACCTACCACCCATCTCAAAAACCATCCAAACTGGACGAGCAAGACATGCGAGACACTGCTAGAGAGGAAAGGGTGAGCTTATTAGCTATGTACTTCTGTGGAGCCCCTCACGGACAAGCAAAGGTAGAGTGGCCAGCTAGACCCTATCTACAACAACTCTGTACTGATACAGGGTGTAGTATGGAAGACCTATCGAGAGAGATGGACGATAGGGACGAATGGTGGGAGAGGGTCAAGGAATTCCGTGCCAGCGGTACGCCATGATGATAATGATGAAGAATATTTTCTTGAAGCTATAATGGTTAAATAAAGATTAAAATTTACTTGAAGCCATATTATTGTATGCGGACAAATGATTATTATGAAGTATAATTAATTACTTAAAGCCATAAAATTATCAGTATTAGATAGGAATACTTGAAACTAGACAACTCTGTGGAATTCCTTTGTATAAGAAAAACTTTATATTATATAACGGTGTACAAAAACTCTTAAGGATTAACTACACAAAGATATAAATATAAACGTACAATGAACATAATTCCCTAGCCTCGAGGCATTAAATAAACACTAGACGAGTAGACATGCTTTTAAAATCAATAAATTGAACAATAATAAAATAAAGAGTTCAAGCCTTCTCAGCACACTCACGTCTGATAATCAGTATTAGATTTGGAGCAATCTTAAACAAGCGCTTAACAGAAAATAATAGTCAGTAGACGATTTCGATTGATCCTAACTGGGTGCCTTAAGCAAAATCAATGTTAAATTTATTTCTGAGTTGTACTGGACTGTGACATTGTAGTTAGCGTGTTCGAATTCCAGTCGCGTTATTATGTTCACTTTTGAACTAATACCCTTGGAAAAGGTGTAAACTCCTTTATTCCCAACCAACTGTGGGTTAACTCGTACCACTACAGATCTTTCACCAAGGCGTCTTTGGTATTAAATTACCCACGAAGATTGAGATGACATACAACTAAGAAACCAGTTTATTGTATTGTACATAATCATATCAGATGCTTAAGCAGCAACATTTTTAGTTGGTTTTGTTGCTGCTGTTGTTGTTGTTGTTATGGTTGTTAATTTTGTTGTTTTTTTCGTTTAAGTCACGCTCTTTGCTCTTGTTTTGTTTTGTTTTGTTTTGTCGTACAATAATTTTGCTTTGTCAGATTTTTGATGATTTTTTTCATGAATTTATACCAACCTGACACTTAGCTGTGTTTTAGGTGGCTTTTCTATCATGGATAACATATTTTCTTTATTTCGTCAGGCTTAACTTCTTTTTGCCGGGATCAAAAGAAGTTTTCCCCAGGCAATACCTGCTTGACAGGAATGAGTAATCGTTTGGCACCTGAGGCAACCCAAAATATCGAAAGCCGACGAGATCAAATATTTTTTGTGACGGTCACGTATGATTCTCGATACGTGTGTGGCCTACCAATCTACAATGACCTTGTGTCAAATCTGATTTGGTGGGAAGTCGGATAAATATATAGCTTCTTAACATTTTAGAAACTAAATAAAACCATGTCTTAAGATATTTTTTTTATTTTCAAAAATATCTCCGACTGAAAGGATGCTCTATGCTCTCATATAAAATTATCGAAATTACTTGAAAAACCTTTAACAGCAATATAAAAACAATTTCATTTCTTATTTGCAGAATTAAGACACGTATTTCATTAGTTATATAACGTAATAACTAGTGTTTGTTATCCCACTGACGGCAGGGCATAGAATATACTAACTATATTCCCAGCATAGAGGTCAGAATCCCCCATCATAAAATGATCCTCCTGGGTATGGCACTGAACTGCATCTGGGGGTGAGGCTCCAAATAAATCTGTTTAAATATTATTCGCATTCGATTGGACCGTGTGCAAAAAAAGATCCAAGAAAACAACGACACAAAAAATGTAAAAGCGAATCTACAATGAACACAGTTCTTCTAACTTCAAGACATAAATTAACCCTGGATAGATTGAAATTCAGTTAAAATCGATCAATTAATCAATCAATCAATCAAATTATAGTGTTTGCGAGGATAGAAAATAAATCCAGACTGAAAGTTTCCCAAATAATTAATTCATCATTTGCAAATATTTTACTTAAAAATTGTTTTAAAACTTCCAAAATATTCCATTTTGCTTGGCTGATTAATTGATAAATGATCAAATCTAATAAAAATCAGACAAACACGATACTCGACTTAAAATCATATTCAGCGATTTCCACTTTTTACGAAAACTTCATTATATTCATAACTTTTATTTTTATTTTGTTTGTTTGAAAAGATCCACTGAATTATTTTCGTGTTGGTAATTTCTAAATAAATCCTTGAAATTAATGTTTACCATCAAGGTATCTAACTTGAAATTGATTGTTTGAATGAAAGAAAATTGAAAAAATAGATGCATTGAAAACTTATTCATTCGATTAATACATTCTCAATCAATGTTTAACTATTTCCTCTCCTTTCTGAACAATGTTTTTCGAAAGATTTCAAGTCAAAGAACCTATTAATTCAATGAGTCTTGTTAATGTGTTGCTTGTAAAAAAACTTGTCAAGTGGTTTAAAAAAATAAATCCAGAGGATAAGAGACGGGGAGAAAAGACAGCGAAAAATACCCTCCGCCTCTACCAAAGTAACATTAGGAAAGTCAATTTTATAACATGATGATGGACAATAAAGTGCAACAAAATGGTGCTTTTTCTATTCATACTGGACGCTGTTTGAATACTGACAGCAGCATTTAAAGATGACTTACGTTTCTATGTGCATTGACTTGCGTACTCATGTGCATTGGTTAGGTAAGTTTAAAGAACGACGTTATGTATCACATTAGTCAGTTTGTACTGAACACATATCAACACAGGAATGATAGTGAAGGCGTAATCGATGTTTCAGCTTCTCCGTCGTATTCAGCCATTGTACAGATTTGAGGTTATTATCTAAAATATAGTTTTCCTCACAGCTGAAGATATACAAAAACGAGTCGATTTCTTAATGATTTTATTTCTTTGTTTTATGGCATATCAATCTTCGTGGGTTATTCAATTCAAAACCCTACTTGTAGGAGAACAACTGTAGTATTATCTAACCCATAGCTTGGGGATAGGGAGGTTCATACCTTTCCCAAGTTAATTTGTTCGAAAGTGAATATAATAGCGAGACCAGAGTTTGAACTTGCCTTCTGCGATGTCACTATCCAGTACGTTAGCTTTTTCACCACAGGTACTCGCTGATTTCTAAATGGTAAATATGATTAATACAAATTGCCATTATCATTATTTTTACTGCTTGAGAGTTTTTCACATCAGGTATTTTACTGGAGTGTGAGTGACAACAAGTCTCCTTAAGTCTCCGGAACTCTTCTCAGTATTCTAGCCGATCTCAGCAATACTGTAGTTTGGATTGTCTCGACTCTTCTTCTTATTTCCAAGTCCTTTTACTAATCCTTTGGTGACTGTACCAAAAGTACCAATTTCAATTGGTATCACCGTCACTTTCACGTTCCACAGTTTTTTCAATTCCCTAGTAAAGTCCTGGTGCTTATATTTCTTTTCGCTTTCTTTCAACTTTACTCTGGGGTTAACTAGAGCAGCAAAGTTCACAATTTCGCAATTTGGCCGAAATTAGGCGATCTGTTTGTATCTCAAAATCTCAGAGGTGGTTGTACTTATCAATCTCTAGGACAGATGCTGGGTTGTGCTGGGACCACTTGCTCGTATGGTCAAATTTAAATTTCTTTCACAATTCTCCAGTGTATCACTTTGCCCACCCAGCTGTATCTAGTCTTTTACTCTTTCTGTGCTAATTTGCTGCATTCGCTTATTATGTGATTGATCGTTTCGTCTCCATCACTATATAACATACGTCTGCTGTTTTCTTGCGTCTTATCTATTCTTGCTTTGATATAGTTGGTCCTTCTGGCATTGTTTTGTGCTGCATTTAGAAGAGATTCAGTTTCTCTCTTAAGGTTTTTTTTCTAGCCACGTCCACGTTTTCTCGCGTAATATGTCACTTGTTAGTTGCTTTAAACGCCCACAGAGTTGTTTTTCTTTCCACTTGTTTTCTGGTTATATAAGTTCTGTTGATCCTCGTGTCGTCAGTATTGTTTCTGGTGGCTGTGATCAGTATTCGTCTGCGCTTTTCCATGTAGTTTTCGAGTAATCGATGCGTCAACGCTGTCTTCAATGCTGGTAAACCCTCTTCCTCCCTCTTTTCTTTGCACATTTAGTCTGTCAGCATCATCCCTGGGATGCAAGGCCTTATGCATGGTCATTAGTTTTCTTATTCCCTTGTTTAAGGTCTTTTCAGCTCCACTTGAAGAATGATTCAGAGTATCTTACGGGGTGGGGGACAGCCCAGGTATTCATCCGTTTGATAAGGCTCCTGCTCCATAGTTTTATCTCGACTAGCTTTCTCGTTCTCCCGAGATACTCTTTTTATTTTTTTTTATCTCCACTTGTTTGATGTTGTCAGCTTCCAGTATTCCCAAGTTTTCGTATGTTTCCTCTTCTCTGAGCGTTCTGATTTTTTCTTAATTTGGTTGTTCGATTCCTTCTAATATGTGTCATTTGCCGCTTTTAATTACAAGGATGATGCATTTTTCTCTGCCAAATTTCATTCCTATATACTCTTTGCATCTCAAAATCCCTGGGAGTTTTGTGCATCTCATTCTACTAGACAGATTCTGGTTTGTACATATACCATTCGGTAGAATGGACAAACTTCAGTTTCTTGCACAATTCCCAGTGGATCACCAGTCGTGTATAGTCTTATGTTCTTCTTGCGCTAATTTGCTGCATTTGCTTATTATGTGATTAATTGTTTCGTCTCTATCACCAAATAACATACACTTACGATTCTGTTGCGTTCTATCTATTTTCTCTTTTATATGGTTGGTTCGTATGGCGTTGTATTGTGCTGCTATTAGAAGGGACTCATTTTATGTCTTAAAGTTTCTCTTTCTTAGTCATATTAAGGTCTTCTTGCGTGAGGTTTCGTTAGTTTATCGCTTTAAGTATCCATACAATTGTTTTTCTTCCTATTTCTATCTTTCTGTTAATCTTTATGTGGTCGGTGCCATTTCTGGTCGCTTTCTTCGCTCTTTTTTATGTAGTCTTCGAGTCCTCATATCGATGTATCGACGCTATCTTCAATGCTGACGAGTCCTTTATATCCTTCTTTGTATGACACATATAATCTCTCTATGTCATCTCTCGGATGTAATGCTTTATGCATCGTTCTTATTTTTCTTGTTCTCTTGTCCATTTGTTGAAGCTCTTCCTTTATCCCGTTATTATTATCATTATTATTTTGTGAGTTTTTCACACCAGCGTTGGCTGTGGTCTTTCACGTAAGTATGAATGACAGTAAGTTTTCTCAAGTTTGCTGGATTCTTAGTATTCTACTAGATCTTAATACTGTATGTTGAATGGTCTTGATTCTTCTTCTGATTTCCAATTTCGTCAATCTTTTTTTAAAAGTCTTTGAGGACCGTTCCAAGGGCACCAACTTCAATTAGTATGAGTCCCCTTCATGTTCCACTAGTCTTTTTTTTGTTTTTATTTTTGTTTATTTTTTACTTTTTTCATTTGCTTTTGTTTTTTGCTTCTTTGTTTTGTTTTGTTTGTGTTTTTTTTTTTTTTGTCTTTTGTTTTGTTTTTGTTTTTTTTGTTTTTTTGTTTTATTTATTTATTTATTTATTTGCTTTTTATTAGTTCGTTTTTTCAGTTCTTTGGCAAGTATTTGTTTATTTTTTCGCTCTGCTTTATTTTCATTTTGTGACTTGCCATGACGGCAAAATTCACAAAATGGTAAGTTCTTTTAATCTTGTTAATCAACACAAGGTCTGGTCTTCTGACTAGGATTAGGTGATCCGTTTGTATTTCAAAATCGTAGATAATATTATGGATCCCATTCATTAGGATGGATTCTGCTTTGTACATACACCATTTGGCAGTATTCTTAAAATTTAATCTCTTACACAATTCTTACTGGATCATATTTCCCACCCAGTTGGGATTATACTAGATTTGCACAAGTTTAGTGAATTCACTTATTTTGTAATTAACTTTTTCGTCTCTTTCTCCACATAACCTACACTTAGTATTCTGTTGCGTATTATCAATTTTCGCTTTAATATTATTGGTTTTTATGGCAATGCTTTGTGCAAGTATTAAAAGAGATTATATTTCCACTTTTTAGGTTTCCCCTTCTTAGTCCGATCTAAGTTATTTAGTGTGATATCCCTGCAGATTGTCTCTTGAAATATCCATAGAGTTGTTTTTCCCTATTTTTGTTTTCAAGATTTTGTTGTTTTACTGTTTGTTGAGAGACAACACATCTCCTCAATTTTTCTAGGCCACTTAATACCTTAGTTTGTGTGATCTCAGCACGTCGTCTAATTTCTAAGTCTTCCAGTCCCATTATCAAGCCTTTTGGGGATTGTTCAGAGCACAAGAATTATGATTGGTATCATCATCAACTTCATGTTCCATCATGTTTTTAGTTCTCTGGCAAGGTCTAAGTACTTATCGCTATTTTTTCTCTCTTTTATTCTCACTCTGTGTTCCACCAGCTCGGCAAAGTCCACTATTCAGCAGGTTCTCTTTTTTACTTTTTGTTGACTCTCAATAGGTTTGCTTTTTTGACCGAGATTAGGTATTATTATCATTACTATTATCGTTTGGGAGTTGTTACCACCAGCGTAAACGTATGGTTTCTCACTGGAGATTGAGAGACTGCAAGTGTCCTCAAGTCTCTTGGACTCTTCTCGGTATTCTGGCCGATCTTAATAATTCTGTAGACTGGATGGTCTCCACTCGTCCTCTTCTTTCCAATTCCTCTAGTTCCAAAGCTTTGGTGACTGAACCAAGAGCACCAATAACAACTGGTATCACTGTTACTTTCATGTTCCACGGTTTTTTCAGTTCCCTAGCAAGGTCCAGGTACTTGTGTTTCTTTTCACTTTCGTCCAATTTTATTCTGTTGTCAGCTGGGACAACGAAGTCCACAATTCAGCAAGTTTTGTTGACTATTACTAGGTCCGGTCGTCTGGCTGAGATCCGTTTGTATTTCAAAATCCCTGGGAAGTTGTGCAAATACTATTTGTTCGCATGGTTAAAGTTCAATTTCTTGCACAATTCCAAGTGGATCATTTTGCCTACCTAGTCGTGTATCGTCTTAAAATATTTCTGTGCTAGTTTGCTGTATTGGCTTATTATGTGATTGATCGTTTCTTCTCTATCACCACATAACCTGCATTTGCTATTTTGTTACATCTTATCTATTCTTGCTTTGATATAATTGGTCTTTGTGGCATTGTATTGTGCTGCATTTAGAAGAGATCCCGTTTCTCTTTTGCGGTTTCACTTTTTTAGCAACGTCCAAGTTTTCTTGTATGCATCATTTTTATCAATATTTTTACTCCTTGGGAGTTTTTCACATAGGCCAACACTGTTAGTCTTTCACCGGAGTCCGAGTGACAACAAGTCTCCTCAAGTCTCCAGGTATCTTCTCAGTATTCTAGCCGATCTCAGCAATACTGTAGTTTGGATTGTCTTCACTCGTCCTTAAATTCCAAGCCCTCTTGTTCTTTTACTAATCCTTTGGTGACTGTACTAAGAGTTTTAATTTTAATAGGTATCACCGTCACTTTCACGTTCCACAGTTTTTCAATTCCCTAGCAAGGTCCAGGAACTTATCCTTCTTTTCGCTTTCTTTCAACTTTACTCTGTGGTCAGCCGGGGTAACAACGTCCACAATTCAGCAAGTTCTCTGTTTTTTGTTGATTATTATAATGTCTGGTCGTCTAGCCGAGATTAAGTGTTATTATTATTATCATTATTTACTCCCTGAGTTTTTCACATCAGTTTTAACTGATGGTTTCTCACTGGAGTTTGAGTGACAGCAAATCTTCTCAAGTCTCCAAGACTCTTCTCAATATTCTGTCCGTTCTCAGTGATGCTGTCATTTGGATAGTCTCTACCCGTCCGCCAACTTCCAACTCCTCTAGGCCTTTTAATAATCCTTTAGTTATTGTGCCAAAAGAACCAATCACAATTGGTACAATCGTCACTTTCATGTTCCACAGCTTTTTCAATTCTCTAGCAAAGTCAAGGTATTTATCCTTCTTTTCACATTCTTTCAGTTTTATTCTGTGAACAGCAAAGTCGACAATTTTGCAAATTCTCTTTTTTTTGTTGATTATAATAAAGTCTGGTACTCTGGTCGAGATTAGGTGATCTGTGTGTATGTCAAAGTCCCATAGGAGTTTATGTGTGTTATTTTCTAGGACAGGTGCTGGGTTGTGCATATACCATTTGTTGGCATGGTCAAATTTAAATTTCTTGCACATTTCCCAGTGGATCACCTTGCCCACCCAGTTGTGTCTAGTCTAGTACTCTTTCTGTGCTAATTTACTGCATTCACTTATATGATTGATGGTTTCATCTCTGTCACCGCATAGCCTACATTTGCTATTTTGTTGAGTCTTATCTATTCTCGCCTTGATATGATTGGTTTTTATAGCGTTGTTTTGCGCTGCTATTAGGAGAAATTCTGTTTTTCTCTTAAGGTTTCCTTTTCTTAGCTAAGTCCAGGTTTTGTCGTGTGAGATGCTGTTTATTAGTCGTTTAAAACGCCCATAGAGTTGCTTTTCTTCCTATTTTTGTTTCCTGGTTGTTGTCATTCTGTTATATATAGTGTTGTCAGTGTTGTTTCTGATGGCTGTAATCAGTTCTCGTTCGTGTTTTTCTATGTAGTCTTCTAGTCGTTGTATCGATGCGTGAACGCTGTCTTCGATGCTGGCAAGTCATCTCCCCCCCCTCTTTTCTTGATACATATAGTCTGTCAACGTCGTCTCTGGGATGTAATGCCTTGTGCATGATCATTAGTTTTCTAGTTCTTTCGTCCATTTGCTTAAGTTCATCTCTGGTCCACTTGAGAAAGGGTTCCGAGTATCTAACGAGTGGTACAGCCCAAGTATTTATTCATTTGATAAGGTTTCTGCGAGAGAATTTTGTCTCGAGTAGTTTCCTAGTTCTCCTGAGATATTCTGACAACCACGGTTTGTTCCATTAACTTGCAATGGTCTTTCAAAAAGTTCTAGATCTCGCTCAGATTTTAGATTTGTAGTATACATCCCTTCTTTGTATAGGTCTTACCTTCAAAGAAATCAATAGGTAAATCTGAAATAATTTTCCTCGTTTTATAGGAAGTTGCAGTGTTTTGCCACAGTAAAAATGTTCAGCTATGGCTCTTTTTTTCTGGGTGAGGATTAGCATTTTTTAACGATATGACGGAGACTGGTGAAAGTAATATATTTCAGGAAAATTCTTTCTTTTATTTATAATTGTTAATTGTGAAATGTTTTTATGTTTCTTCTGTTCTTGTTACTAGTATTATTAAACAGAACAAGTTGCAAAGAAGATTCTTTCTTTCTTTCTTTCTTTCTTTCTTTCCGTTGTGTGTTTTTATGAGATAGTCAAAGAACACTTTTAAATTGTCTCTCTTCTTACTTGTCACACTTTAAAATACGGATTCATTAATGATTCATTTGAAACGAAAACATCTATCTTTGACATTTAGCAACGACAATAAAAAAAAGCAAAGCCAAGACGTAAATTTCGACAAGATTAACAAATATCTGCTAATTTGCAAGAACAAATAGGATATTTATTTTTCATTGATTCGATGTCAATTTTTCAGTTTTATCTTCAAAATTCTTGAGCAGCAGCATTTTTGTCAAATACCTAATTAATTCTATGTTTTTAACATTTTAGCTATATTATTAATTTTTTTAATTGTTGCTCTTTCAGTGGAGTCTAAGTGACGGCAAGTCTCCTCAGATCTGCAGAACTCTTCTAAGTATAATGAAAGATATCAATAATGTTGTGGTCCAAAAGCTCTCGATTCTTCCTTTAATTTGCAATTCCTTTCATCTTATTCCAAGTCTTTGGGGATCGCTCCAGGGAAACCAAATACAATCGGTATCACCGTCACCTTTATGTTCTACTGTTTTTGTTAACTTTCTAGTAAGATCTGTTTTAGCTTTTAACTAGTTCTTATGTTGTTATTTCGTCCTGTTATTAATAAACTTTCAGTCTCCCGTTTTACGTTTCCTCTGCGTAGTCATGACCAGATCATCTTGTGTACATTATTCTTTGCTTGTCCTCTAAAAGTGTAAAGGTGTATTCCTTCTCCTTTTTGCTTTCTAGATTTGTGTTATTTTTGTTTTTGCAGTGATTCGTTACTTTGACATATGTTTTTTTACTCTATTTTTTGAGTCCCTGAATCCACGCTGTTATCCATGCTTGCGAGTCCTCTTCGCCCGTCTTTCCTTATAACATATAGTTTACCACATCAACTTTTGAGCATAATGTCTTGTGCAACGGCATCAATTTTCGTTTTGTGTTTCATGTTTTTGTGCTCCTTTCTTGCTTGATTTACGAAGGGTTCAGAAAATCTTAGCAAAGAGATATCCCAGCTCTTTAATCCTTCCATTATGTTTCTAATGTAGAGTTTTTCCTTATTTTTCAGAGTCATTTCTTTCAGATTATTTCTTTCATTTTTATTTGCTTGATTGTCTATTTCTAATATTCTCTGGTATTATTTGATTTCTTTTTAAGCGTTCTTTTCCTTCAGTTGTTTCTCTTTCCTTTATTCATCAAAGTCTTTGTGCATTTTTCAATTCCAAATTTTATTCCTATATCTTGACTGAATCCTGTCAGTTTTCCAATTCCTTTTTATTCTCGACAAAACTATTCACATCATCTATATACATTAGTTTACCTCATCATGGGACTTTGTAAATCTGTCGCCTTCTTTAAACTTTCTTCGAATATAGTTTAGTATCATCACTGTAACGAATAGTTGTGTCGATTGGAAGTCTACCTACATTTTGCCTACTTATATTTTAACTTCTGTTAGACTTTGTTCTCTAGTTTTTAAATCCATTTTCCAGTTTTCTAAAGCCTCGGTGGTTTGATTTCTTTGTTTAATAGTACATCAACCTTCGTGGTTTATTAAATGGCGAAGCTGTCCTTTTAAAGAAACAGCAGTAATATTTTACCCATAACTAGCTGGAGGGATAAGGGATTTTATGCCTTTCTTAAGGGCATTAGTCTAAAAGTGAATGTAACATTTCTAATGGAGTTCCAACTCTTTCACATCGGAGCCACAGTCCCGCACTTTAGCCATTATTCCACGGGGACTTCCTCTAGCCACCGTGAGGAGGTTTATTTCATATTTAGAGGCTTTGAACATTCTTAGACATTATTAATCAAGTTTGTGGGATCATATATAACTTCTTCTTGTCTCTACATACCAAGATGATATTTACCTCCTCATTTAAGGATTCTTTCTACTATTGGTCTGAAGCGTCTTTGCAGCAGCATTTTTTTTCTTCATGAAACATTCTGTGGCTTTCAAGAGAGTAGCATTTGTTTTCCATTATTTGTGCAGTTACGGTTTTATAGAAAACTTCAGGCTGCAAAAGCCTTCTGGGAAATCATGGTCTTACCCAATTTCTATGGGATATTTTTCCAAATCGAGATTCTTTTTCGAGGAATGGTGAGCTTCTCTATAAAACCATTTCATTTCGGTATGTCCAAAAATAATCCCTAACACAATTTTGGTAAAATCCTTGACAACTAGATTCGAAATCAGATCTCAATCCAAAAAATATTGCATTTGTTCAAATTAGGATGGGTTAATTTACAGGAAAACCCTTTTCCTGGTTTCTTAATTTTTCTAATGCTTTATTGTTTATCCCCCCCCTTACTTTCGCCTGAAAATTTTAATTCATATAGGTTTTTTTCTTTCTTCTTCCTTTTTTTTCATCCCTACGTAAATATAGACTGTAATCCATATATGCTCAAAGTAAACGTGTGAGGTCCTCTGATGAGTCGAAGAGTATAATGATAAATTTATAATGACAATTTACCCATATCTGAGTATTCTTCTAATTGCGTTGTATCCGCTCTGTATGTGAGTTTTATTATGTAAACCTTGTTCGGTAATTATATCAATAGCTATACATCAAGCACTCCGATAGATTTATATGAAATTCCTCATATATTCTATACGCGAATAATCCACATCCATTGTCTTAGGACACTGACTGGATATTACTGACTATATATATATATATATATATATATATATATATATATATATATATATATATATATATATATATATATAAATCATTAATTGCGTAATCAATCTTCCTAAAGTGATATGTAACTGCTAAGTCACAAATATCAACTGATTCTGAACAATTGTTTATCTTTCAAAATTTTCCATTCCTAGTATTTCCCTAACATTCCGAATTAACAAAAAAACCTTTATTGCTGAATGTTTTACATTTCTGAGTATTAACTTATAAACAAATGCCTAAACGAAATTTTGCAATTCGGTTTTCAATTCAAAGTTTAAATTAAAGAAAACTGAATAAACTTCTACAATAATTGAAACCCTTAATTATGTTACTTTGATTTTCACTCCGTTTGTTTCTTTGTTTGGGTTTTATGGCATATCAACCTATGTAAGTAATTTAATGCCGAATCCATTTTTATTCTAATGAACAGTTCCATTTTAAACAATTCAGTTTAGCATAATTAAACTGTGTAGTTTAATTATCAAAAATATATCTATTTCAAGCTATTCAGTTTAGTCAAACCGTTCTAATTCAAACAATTCAATTTATTATAAGCATAGTTTTGTCCACACAGAGTTAAATGTCAAAACAGTTCTATTTCAAACAATTCAATTTAGCATAAGTACAGTTTCAATGTCAAAAAGCAGTTCTAAGTCTAAAAATTCGGTTTAGCATAAGAACGCAGTTTAAATATCAAAACAAGTCTGTTTCAAGTAATTCAGTTTAGCATATGTCCGCATTTTAGTTCTATTTGACCCATAGATAGGACCTTATTAGGTGCTACCACTCCGGACCAGAGTGGACCTGGGAACGATGACAATGAAGAGGTGCTCCGCATTCCCCAAAGCTCCAGCAATACTGGTACTTCACCATCAGATTGTTTAGTGTCATATCAGGACACTCGTTGGGTGGGGGTCTTATCCTTCAGAAGAGATGCTGTCGGTGTATTCTACGGCCCCAGCCAACTAGCCAATTTCACTTCGTGGTTCGCCGGAATGGCAAAATCCACTAAATAGCAAGTTATGTTTTTTTTGTTTTGTTTTGTTAATTAGCTCTAGGTCCGGTCATCTGGCCAGAATTAAGTGATCCGTTTGTATTATCATTTTCACTCTTTGCGAGTTTTCCACAGGTGTCTGAGTGACAGCAATTCTCCTCATAACTCTTCTAAATAGTCAAGTTGATTTTAACACTGATGTAGTCTTGATAGTCTAGTTTTTTTTTCCTCTGACTTCCAAATGTAATCCAAATGAGTTCTCATCTTAATTGTCATTATAGCCAAAACATTTTGATGATTATAACCTGTAAAAAGTAGAACAGCTGATCATTTATCACTATGAAAATAAGATGAGGATGCCAGCCCGTGTACATCATCGTGTAACAAAGAAAAGACTTCTTCAAATGTTTTGGTCCAGATCATGTTCTTTCGGAGAATGAAGGCTGTTAAAAAATGTCTCCTATTTTCATCTCTCTCTTTGCCACTTTCTCTTCATTTCACTTTCTTTTTATCTTTTTTCTCCCCTCTCTCTCTCTCTCTTCCCCACCAACCACGTACCAACTATATTTAGCTGAAAAAGATTTTATTGAGTGATAAGTCATCAACTGAAAATTCCAGGTTCATCCTCTCCCAATTCCTACTTGACTTCTAAAGCTTTCATGTCACTTATCTGCCGTTATATTCCAACATCTTGTTTCTTCACACTTTACCTTATCCATACTCTGCAAATCTATTCGCTCACAAATTTTTCTTTGACTGAGTTTTTTCCTTGCCGATTTCTTTCTCTTTCCTGTCGCCATTTTCTTATTTCGCTTAAATTTCCGCTTCTATCAATAAAATGAGATTACCAGTCATCACAGTCTGAAGATGAAACTTTAATAAAAACTTCTGGAAAATATTTTTGCTTTCGGGAATATCAGTTCTCCCGAAAGTCGTCTCATGCTGCATTCAAAACTTATGTTTTGACTTTTATGCCAGCAAATATTTATTTTTAGTTTGTTTTGTTTTTTTTTAAGTTTTCTATAAGAGATGCCATTTTATCGTTGATGCCATATTGTAATGATGCTGAAATGTCGCCATTTTGCCTAGGGAGAAATCTGTTTGCTTAAACGAAGAAAGTTAGCTTAATCAGCAAGATAACTCTCAAGCAGTTGCCACATTCTAAATGCATTTCTTTTCTTTATTGAATACTGATTATCTAAAATGTATTTTTCCTACTTTTTTAATCCTTTCGGAAATAAAAATTATGTATAATAATTATGACTTTCGCTCTGCTTTTTGTCATATGTTATTCGAGACCAAGAACCAATATTTGCATAAACCGAGGGAAGCTTCACCTACAATGCATCAAGAGTGGGTGGGTCGAACTCAACCATTTTTTAAAATTTTAGGCGTGTCAAAAGGGAAATGCCGAGGCTGCGAAGTAATTTTTGTTCTCGAACCCACATGCGCATGGGATTCCTTAAATTAGAAAAGTGCTTGATCCATATTCCACCCTCAGGGAGAGTTGGTAAGTAACATTATTTGCGTTTACATTAATTTACATGATAGTGTGTATATACGTATGTGCGTGTGTGTGTGTTTAGGACCCACATATACTTCTGTTTATGTTTTTTTTTTATTACGTCCCGTCATCTTTGTTGTCTTCATCTTAAAGTTAATGTCGTTATTTCTATTATTCATTGATTCTTTCGAACCTGTTTCCTGGTCTTTGTTGTCGGTAACATAATATTATGGCTGATGACTTTGAGGCAAGGATAAGAAACACAAAGAAGAGTCGCAAAGGCGCGACCATTGCTGTAAACAACAAAAGAAATCTGTTGAGAACCATGCTTATACACATCCTGAAAGACATTGTACAAATAAAAGAATAGAATAAGAGAAGTTTTGACACAATTTTTACTATTTGTATGTTTTAGTCGCTTCAGTACTATTAACTCATTGATGGTGAAGTAATCTTTATACTCTTTAAAAATTTGCAACCAATTTTCTTTTAGTTTCCGTGTAGAATTATTTCTATTTTTTACTCTTTAAAAATACTATTTCCTGAAGCATTGTAAACAAATTATATCGAGCCGTTAATAGATAAGTTATGAAAAAACAGCAACCAGAAAAAAACAAGGTGACAGAGTTCAACATCTCTTCTAGTGGGTTAGGAGTAACATGAACTGCTTGATCTAGCACTCGTACCAGTCCTGCCGGGATTACAATTTAAGTGATGACGGGGACTGGCAGAAGTGGAGTCTCCAGTAAACTCCAATCCATAAGAGGAATGATTTCTTGATTTTGTTTATTTTTCTCTTTTGGTGGCTGGGGTGCGAGGAAACAAATGTAAAAGATACGGGGAGAGTCATGTTCCTAGAAGAACGAAAAAGCTACCTTGCGCGTTGTGTCTGTTAACTGTTTCTTTCTGCTTCCACACCCTCTGATACTGATCAGAGAAAATAAAGCAACAAAGTCCTTACGCTTTAGGCAAGTTATGCTTTCGGGGTTTCTCCCCACCCCCTCCAATGATTAGTCATCACTGATATAGCAGACGTCAGTGACTACGCTGAATATCTCTGAATTTTCCAATCTGTCTATTACCATTCCTGGGTTTTTCTTATCTAGTTTGATTTATGATTCTTCTCATTTTACCATCAAGAAGAAATTGACTAAAGAGTAGAAAAAGCGAAACAAACTTCTCAAAAACAAGGAAATGAGTCTGAAAATCATATGTAAACAGACTCCGATATTTTCCTTTAATTTGCCTGAATGAAAAAATACAAACCTCTGTTTCTTGTTTAAGAGAACAGAGTGTTCAAAAGGAATATCCAAGTAATGAAAGTAGAAACCACAAATAATTCCCGTTGCAAGACTGGGTTTACCTAAATCCTCTCAAAAGCGGCATCACATCTTCATCACAAGAGTAGACCTGTCAACAAGACAGATGGTAAACAGACCCTTGAGTTTTCGTCTGTAGAATTTAGAACACATTAGGATGGGAGAGAGAATCTCGTTTAAACGTCATTCAACCTACGATGAAACATTGCAGATTAGATTTATCGTGTTAGAAGCAATTTGATATACTGTACAGAAGAAAACCAAAACCAATTCAGAAAACCTACTTATCTTCAGAAGGAATCTCTGCTAGTATTCACTTATGGTTACTTAGATTTAACAACATTCATGCCTTACAGCAAAAATAAATTCAATAATATTACAATTAGAAAGTATTTATTTTTCTTAGCCAATTCTTTTCTCATAATAGTAACCTAGTCGAAGTGGTCTTGGCGATTTTGGATTGAGAATAAAATGTCGTTATAGGACGTATCGAAAGTTACGCAAAATTCTGGTACATGCTAGTTTGCCGCACGTATACCACGTGAACGAAGTAGGTGAAGCTGTGGAAGATATCTGGTGTGGTTGGTAGGATTGTGATAGTTGGAACGCTGACGCGTTGTGTATTACTTCACTCTATGGGAGAATTAAAACCACGGTACAATAATCAGATGGTTCCAATAATTTCGCTCGAGTAGTAAGAACTTCAACAATCAGGCAAGGTCAGGTAGGTCTAAAAACGTGGATTCCGAGGTCGTGTTCCAAACCACAGAAGCAAATACGGAGAGTATCGTGCGAGCTCAGTATTTCACAGTCCAGCGTAATTTGTCACCTTCACAACTTCGGACAAAGTATCACGAGTTGCTGAATTGTGACTCACGTTAGCAAAATATTGCAAAACTTTTGACTCACTCAATGCATCTGAGTCTAATATCCCACAAAAGAGAACAACAGCTCCGATAGCTTTAATGACTGAAATGAAAATTTAGATTCTGGTAAGGAGTAACTTTTAATTTGAACAATCAAATATTGAATAATTTATATTGTTATTTTAAAAAAAAGATGTCTACTTACTTATGACACATGTCTGTAGGTTAGTGAATATTAGCTGCTATTGTTTGAAAATGTAAATATCTATTTACTTGTGCCGTATTTATATTTCTGAATAAAGATTCTTATTTGAAAATAGTAGATGTCTACTAATTTTTGTTTTCACGATGAATTTTTAATGAAGATACTTGTTTCAAAATAGAGTTGTAATATCTCGGTCTATACACAAACACAATGTTTTTTTATTTATGTATGACCACAAAACACTTACTGTAAAATATATATTTCATCTAAGCTGATTCCAAGAGATCAAAATAAGGGACTTGCAAATGAAGATTTATGTCTCTGACTTGTTTTAGTTCTGTAACTGAATCGTCAAAGCAAAAAGAATTTTAATGTTGATCCCTTACACATCATTACAGCAGTTCTGATTTTTAAGACCGACATTTAATCAATACTCCTGGTCTTTTTATGTGAAACATTTTCGCTTGTGAAGCAAGAGATCATGAAAACGATTATACTTTCCTTGATTACAGGCGCACTCAGAGTAACGGTTATCGTCGAAGAAAATGAAATTGGCACACAGTTCAAATTCTAGACGAGGCTGTTTGCATTTCACTTCGCGCTAGGGCTCGTAGAAAAACATGAATCCATCAGTTCTACCGCTGATATGATTAAATAGTAGGGCAAACTGGGATCTTTAGTATTGGTTTGGCAACCATCCTATGCAAAAGAAAACTCTGAATTCCAAACATCTTTACTTTGCTTTAAAAATTGACCTTATATCACCTCCTGCCGTGGAAAAAGAGTTGAGTTGAATACTGGCCAATATTTTCTTTTAATAAATGAATTGTTCTATTTTCCCCGTTTTATATACAACAAATGTCTTTTACAAATTGAAAAACGAACTACTACCGTTTTACATAATCTATTTACTGTATAAGAACAGATACTAGTAACAGATGTGTTTACTTCCATCTAATAAAATACTTTAGATTTGTTTCCGTTAAAAAAAATAGTTTTGAACACAATTCTAATTCGTTTGTGTTTTGATAATCAGTTAGGGTAGGAACACAAAAGTTTTTTATGAGGCAGTTTATAATTATGGAAAGAATAGTTATCTATCCAATAAAGATTTGATCGGACTACTGATCAAATTGTTTGGGTTGATCGTCCTGTCAACGTGGTTTACTATATACTTATCAGAACCCTATGTAATGTGTCAGATAAATCTGTTTGCAAATTACTTGTATTAGATAAAAATACTTGATATCATTCAACCGTGAGAAAAAAGTTCTAAAGAAACAACACAAAAATGTTCAATGAACGCGATTCTTTCTACATCGAGGCATTAAATAACCCTAATAACCGCAGCTAATATTCAAAGACCTCCGTGCTATAAGTAAGTATATATCTTTATTAAATAACAATACCAACTATCAAATATTTTATAATCAAAATTTAACATGCCGTTAAAGCCAATCAATCTCTTAATCACTTTTTCGACTGATTTTGTTTTTTAAGGTACAAAATATTAGCCTGCATTTTTAAAAGTTGATTGGAAAATCGGATAACCCATTAACAGAAGTGAGGGTAGTGTAATGGTTATTGGTGTGGAAAATGGAATCGACGTTCCGAGTTCAAAGTCTTTTTCAATTTACTTCACATTAATGCTTTTCTACCCTTGATATGGGTCAAATACTGTCACACTAACTTTCTATCCTTAGTGAGCAACCAGTCTGGGAGCATGCCAACTCTGAATTCAAAACCAACTGTGACAAGTTTAGCAGGCAGAGGGTGTATTACAATTGCTCGAGAAAACAAAAGGAAAAGTTAATGGCAGACCGCCGAGTTCATCACCCCATGGCACTTTACCCGTAGAAATGGGCAAACAAAAGAAAGAAAGAAAGAAAGAAAGAAAGAAAGAAAGAAAGAAAGAAAGAGTAATAATTCAGTTTTCAACAGTGAATAAGTTCTTCAACATGAAAATAGCCAAATGAAGTATTTGCTCTTCATTGATTGGACATTAAGTACTGACGAAACAACAACAATAAATAAATAAAAAAAGAAAGAAAAACAGAGACAAGAGAAAGGGAAATAGTAAAAGAAAGAATAAAAGAAAAAAAAGAAATATGAACAAAAGGAACAAACACGTAAATATAAAACAAAAGGAAAGAATAAAAAATGTGAATAAAGAAAAATCTCTAAGACAAAAAAGTAAATAAGAGTCCTATCTCAAAAAAACAAGTACTAGAGGTCATTTATAATTGGTCAGTGTTACCTTTAGATTTTCACGTGACCAATGAAAATTGACCATTTTATAAGCATCATTTATATCAGACATGAGAAACCTTTCTCAAGAAGTAAGCCGCATGAGACTCGGTTCATCCTTAGGTGAGCCGCAACCACTAATAAAATTCAATGTAATTTTACGTTGAAGCAACCGCCACTATTTTCACTATGGAAGACCATACGCGTTAACTTCTGCCATAGAAATAAGCAAAAGTTGATTTTTGTTTATCTCTCCGACTAAACAACATACATAAATACAATTGTATGAATTTTATATCCTGTAAACGTGTCTGAACAATAAGTAATTCTTCAATTATATTAAATGGTTTATAAATATCACGTATAAAAGTTTCCAGTCGGACTGAATTGGATTTATTAGTACTTTCGTTAATAACCAGAAAGAAAGAATCAAATTCTCTTATTTTCTTTCTCCCTGAAACGATCAATTAATGCAGCAATTTCTTCAACCTATCTTGTTTTTTACCTTCGAGACAGACTTATCGAATATACCTAACTTTTCCGGATACAAAATTTCAGCCGCTGCAAAAAGATATTCAACTTAAAAATTCACGGCCGGAATAACTTTTTGAATGTTTTGCAACTTTTTTATTGCTAATATGAACAACATGAACGATTTCTTTGAGTCTTGTTTACTTTTTAGAAAAGAGTGTATTAAGACTACCGATGTATTTCTTCAGAGTTTCAATATTTAGCTTTCTAATATCTCCTTTAAATTTATCGTATTCTGATTGTTTTGAAGTGTAATGACGCTTAACATAAAATTCTTTAAAAGTAGAGACAGATTTATAACATATTAAACATGTTGGCTGATTTTTTTGCTTCAACAAATAATAATTATTAGTTCGCTTTTCCGGAATTTTCTCATTTCTTCAGAAAACTTCCTTGTTGGATGAACACGTGATCATGAACATCAAAATATTTTTTAATACAACTTTACACACTTGCACTTTGAAAATTAAATTCTGTCAATCGTGCTTAACAATGCTATCCGTTTAGCACGTAATTAAAGTCGCTAAATCAGCACAAGTCGTTATAAGCGATAGAATAAGAAATTGAACACTAAATCAATGATTTCGTTCCATTGACGTAGTGTCCTAAATAGAGATGCCAATGAATGTTGGATTGTTGCAAATTGAAAATTACAAGTATTGACGATTTTTCTTTTATTGGCCTAATGAGTAGAGTGTTCTCAAATGGTCCTGGAGACCGGGGTTCAATCCCAGGTCGAGTCATGCCAAAGACTCTAAAAATGGTACTTGATACTGCCTTGCTTAACACAGCATTATAAGGTAAGGCCCAAGGGTAAAGTGGAGCCATCCAGGAAATAGAGTAAAGCCCTCCCCTACACCTCGGTGTAGTACCTATTGAAAAGGGAGCCTTCGGGTCACCTTCACCTAATGTCGCCTACTTTTTTAACTAACTGGGGTAGCTACAATGCAACAGGCATCAAAAATAAGGGAGATTAGTCAAGTACGTAATAGTTATTTCTCTTTGACATCACCTTCACTAGCCTTTTTGAAGGAGAGAAAGAGAGAGAGAGAGAGAGAGAGAGAGAGAGAGAGAGAGAGAGAGTGTGTGTGTGTGTGTGTGTGTGTGTGTGTGTGTGTGTGTGTGTGTGTGTGTGTGAATGAAATGAGACAAAAAATTAATCAAACGTTATTTTCCTTACGAAATTCGGTGGAACATGCAGACAGCACTACAGGCCGCAGTTTACCCATGAATGATTTTAGACAAAGAAGTCAAATAAATTGATAATTACAGTAAAGCATTATCCATCACATCATAATTTTCTCTAACTTTCCATTTATGGTACGTTCCTCAATTCAGGTATCAAAATAATGGTTCTTTTTTTGTATTGCTTTCATGAGACTCCTATCCTTAACAAGTCTTGGGGACCAAACAACATTACTGATTTCTAAGTGGAGAGGGGTTCTTCGTAGTGTAAGGGTTAAAGCGATGGACTGCGGAATCCTATAAGCGAGTTCGAACTCCAGTCGCACAATTATGTTCACTTTCGGACAAATACCCTTGCGAAAGGTATGAACCTCATTATTCTCCCAGCTATGGGTTAAATAGCAGCACTACTGTTCTTCTGGAATGATGGCTTAGGTATTAAATAACCTACAAACGTTGATATACCATTAAAACAAAGAAATTAAGTGGAGTCTTACTAAACCAATAAGTAAATTTTTTAAGATCTCACTATCGATATAGTCATATGATCTACGTATCAATACAAATAATTTATTTGCTTCAAACTTATATTCTAATGTTTTGGGAAAATTTTTGATCTTAGTCACACCCGGAACTTTTTTCAGTAACTTGATCTTAAGCAATTCTCTCTGGGAATAACTTTTTCTCATAGAGTATTTGTATTTTGGATTATTTTTCCTTAAATCTAAATGCATTAATCTGTCACTTCTATTACCAATTCACAAGATTGTACACATCTGTCTGAAGTTTATAGAGATCATCTTAACTTTTAAAAGTGAAAATAATTTTGTGTCATCAGCAAAGATCTATGTAAAATTTCTAAAATCATTTAATAGCACAACAAATAGATCTTTTATTTCTTCATTTAGGAGACATCTTAGAAAAATAATCCATGTTTCTATTCAATCTATTCAAGTCTAAAGAAAAATATAAATGTCATAATCTTGGTTTTTCAAATAATATTTTCTAAAGTAAAGTTTTGTACTTTGCTAAACACGGCCTGCATAATTCTTAGCGTAAAACAACCCCCACTAATCCACAACTATATAAGATATACTTTTTCGTTAGAAAATTAATAACTAGATACTTTAGTTGTGCTGTCAATAAAAAATAGCGCATAATTATATGAAACTAAACCATACAAAAATGGTTTGGAATGAAATGGCTTCCATTTATTCTGAATTCTATCACATAAATATTGCTTTATAAAAAGAAAGATAGGTCATTGATGCTAAATTAACATTTCATTGAGTTCTCGGAGACGGTTTTGTATTGGATTTGGTAAAATCCAATTTCCAACAAAATCTACGGTATAGCTTTTACGACAAATAAACGAACTTTCTCGTCTCTCAGTAATCTTTACAGTGGGTCAGTTCTTTAAAAACAGCGATCATCGATTACACATGCAGATGATTATTTGATGACAGGTAACATCTAATCTTTATACAGACTTTATCAAAAACATGTTTCTTTTTTGTTTTGTTTTTTGTTTGTTTTTATGCTCTTGCTTACTTTGAGGAAAATATCGATTTTATTGGTTGATATGGTAAATACGATGATGATTGGTTGGTTAGTGTTTTTGTGTGTTATTTCATGCCAAATACTGTTTATAAATATATATATATATATATGTGTGTGTGTGTGTGTGTGTGTGTGTGTGTGTGTGTGTGTGTGGTTTGTAAGTGAATAATTTGTCGGTATCTTTATCTAGAAACGAGTTGTTAGGGCTCATTTGTTTACACACAGTCAAATGGTTTCAAGTATTCTTATCTAACACACATAACTCAATTTAATATTAATTATTTGTTTGCACACAGTAAAATAGTTTCAAGTATTGTTTTTTTAACATTAGTAATTCTATTTGTCAAGTATTCCTATGTAATGAAATAACTTGCTCACAGTTGTATGATTCCAAATAATAATAATAATAATAATACTCCTTTCTTATTGGTTGAACAGTTCTGTTTGATGGGACTAAAGTAAATACAAACAATTCAGGTCAAGAAGGTGGACATGAGAGTAATGGCATTGAAGAAGTACTCCACATTCCCTAAAGCACCGGGACTGGAGCTACACCATCCGATACAGTGTAGTGTCATACCCAGGACACACAAATGGCATGTATAGAGTTGCTTCATGCCAACAGGTTAGGAAATCACGTTCATTGGACATTCATGCTTACATTTTATTGTACATTTTAAAGTTTTTTTTGCACTCGGTTCAATCAAATAGCAATAATTTTTAACAGATGTATTTGATCCATATATAAGACCCTAACGAGTACTACTACAAAGTGGATCTGGGAGTAATGGCAATGAAGTGAAGACTCCACAATCCCAAGATCTTTAGGCCTGGAGCCTCACCACTAGATGCAGTTTAGTGCCATACCAAGCATACCCCTTTTTTAAGGGGTCTTACTGCTCTGCCGAGGATGCACTCAATCCCGCCGACTGTTTTGAAAGTATTAGTATATCTCTAATATACTAACACGGAACACAACTGAAAGAAAGGCAAAAATAAAATCATTTTTACATACAAGAACATTTAACATTTAATATATAGAGAAATTCAGTTGGTTAAAGAAGGAAATATTTCGAAACTTGCACGTAAAAATATGCGTAAACCATCATTGCTTGAGGGCTGCACGGATTGGCACGTCGTAACCAATTTAAAACATAACTTCATATTTCCCAATGAAATAGCGTTAACGACAAAGCGTTCAGGTATTGTCATTTGGTCCGTTAAAGAAAAAAAGTTTTCGTTATTGAGTTAACGGTCCTTTTGAAGAAAATTTCGACTGAGCACATCAGCGTAAGTTGGAAAAATATGAGGATCTGCGAGAATAATGTGCCAGAAATGACCGGATAACAAATGTATTTCCTATCGAAGTCGGATGCAGAGGTTTTATTGCCAACTCAACCTCCGTTTTCTTTACTAATCTTGGACTTCCTCCATCGAACAAGAGGAAATACATGGAAAAGATCCAAGATAAGGCGCTAACTGCATCAGCGTGGATATGGCAATCCCATAGAGTGTCAACAATCTGGTGGTGTCGTGTGAAACTGTTGGGGTGCTCTGGGCTAGTGGTAAAGATGCTTCGGCCCCGAAACCATGCCTGAACCCAGAGTCATCATCTGATGAAGGCTTTGTTGGAAGCAATGCTGTTGTACAAACATCAGTTATTGTATGATACCTACTATATGTATATATAAATATATATATATCAGTGGGATTTTTTAAAAAAGAGTACAGGAATGTGTACCTAGAAATAAAGATGTATATTCAATGTCCCATTAAACAAGCACTATGAGGAAGAGGTAAAATAGTGGTAAAATGTTTACTTGGTGAGGGGAAAAGAAATAGCCACGTGGCTTTGCCGGTCCCTGGTAGGGTCCAAGACAAATTCTTCTTGTTTAAAGAACAGAGGCAAAAGAGATCGAGAAGGGGTTTCTTTGACTGTCATCACTCACAACGATCTCCCAAATGAACATGACAAAATTAATTGTTATTGTTTAAACTAAAGCAGTCAGAAGATTGGTAAATTGTTTTGACCGATCGATGTGCTCCGGACGGTTTATTGAAACCTAAATTAGGAGAAAACTGATTGGGGTTGGTCGCCTCTCCCTGAGGAGTACCTCAGATGAAGATATATTTTGACAGGATGTGTACCTCGCAGTAGTAGACCAGCAGAACCACGCAGAAAGCAGCAACTAGATTTTATGCACTTTATGTTCTGACCTTATGTCAGACTGTCCGAAGTGGAGAGGCAGAGAAAATTCTATTACAAGCCGTTTGGAAGTGATGTAGTCTTAGTAGACAATCTTATAAAGAGGCGAAGAGAGACTGAGATAATTTGCCAAGAGGTAGCCTTGTGCCAGACCCACGGAGATAAAGAAGCAAAGCGAAATCGAGATTATATGATATCTTAAGTTGACCAGCGAGAGATAGAAGGAGAGAGTTGCATGTGAGTCAGTGGGCAGTTTCCCTGAAGCTCTGAGGCTTGTATCAAACTGCCGTGAGTATAGAAAGCGAAGTAAGCCGACCATAACACAACACTGTAAAAAATCAAAAAGACTTAACCAAATAAGCACTTGTGAAGTAGTACCAAGGACTGAGGAAAGTAAACACAACTGCCATTTAAAATTGCTTTGCGTCAGACTATAGATAACAAGAATAGAAAAGCATAAAACTTATACGAGGAATTGACGAACTGTTAATTCATGGCTTGGTCTCAGACTAAAACCTATCACTGCTAGGATGGGTGAATATATTAATCGTTTTCGTAAGACATTTTTTCGTACTAAATATTGATATATTTTTATGTGTTTTGTTCTGTTTCCTGGCATTAACTTGCATTTTATTTTTACTTTCTTATTTGCGTAGTTTCATTCTTTCGCTCGCCGATTGGCGCCTCCCACAAGCGATAGATCTGTTGTCTTGATCTAAAAAAACACAATGTAGGCATATTACGAATCGATTGTGTCATCCGAAGATATATCCAACCAGTGGAACAATCAAAAGAATCACCTCCGCGTTTGATGAGGACGACTGTACCGTCACAGGACAAATATGCGCTCTCTGGTAGAGCATTTTGGTATTCGGCCACAAGATCGCTATATGACTGAATTTGTTCAAGAAAAACTTAATCATTACACTATGGTACCTTTTGTGTGTACACGGGTTGGCCTAACATCACATAAGATTCCAGGAGTGGATTGAATTCATTAAATTATTGAATGTTTTTTTATTAAGTTTAGGTAAGACTTGTGCAGAAGCTGAGGATAAAATTCACTACAGGAGCGAAAAAACTGATTTTGATAACTAATGCGCTACTGTAGACACCAAAGTTGCTGACAAATTAGAAACAGGTGCACGTTTTTCAGTTTCCCTTTTATTTGATAAATTCTCTTATTTTCTTTTTTATTTGTTTAATTCTTTTATTTCATTTTTTATTGTTATTTTTTTTTTTTGCTTTGAGGAAATCTAGGCAATTGGGTGTGTTCTTTATTTTGGAATTTGAAGAAAATTCAACTATGGTGAGAAATAGGCCTACATTCACTTGAGTTTTAAATAAGTTGTATAATTATAAAAAAATTCTGCTGAAAGTTTATCTGTAGAAAAATAATTATAAGATATTTATCTCTTAATCTTTTTCAATGTCTATCTATATAGCTAGCTAGATAGCTAGCTTGACAGATTAATAGACCAGACGAGCCGTGATTCCGTTGGTTTCCCGTCGTAATAGCCGACTATGATTATATTGATGCTCCTATTTAGGAGGTAGTGAAGAATTTTAGTCAGGATTTCATAGATATTTATGTTATATCAAGAATTTAGATGATTAAAAAAATGTTCTGTGCGAATTTGGGCACGACAAATTGTTTATTCATTTGTAAATTTAACCTGAATTCTCCAGGAATCTTTTAAGTCTATTTGCTTTAATAAAGTTTTCGTTGTGAATTTCTGGTTTAACTGGCTTTGGTTTACACACACGTACACACACACACACACACACACACACACTGAGATAGATAGATAGATAGATAGATAGATAGATAGATTTAAGAACGGGTCTGATAATCACATAGACGAAAAACTGACTGAAAGAAAGCGCCATTGGTTATATCTTCGCTATCCTTAGATCCACACATGCTCTATCACCAATATTGCGCACTCTTTATTTATAAATATCGCAAACTAGATAATTAATATTATTATAACCCACCAGAGAAACTTGTAAAGCGCTCTAGCTTTATTCATTTAATCATTCACAAAGAGAAAATCAACTTTGACTACTCCTTACAGAACGTCCCAACTCCCAAAAACAATCATTTGATCTGAGGAAAGAAACTGAGTTACCAATGGCCACTGACTATATATATATATATATATATATATATATATATATATATATATATATATATATATATATATATATATATATATATATGATCTTGGAGCCTCGAAGTGAACGAGTTCGATCTCCACTCACGCTATTATGTTCACTTTTTGATTAATACCGTTAAGAAAGGTCTGGACCGCCTTATCCTCTCCCACTTATGGATTAAATAGTATCAGTGTTGTTCTATAAGAATGGCTTTGAAATTAAATAACCCACGAAGGTTGAGATATCATTAAACAAAGATACCAAACCTACAAATCTGAATATTTACAAAGATTAACTTGTATGGGTAAGATCTGAAAGATCTATGATGTACGGTATAGAGATCAAAGACATTATACAAGAATACTCAACACTAGTAAATTGTGGGTAGGTTGTTTTTGTGGCATGTCAACCTTTGTTGGGTTGCTGAAGTCATTTTAACAATGAAGTCATTTTATCAATTTTTGGTACGAAATAGTACCTTCATAATCTACACTTCATAATCTACATAACCATTTTAAACAGCGAAACACCTCATTATCTTATACAGATCTATTTGACATCGATGAGACCCTAAACAATTCTACCACTTCTGGTCAGAGTTAACATGGGATTAATGGCAAAAAGGAGTCACTCCACACTCCCCTGAGCGCCAGTGATGTAGCCTCACTATCATATCCAGATAGGTATCATAGTTAGGCACAAAATTGAGAATGAAACTAATTAATGTTCTCGGAACAGCAGATTCCCCAAATTTGAAAAGAAAAAATTTCTTGGAAATTACGAAATCTTTTTTCCTTTTTTCTTGAGGGGAATCCTTGAAATTTCCTTTTTTCTTAAGGCGAACTTTTTAAATTTCTTCCCGTCAAATAATATTTGAAAGACCGGGAAGCCAATTTGTCAAAATATTGCTTAAATTTCTTTCGCATTAAATTACATAAGACCGGATAGTTGAATAGCCAAAATATCGAGTGGGATGTGCAAATTATTATCATTTTAAACTATCGATTTTGCGCATGAGCTTTGTTTGTTTGTTTGCTTGTTTGTTTTTTGCGATTTCTACGCATAAAGGAATTCCGGGACATTCTTCTGCTTTCAGGTCAAGTGCTATTTTATCAAACGTACTCACAACTACTATCTGTTACAAAGGAAAAAATGATGGATTATTATCAGGAAGATTCAGTCTCTACTGCCATACTACCAACACTCGCCTTTGATTTTTTAGGCTAACATAATAAAATAGGAGGCAGTATTTTCAGATTTTTGCCTACAGGCTCCTTTTTATCATTGTCAAAAAGGCTTAGCCAGATGTGGTGAAAAGAAAATTGTTTTTTTAAAGCTGAAAACTTGCTTTATCCAGTGGAGTTATTGCGCTTCCTGTTGTAATTCTGATGTGAAGAAATAGGCGGATTACTTTCGGAGAAATAATAAGACTACGTAATGACAAATTATGCTTTAATTATAAGAGAAATATTTTTTTAAATATCTAATAAAGATTCAAATAGATCCATGATATATTTTCATGGGTAATAACTAGATAAACTACACGACTTTATCTCCTTCTAACTCTCATTCTTACATTTTCTTTTTTCTTTTTTTGCTTTTTTTTTTTACTCTCCTGACTTAACTATATTCCGGTCTTCTTTCGCTACATGATATTGTAAAATTTCTCACTTTTTAGATTTTTTTCTTTCCATCTTTTTTGTCTTCAATTTCGTCCTTCTTTGCTTTCGTTCATTTTGTGTTTTCAAGTTTTCAGTTGACCGCTGTTCCTGTATTCTAATCTCACCAAAACCACTGATCCCTCCACGCTGAATTTATAGACAAGCAAAAGTGCTGATCTATGCATAAATAATCTCATTATTCATTAAAGCAAATATGATGTTAATAATAAAAAATTATGCAGCTATAAAGTGATTTTGATATTAATGTTCATCGGGGAAATGATAGGAACCGTAATTGATGACTAAGATGATAATGATGATGATGTTTATGATCAAATAAAGAACAAGAGAAAAAACGAAAAAACTTATGTAAAAGATGTAAACAGAAAGAAAAGTGTATCGTTTCGACACTTTTAAAAATCACAAACCTCATCTCAACCATGGAAATCCATCGATCCGATGTTGAAGCGACTCTTTTTTTAAGAATGTTTCCGTGGGTTGATTTTTAAATAAAGACGTTGGATTTTTGTGGGTGCTGCTCGTCTTAATTGGTATAAAATTTTGCCCCTGGCTCAAATTATCTTCTTATGACGAGAAACTACAACAATTCAAGCGAAAGATGTCATTAAAATTGGCAATAACAATCTGGGAAACTAAAATACATGGCAAATTCGTTACGCTCATAATCCTTCCTATTGTTTTGGTTCTGAGTTAGAATTTAAAAATTGATTTAAAAATTGATTTAAGAAGACGTAACGGTTTCAGAAATTTGCTTCCAACAATGTCATCTTGCATGTTTTGTGGACATGAATGTTAGCGGGGGAAAATAATAGTACGCTCAGTAATTCAATGGATTCATACTTTCGCAAGGTGCTATATATATATATATATATATATATATATATATATATATATATATATATATATATATATTTAAAATATCCAGTCAGTGTCCAAGGACAGTGGGTGTGGAAGAGGGAAGCTTGTAAATAGTCATCTGACGAGACGGAGAGTATAGTAATATTCTCCGCCGAAATGAATTTATTACGACGACTTAACTGAGTTTGAGTCTCCATCAAATTGTACTATATATATATATATATATATATATATATATATATATATATATGAAATTAAATATGGATTAAAATCCGACAGCATGAGAGTAGCAGAAAAAACATAATACAAATAGGTGAATTTATTATGATGCAAAGTCGACGTTAATATTTCGGTTTCAGTAACCATCATCAGGACTTGGATATCAGAATAGTTCACATGGCGATGGATGCTTGCTGAGATGACAGGAGCAAATGAGAAATATATAACGAAAAGATACACAAACATGCACATAGCGTTCAAATTCAAAAGTCATAAGAACGTGTCTGGTACGTGGAATGATATATGGAAATATTGGATTTCCCAAAGAAATTAGACAAAACCTCCCGTTTACTGAGAAATACGAAACAAGTTTCATATATATAGATCGTTTGGAATCATCCATGCTAAATGTCGCGTATTTTGATATCCAAGTCCTGATGATGGTTACTGAAACCAAAACGGTAACGTCGATTTTACATCATAATATATTCACCTATTTGGATTATGTTTTTTCTTCCACCTTCATATATATATATATATATAAGATGTTTTTGAGCAATTTTTTAAAAACTCGGCTTAGTTCAGTCTTTGAAGGGTATATATATATATATATATATATATGTGTGTGTGTGTGTGTGTGTGTGTGTGTGTGTGTGTGTGTGTGTGTGTATTCATCAAAGACAACCAGACCGAGACTGAACAAGGCTGAATTTTAAAAAATTTGGATTATATTTTTTCTTCCACCTTCATATATATATATATATATATATATATAGGATGTTTTTGAGCAATCTTTTTAAAAACTCGGCTTAGTTCAGTCTTTGAAGGTATATATATATATATATATATATATATATATATATATATATATATATATATATATGTGTGTGTGTGTGTGTGTGTGTGTGTGCGTATTCATCAAAGACTGAACCAGGCCGAGACTGAACAAGACTGAGTTTTTTTTAATTGCTAAAAAAACATCTTTAATATACAAAAAACTCTTGGTACAACCTTTGGAAAAACTCATTCGATGCAATTGCATGGGTTAGAAATATTAAGTGTAAAAGTAGAACCACATTTATTCGATTTGATATTATTGATTCCACCACTCTATTTGTAAAAACGTAATATTAAAAGGTTTAAACTATGTGAAGAACCTTATAAACATCATCGAAGAGTAAATATAACTTATTTTAACTTGTAGAAAGTATATTCTTACCGATAAGTCTACTATGATTAAAATTTGCGCGGATAACTGACGTTCCCATGGGTGCTTACGACTCGGTACAAATAACTGACTTGAGTATTTATATATTAGACACTCGAGGTAGGGTAATAGACCCCAAGCAAGCAGGTTTAAATTGAGGTGACGGGTTCATCTTCATCCCAGATAGTAATGACCCCAATACTTCGAAAATACATAAGAAAATTATGAGAGCCTTCAACTTAATAGGATTTAAAATTGAAAAATCATCTAACCTTAAAATAGTTAATTTCCTTGACATTACCTTTAATTTATCTAACAATACTTTTAAACCCTTTAACAAAGATAACCAAAACACTGACGTACATTATTGTCAACTCTAACCACCCTAGATCAATAACCAAACATATATAGAATGCTGTTAACATAAGAATTAATAGATTATCTTCCAACAAAAAAACTTTTCAATGAAAATAATTGGATCTATAATGAGGTTGTAGAAAAAAAGGATTCCAACAAAAGCCAGAATACCAAGAAAAACTTATAAACTGTAAAGTTACTGAATCATCATCATCATCATCATCATCATGTCGCGCTGGTAGCACGGATATCCCTGACCCTCTCTCGCCACTCCTCCCTATCGTTCATCGCACTAGGCAGGTCTTCAGGACAGCATCCCGTATCCTCACATAGCTGCTGAATGTATGTTCGTGCTGGTCGTCCTGCTTTTGCACGGCCATGTGTGGGGGTCCATAAGAGTACATCTCTTATGGGTTCGTCCCTGCTTCTCCAGCAGTGTCCTGCATGTCTGGTTCGTCCAACTTGAATAGTTTTCGTGACAGGAGGCAGGTGGCCGTACAGGTGGTGTCTTGTGGGGTGTTGCCGCCAGGACTTGTTCAAGATTGCACGCAGCATTCTTGTGTAATTGCCGTCTAGCTTCTTCTCCAGTCGTTTTGTTAGCGTCCATGTAGTGCACCCGTATAGCAGTATCGATGTGACCGCTGCCTGGAAGAAACTGTGTTTCATTTTATCGGTTAGGTCTGATTTCCATATAATCGATAGCCTATTGATAGCTGTCCATGCTTTCGTTAACCTCGTTTCGGTGTCCTTTTCGGTTGATGAGACGCTGCTTCCTAGGTAAGTGAATTTGTCTACTAGTTTAAGAGGGGTTCCTTCTAGAGTGGAGATGTCCCCCGTTTGATTATAGCATATATATTCCGTTTTGTGTGCATTAACATAGAGGCCTATGCCTGCAGCTGCTCGTTCCAAACTATGCAGTAGTGTTTCGGCTTGGCCGGGTGTATTTGCCAGTATCGCTATGTCATCGGCGTAGTCGGCGTCGGTAATTGTTTTTGCGGGGTACCTTCTGCTTCTTTTCTTCGTCAGCTCGAAGCCATTCTCTCTGATTTTGTCAATCGATGTTCTAAGTACGTAGTCTAGACAAATGATAAAGAGGTACGGAGCCAGCGTGTCCCCTTGTAGTACTCCTGCTACAATGTCGAAGTATTCTGTGTCTCCATCTGGTGATCGTACTTTTACTTTGGTGTTTCTATAGAGAATCGTTATTGCTGCTACGGTTTCTTTAGGTATGCCGTACGCTAGTAGGATTTGTTCCATCTTTCCTCTGTGAATGGAAAACAATAGCAGCAACAGCAACAGCAATAATAATGATGATGGTTGTAATTATAGACGTGAAGATAGTGACAATAATAGCAATTCTAATAAAAAAAAAAACTAAACATAAGAAAAGAAAAGTAAGTTTGTCTGTAATCTTATTTTTTAAAGAGTAAGAGCTGATTTATTTGCGCACAAGTATTGCTATTATTGGAGCACAGTTAAATGGTTTCAACTACTCCTTTTTAATAATGATAATTAAATTCAACACTATTCATAATTTTCACTTAGTTAAATAGTTCAAAGTATTGCTATATAACAAGAATTTGACATCAGTCATATATTTGCTCACAGTTACATGGTCAAACAGTTCTTGATCAAACATTCCTATTTGACACATACATGGGACTCTATCTTAAACTATTCAATAAGACGTACCGAGCACTGCTGGAGAAGAAGGGATGATCTCATAAGCAACGTTCACCGTAGGGCTCCAACACATGGACAGTGTTGGGTCGACCAGCAAGGACTTACATTCATCAGCTCTGTGCAGACTTCACGAGA
Source organism: Sepioteuthis lessoniana (assembly GCA_963585895.1). NCBI lineage: Eukaryota > Metazoa > Mollusca > Cephalopoda > Myopsida > Loliginidae > Sepioteuthis > Sepioteuthis lessoniana. The sequence goes on from OY757905.1 coordinate 80,224,600, forward strand.
GTGATGACCGATAGGGATGGATGGTGAGAGAATTTCCAGGGAACCCGTGCTGTCTGCATGATTTGATGATGAAGAATAAAAAACATCACAGAAATTGAGGACATATATTTTTGAGAATCCATAAAAATAATAGACAATTTATGACATCTCTTTTTCCATGTTGTTATATTCTATCGTTTCTATTTCTTCGATCGTCAGCTACCATAAAATATTTCACTTTTAATATCCTTTCTACTGATTACGCCATTTGCGGTCGTTTAAGAAATTAATTAAATATCGTATATTGAATATTGTTATTCGAAGAATTATTTGGTGTATTATCCTTATGTGCCACCTTTCTCGTACTAATTTTTGGCTAGAATGCTTTCTGCCCTTCTTCGAGTTGCCAGAAATTCTAAGTTGACGAAATAATCGGATTAATCATCTAATAAGGATTATACTTCACCTTAGAATTTCAGGCAACACGAGAGAAACTAGCGTATATATCGATCGAAAAATAATGATCAAGACAAGATTAAGATACTGATTTTAATAATTCATTGAATTATAACAAAGTTCACCTCGTCATTTACAATGATATTGAAAGACTGAGGACCAGACCGAATGAAAGACAACGAAATTTTGTCTCAATGATTCTTTGAATAATGTGAATACTTAATTTCAGAACACCCCGTCAGCGGGACTTAGAATACGCAAAGACTTTTTCCTCCAAAACATGAGTCCTGGGTAGGACACTGTAGCGAATCTGGTGGTAAGGTTCCAGTTTTGGAGCTTTGAGGAGTAGGGAATACTCCTTCTGTTACCATTACTCCTTGGTTAATTCAATTAGGGACACATCCATGGGTCCAAGAGATCTGTTTATTTGTATCCGATAGGACCGTGTGCAAAAAACACTTCAGAAACGACTACACAAAAAATGTAAATTCGATCGTCCAATAAATGTGAGTCTCTAACCACCAGGCATAAAATACATGTTGACATGCCGTTAAAATCAATCAATGAATCAATTCATTTCGGAAGTTAAGACCACACCGAGCTCAACTTTTGAAAAGCAATAATTAATTGCAACAACTTGCTTTAATGAATTCAACACAAGACTCCAGTCAGATGGTGGCCCCCGAAAAAGACGACTACGATCTTTTTCTTACTCAAAGACGAAATGAGTAATTTAGAATTTCTTAAAACTCAAAAACCAAATATCAACAAAAACAATAAAGTTATTGTGCACGACTGAATACTTCATTAAAAAGTACATTTTGTTTTGGTTTTTTTGTTGTCATTATTTTTTTGTTTTTGTGGTGGGGTATTTTTTTTTTTTTTTTTTTTTTTTTTACTTTACATGACAAACTCATCACAGCCGATATCTTCTTTTTGTAAGTTTCGAATTCAAGCAATCTAAATTGTTATATAGACGAACTTTTGTGCTTTTAGTCACCAAATGTTATAATGTGAGAAAGTTTGTTATAAACTATTCTCAGATTGAACTGGATACAACTTGTTTCCCGTCGAAGAATTTTCATTTGATTGATATTGAGAAAAACAAAAAGAGAAAAACAAAAAAGACTTCTGCTTCCTTGAACAATAACATCTGTCTTTGCCTTTATGTCACGACTTCGAATTGACTTACCAAACCGAAATTGACTGGCGTCACGAGTTTTATTTTGGTAAATGGTAACAGTCTTCCGACCGTCTCTCTACATATAATCCGTTATCGGCTGGAGAAAAAAAGCCGAGAAAGATTACTGACGTTCGAAGGAAAAATTACAGTGAAATCTTGAATAACAGTAAAATATTTTCCATAGACAAAAAAAGTATTTTGCATATTCCTCGCCATAAACGGTAAATCTGAATATTCTTTTCTGTTTATTCTTTTCTGTTTATTCTTTCTGTGTAATAATAAATCGCCCGTTTTATGTATTTGCTTGTTTTTCCTATTGTTACAAAAAGCAAATATTGACACCAAAAACATCTTATACAAGAGAATAGAGCAGACATCTTACCGGGCATTATATATATATATATATATATATATATATATATATGTGTGTGTGTGTGTGTGTGTGTGTGTGTGTGTGTGTGTGTGTGTGTGTGTGTGTGTGTGTGTGTGTAAAAGAATGACAACGAGAGAGTCAAAGATTTTTTTCATTGGGAATTGCTTAAAAACTGTTATAAGAAAGACTGTCAATGACTTCAACACTTATATAGTAAAAGCATAGTACCTGTAAAAAATGAGACAGTTATTTATGTATTGATTGATGCTTACACTCAGAATTAGTGCGCACACTCAGTGATATAAAGAAATTGCTGTCTGTATCCCCAGTAAGGGGTAAGAGTCCTCCTTCAAAAATTTCACTATACTGCATCTGGAGACATTCCAGTCCTTGTGATCTGGGGAGTTTGGAGTACTACTTCATTGCCATGACTCCCAGATCCAATCTAACCCACGGTGGTAATGATTGTTAGGGTCTCATCTATGGGTCAAATAATTCCGTTTGCAAATTATTTGTATTAGAGAGGAATGCTTGACATCATATAACCGTGCACAAAAACTCTTAAGAAACTTAAAGAAATAAAAATTTACATTCCCTAACCTCTTGGCATGAAATAACACCAACCAGTTTGACATCCCGTTAAAATCAATCAATCCGGATTAGAGTGAAGTGTATGCAATCAGCCTTTGATCAAAGTGTGGCACTTAAGATCAGAGTGTATTATCTGCAGCCTTGGAAACCCATGGCTATTTTAATAACTCTAAGATATAAAATATGCACATGAAAACAGTTATTACTTCAAAAAATATGAAAAAATATATATATATATAAATTTAAGTAAAACTTCTTGCACAAATGTTACGATGATTACTTCAATATTTTATCTTTATTTTTGTGATATAAATTTAAGTAGATTTACATGGGTATAGATACAGATCTTATCTTATGAAAAAGTTCAAGAGACATATTGATACCATGTATGGAACAGATACTAGACTGTCATTCTACTTTTTTAAGCTGCAGATGTACAGATGTATTCCCGTATAATCATAAATTATATAAATGTCGACGAAAGCAGTTACATACATCATAAATGTAGTCACCCAAATACACTCAGTATATATATATATATATATATATATATGCAATGTCTGTCTGAAAATTAACGAGACTTTGCGTACTGTATGAGCTATGGGCAAAAGAGGAACTGGTGAATTGTGTAAAAAATCTAACATGATATCATTGGAGAACATATCTGTAGTTATAGCTTTTGAATATTGAATATTTTTCACACGTTTTAGTTCATAACTCCGTTTTTTCAGATCCTTCAGCTATGATCATTGAGGAATGAGTGTTTTACACCGAGCAATGAATAAACTTGAAAATTTTGGTTCACCTTGAAAAATCATCATCAAGTATACGCAGATAACACCATGTCGTTCACATATATTTTTTTTTAGTGGCATGAGTTTCGAAGAGTGACGCGGGAAGGTGAAATACAACTCCAGAAGCTGAAGGTCTTCAACAACCAGAACTGAGTTCAACATTGAGCGAGCATAGCAGTTAGTGAATGGTTATCGTCTGCTGACTATTCGAAAGACTGCTAGTCGACTGAACATGAAAAAAAAAACAGTGTTTGGAAGATTATCACCGAAAGACTTGGGTATGCAAAAGGTCAGCATAAAATTGTCGCCCAGGCTGCTGAATGATGTTCTGGAGGAGCGCCGAGAGCAAGTGTATCTGGACATCATAGAACGTCTTCAAAGTGAATCAGATTTACTTTGTAGAGTCATCATTGGTTATGAGACGTGGATTTTTGAGTACGACTCGGAGACCAAGTATCAGAGCTGTCAATAAAAGTCTGCAATGTCACTAAAGAAAACAAGTCGATGAAAGTCAAAAATCAAAGTTATGTTCATCACATATTTCGATGTGAGGAGAAATGTTCTAGCCACACGTCCAGATGATCAATTAGCAAGTCTACTAAGAGAATCTGGGGCATATGCTTTACTCATTGTGCGAGAAGAGACGAGGGTTGTGGCAGGACACATTATCAATGCTTTACCATGACAATGGACCTGCTCACAACACCAGAAGCATCAGACAGTTCCTAACCGAGAGAAACATCGCCGTACTGAAGCAAACTTCATAGTCACCCGATCTTGCTTGGCAGGTATTTTTTCTTTTCTCCGTCTCAAAGGGATCATCAAGGGGGCCCGTTTTAAAGGTGTAAGAGGGCTGTAATGACAGATCTTTTGCCGTATGCTGTCCATGCGGAGGGGTTGGTATATATATATATTTTCATCATACAACGTGTGAAAGCACGTGCTATACCATATCCTCATCAGCCGCCATCCAGGGGTGATAACACAGTTTCGGTAGCGGAGGGGTTGGTATATATATATATATATATATATATATATATATATATATATATATATATATATATATATTAGTCTCATTGATTCATTCCATTTATTTTTAATTCCTCTTTGTTTTTAAGCAAGGTGTTTCAGTCGATACATTCTTCGACAACCCTCAAATTGATTCTCTGTTTTCATTTTTCCTACTGAAAGGCACAACTAATCCACACTGTTAAGCCTAGTCAACAGAAATGAAGATAATTGTCTGAAAATATCTTGCATAAGGAAGACACTATGTGCCAGAATTTAACAAGAAATATCAATAAAACCAGTTTGCCCGTGAAAGTCACCAGAGACTTCAATTCTGATATTAGGATTTATCCAACAACTCCGCCACATGATATGACTCAATATTTACTTTACGTTAGCTGGTTTCCTTCCCAAGGCTAAAGAACTTAGTTGGACCAACTATTTACCCATAGGAGGGGAACAGATTAATTCTCACCCTTCCCCAAAAGTATCAGCTTGAAGTGAAACTCAAACAGCTTCGAACAAGTTTTGAATTCGAGTCACCAATTCCATTTTTTACGACGATAACTGTTACACTAAGCGCGCCTCTTATATCGTCATATTTGTGTAGTTATTATCGACTTAGATGAAAAATTGTTTGATGAAAACTTGCTGCCTTTTTGTTTGTCCTAAACAAACAAACAAACAAACAAAAAGGCGGCAAGTTTTTTGTTTGTGTGCGCGCACGCGTGTGTGTGTGTGTGTGTGCGTGTGTGTGTGTGTTATCAGTGATACTGTGTCTACAGTGTAATTTACAAAATCTGATTAGATGAAATAGAAATTATAGCAACGTTATAATAATGATAAAACTGACCAAATCTTCGTTTTAGTTATAAAGATGAAGAATAGATTAAGATCTAACCAACTCGGCTCATTATCAGATGATGTGTTTAAAAACTTGTTACAATATACGCCAAATGCAGCTGTGAAAATGATTGATCAAAATAGCACAATAATGGTATAAATATGCAGATGAGAGTCGCAATTCTAAATATTTCGTGGTAAGAAAAAGGTAAAGTAGTGGTACACAATAAGAAGCAGTGCTTGGTAGATCTTCTAAATCGTCATCAGTTTTCACATATAAATTTAAATCGTCGACATAGAAGAGGAGGTTTATTTTTAGTTGTAGTTTTATATCTATTGTCTGCGGTTTGAAGTTCTACGGAGAAAAGAATTAGTGCTGTAAAAAAAAATGAAGAGAAGAAAGTGAGTCTCTTTGGAAGATTTTAATAATGTTCAAATTATTCGTTTTGAGTATGCCTTTTCCTGGATTAATCTCAGCTTAGTATGCCACCATTCCATGTTGTATTTTAATCATGTTATTATTAATGGAAATATCTTTAGATATTTTGACTCATAGAATCCATTCGTGACGTAAGCTATCAAAAGTTACTTTTATATCAATCTAAGAATTATCAAATTTTTTTTCTTTTTGGATTGAAAATTCCCCACCATCATCTTGTTTATGAAGAGCAAATCTTTGCAGCCATATGATTCTTTTCGTACTCCTTTTGTTCTAAGTGGAACATTAAATGAAATGGACAATTTGCTCATTTAGAATAGATGCTGTTATTTTTATATGATCGGAAGGCATGTGATTAGTTGGCAGTTGTTTTTTTCGATTGCTGTTTCTTTTGTTTTTGATTCGAGGTATCTTAATTCTTCTGAGAGCTTATCAGATATTTTTCAAGTTCTTTAATGATTTTTGAAATATGATTTGTCAATTGTTGATGTGCGGAGTATTTGTAAAGTAACCGGAAGTTTTTATTTTATCTATTCCCGGTAACTTACATTTACGTGTGCGTTTAAAAGTATCAATAATTTCTTCTATTGTAATATCTCCATACATTTATTATTCATTATCTTTATAAGATTCATTTATATTTTCAAACTATCTTGCTTTGTAATTATACGATTTCTTATGATTCCATGTATTACCCCAAAATGTTTCCAATTTATCCATCGTAGGGGTTTCCTTTACATATATTGTCTCTTTCCCAACTTTCAGCTATTTTTAGATCGTCTTGAAATATTTTCTTGTACCAAAAAAATTTTCATAACTTCGAATACGCCAAATCTTTAGTTTCTTCAGTTGTCTGGATATTATCAACAGATATTATTTCATTTTGTATCCTTGAATTACCATTATTTCCCTCCTTGTGAGTTTTTCCCACCAGCACTATCTAGTGGTCTTTCACAGGAGTTAGGATGATTGCAAGTCTTCTTGGGTCTTCAAGATTGTTCTAAATATTCATGCCGATCATAAAAATGCTATACTTTGGAAGTCTCAATTCTTCCTTTGATTTCCATTATTCCAGTCTCCTCTCCAGACTTTTAGAAACCGTTCCAACCGCATCTACTAGAGAAGGTGTCACCGTCACCCTCACGTTCCACAGTTTTTTAGTTCTCTAACAAAAGTCCAAATATTTGTCTATATTTTTGTTTTCTTTTATTTTTACTCTCTGAACCACCGGATCAGCAAAATCCAATAGACATCAAGATCACCTTTTCTATCTAGTCCTGTCTAGTCTTGTACTACATGTGTGCTATTTTGCTGAATTCGCTTATTATGGAATTAACTGTTTTATCTCTCACTCCACATAATCTACACTTGCAATCCTATAGCGTATTATCAACTTTCGCTTTAACATAATTGGTTTTTATGGTGTTATTTTTACTGCTATTAGAAAAGATTCAGTTTCTCTATCGTAGCCATGTCCAAGTCTTCTTATATGTAATCTCGCTAGTTTGTCACTTGAAATATCCGTCGAGTTGCTTTTCTCCCCATTTCTGTTACTTAGATTTTGTTGGTTTTCTGCTTGTTCTTATTGTTACTGGCTACCGTAATTAGTCTTTCTTTTCTGGTTTTAATATAATTCTATAGTTCTTGCATTGAAGTATCCACGCTATCTTCAATGCTGGTGAGTCTTCTTCCTTTCTTTCCTTGACATTATTTTTATTTGCTCTTTTTTCCTACAAGTTTTAACTGATGATTTTTCAATAAAGTCTGAGTGACAGCAAGTCTCCTGAGATCTTTAGAACTATTTTAAGTATTCTAACTGATTTCAACTATGCTGTATTCTGGATGGTTTCAAATCTTTCTCAAATCTCCAGTCCCCTAGTCTCTTTTCCAGGCTTTTGTGGCTGTTCCAAGCGAACCAATTACAACTGGTATTACCGTCACATTCACGTTCTACAGCTTTTTCAACTCTCTGCCAAGATTCAAGTATTTTTCTACCGCTTCTTCTGTGGTCTACTGGAAAAGCAAAATCTACTAAAGGATTAATTCTTTTCTTCTTGATAATTATCACTAAGTCTGGTCTTCTGGCCAGGATTAGTCGATCCGTTTGTATCTCAAAATCGCAGAGAATTTCATGAGTTTCATTTTCTAGGACAGATTCTTGTTTGAGCATATCCTATCTATCTGCATGGTCAAATTCCAATTTCTTGCACAATTCATCATGGATTAATTTTCCCACCCAATCGAGTGTGTTTTTATTCTTTTTGTGCCCGTTTCCTTCATTCACTTACTATATGATTAAATTTTTCATCTCTTTCGCCGCAAAACCTACATTTGATATCTCATTTGTATTATTAATTTTTGCTTTGATACAATTAGTTATGATTTTTTTGTAGTGATCTTAATAGAGAATGAGTTTCTCTCTTTAAGTGCCCTTTTCGTAACCATATCCACGTGATATCTTTGTTTGTCGCTAAAATTAGCTGCACAGTTGATATACTTCTCGGTTTTCTTAGATCATTTGAGTTTTGTTTCCTTTTCCTTTCTTTTTTTCCGTTATACAAAATCATAGTTTCACGAAAGACCACGTTAGCAAATGAATGTTCCTGAGGGGGAAAAGTATCAACGCTAAATATAATAAAGATTGAGAAAATTTACTATTGAAACTAGTCAAATGAAAAAATAAAACTAGATTAAAAAAATATATTTTCAATTTTCTCGATCTTTTGATTTTTTTTCCCGTTGTGTTACAATACCAATGAAATCTGTTAAATATAACTATGATCTCCAAAATCATCTTGAATCAGTTTAAAAAGACCGTGAATAACTTGCAAGTTTAAGAGAATGCTGTTCCATAAATCCCAGAGTTCTAAACTTAAGCAATAGGTCAGTAATTATGTAAAATGGACCTGTGAAACGATTGTTTAAAAGTCGATATCAGCTGAAACGTACCCAACAAACTTAAAAATTAAATTTTGATGTCGAGAAAAGGCCACATGCTTATTCGTTGCTTTTCTTTTGTCAAGAGACTCGAGAAGTTTTGGTGACGATGCATACACTCAAGAAACAAAGGTCAAACAAAGTTAGCCCCGACCACTGAAGGAAGTAACAAAAGAACACAAATGATGCAGTCATCGGGAATGTAATCTCTATGTGACCAAGAAAAAGTGAGTGAATGAACAATTAAAAATATATGAATAATGTTACAGACACTTCGACGTCATAACAGGATGATGCCCTCAGAACAAAATGGAAACATCATGGCGATGATAGACTTCATATGGCTAACCTTCGAACAATGCAAAATCAATCGTAGCAGTGTTCATTGAAATCTTTAGTCAATGAACGTAGCGAATAGTTTTCAGAAATGTCCTTCTACTTTATACTTTAAAAGAAATTTCAATGATACTACTTTCGTAGTCATTATATATATATATATATATAAATATATATAGTCAGCCACCAATAATTTGGTCTGTTGTATCACAACACTCCTCAGTGGCTAGACCCGCGAGATGCTTTAAGCTAAGATCGAAACCCAACTGACATAAAGTCAGCCGTACATCTTACCCCAGAGACATCGTCGTTGCGAGAGAAGGAATGCTATATATATATATATATATATATATATATAAATGTATATATATATGTGTGTGTGTGTGTGTGTGTGTGTGTGTGTGTGTGTGTGTGTGTGTGTGTGTGTGTGGTTTGGCAGCTGTCGTTCATTTAAGCATGTTTGATTAAATAATAAAGACACATTTTGTCTGTATAATTTAATTAAGATCCTTTCGAGTTTCCAGATAAGTGTCTTGGTTTTAGCTTGGAATTGGTGGATGAATTTACCAATATTGCCCTGAGCGCTAATGATTCTAGCTCCATAGTCTTAAATCTTAAAACTCATTCTATTCCTAAATCCCAGTTTCGAAAATTTTAGTTGAAAATACCGCTATAATTGCACACGAAATTGATAAGTTACGACTACAAATCCTAGAAGCCCTACATCTAAAATAGAAAATATCTAAAATCAATAGAATTAATGTTTTGAAATACTTTTAGAATTTTTTTTAACATTCCGTATTTCTTGATAGTATTATTTTCCGTTGATCACGTTCTGTTTTTTTTAAATCATAAGCAACTCAGTTTTATCAACTTATGTGTTTGCATAGTTTTGTTATCTCATAAAAACAAAACAAAAATCAAAACTCATTAAAAAAAAAACTCTTTACACATGCAAGCAACCCTTGATGATAGCCTGTGAAGGGTCTGAGGGCGCTCAGGACAATTTTGGTAAATTCATCCACCAATTCCAACTTGACATCAAGACACTAATCAGGAAACTCGAAAGGATCTTAATTAAATGATACACACAAAATGTGTCTTTACTATTTAATCAAACATGCTAATATATATATATATATATATATATATATATATATATATATATATATGTGTGTGTGTGTGTGTGTGTGTGTGTGTGTGTGTGTGTGTGTGTGTGTTGAAATAATAGATTGTGGTGAATCTGACAATATGATAGAAATATTGTGCGTCTCAACCGGTTTTAAATTATTTGATTTATCCAAACTTTCCACATATATATATATATATATATATATATATATATATATATATATATATATATATATATATATATATATATTATCGTTATCAACGTATGTTAAAGCGGGGTACATTGTGGTGAATCTGACAATATGATAGAAATATTGTGCGTCTCAACCGGTTTTAAATTATTTGATTTATCCAAACTTTCCACATATATATATATATATATATATATATATATATATATATATATATATATATATATATTATCGTTATCAACGTATGTTAAAGCGGGGTACAAAAGAAAAGCCGAACGTAATTTTAAATATGAAACTATTTTTAAAGAAATATGAAAATTAATATTCATTGTAATATTAAATTCATGAAGTCACCTTTTACAGCAAATTTCTATGGACGAAAATATCGAAGAAAGAAAGAAAGAAAGAAAGAAAGAAAGAAAGAAAAAGCTACAGCTTTCTGAATACATGAAATTGTATGATTTATATTTACCGTATTTGACAGCATATAAGGCGCACTTTTTTTTGTTAAAAATATCTTTTAAAATTCCCCTGCGTCTTAATGTAGGTTTAACATTTGCGATAGTCAGCCGAAATTATCTGCCGGGCAACTCCTATTTAGTTTAGACTTTTGAGTAAGGTTCATATACCAATCATCATAATTTAAAAGACTGCTATCATTGATAATATTCATTATAATAATTTCATTCAATATTCATTCTTTTTTTTATTTGTCCAGCTGAAAATGAGATGCGTCTTATACACCCATGTGTCTTATATACCGTCAAATGTGGTACATGAGTTTTTTACTTAGGTGAATGAATATCTAAAATGATTTACGAATAGACATGTTATACATTAAAATAGATTAATTCAATATATATCTTTAGTGATAATATTTCATAATTAGAAGAAGAAGAAGAAGAAGAAGAAGAAGAAGAAGAAGAAGAAGAAGATGATGATGATAATAATAATAATAATAATAATAATAATAATAATAAGAAGAAGAAGAAGAAGAAGAAGAAGAAGAAGAAGAAGAAGAAGAAGAAGAAGAAGAAATAATAATAATAACAATTAGAAGAAGAAGAAGAAGAAATAATAATAATAACAATTAGAAGAAGAAGAAGAAGAAGAAGAAGAAGAAGAAGAAGAAGAAGAAGAAGAAGAAGAAGAAGAAGAAGAAGAAGAAGAAGAAGAAGAAGAAGAAGAAGAAGAAGAAGAAACAAAATAGCATTAAGAAAATCAAATGAAAATTAGGAATACAAGTAGAAAAAGAGCAATACGGAGGAGAAACAGCCATACTTGATGAAATGAGAAAAGGTGTCAAAGAGAAAGTTAAAAAAGCAAGAACAATTGAAAGAAAATATGAAATAGAATCAATTGATAAGAAGCCGATAACAAAAGAAAAATTGAAGCAAAAAATCCAACTACAGGCCCATCGTATCCGAAGATAAGCAAACAAAATTCTTTAGGCACAACAAAATATTTCAAGACGACCAAAATTTCTATCGAGAAATAAGAAAAGAGACAGTAAAGGTAAGGAAACCTCAACGATTAAAGAAATGGAAACATTTTAGAATAATATATTGAGCCATAAGAAAAATATTAAGACACTTATAAAAACAATGAACAACAAATTTACGAAGATACTACAATAGAAGAGATTATCAAAACACTTAAGTACACACATAAAGTTACCTGGAATAGATAAAATAACAAACTTTTGGTTACTTTACCAATCCTCCGCACACCAATTATTGACTAAACTTATTTCAGAAATCTTCAGAAAGAACCTGAAAAAATACCTGCTTAGCTCACAGAAGAGGTACTGTACCTACAACCAAAAACAAAAGAAACAACGAGTGCAGCAAAAATCTACTCAGAAGAGTCCAAGTGATCTGAGGTAAGTTTCTTTCTCCTAAACTTTCGTAAACCACCACAAGCTAACGCTGGTGTGAAAAACTCGCGGACTCTTCTCCGAGGAACAGAAAGGATGCCGCAAGTAGACCAGTGGTAGAGGAGAGTTACTATGGACAGATCAATATATCCTCAAGCAGAGTAAAACAAGATGGAAAACCCTTGCTATGGCATAGATAGACTACAAGAAGGTATAAGATATGGTCTTGCAAAGCTGGATAAAAGACTGTCACAAAATGTACTAGATATCCGGCGAAGTCACAAAGTTTATCGATAATACCATGCAAAACTAGAGATTCGAACTGACTTCAGGAGGAACAAAGCGCTGATGCCACTCAATTACATGCTCAGGAAATGCACTGGCAGATAAAAACTTCATGAATTGCAAGAAAAAAATCAACTACCTAATGTACACGGACGATATCAAACTGTTTACTAAATTGATAAAGAACTTGAAACACAAATTCAGGCAGTGAGGATATATAGTCAAGATATAGGGATAGAAATTGGAATAGAAAAGTAGGCCATGCTAATAATAGAAGGCGGAAAACAACAAATGACAGAAGGAATAGAACTACCAAATAAAGAAAAAATCAGAACGCTCAGAGAAAAGGAAACCTACAAATACTTGAGAATATTCGAAGCAGACACCTTAAAACATGCGGAGATGAAAGAAAAGAATAAAAGATTAATACATCAGGAGAACAAGAAAACTTCTCGAAACCAAACTACATAATAGAAGTTTCATCAAAGAGACAAATACCTCGGCCGTCACCCTCGTAAGATACTCGCGGCCATTCTTAAAATGGATCAGAGAAGAACTAACAAATGGTTCAAAGAACAGAAAAAAACTCATGACGATGCATAAGGCTTTATATCCCTGAGATGGTGTAGACAGACTGCAAGTGTCGAGAAAAGGAGGAAGAGAATTTGCCAGTATCGATAGTGCCGATGCATCGATACAATGACTAGAAGACTACATAAAAAGCGCGGAGGAAGACTGATTACAGCCACAAAAAAAAAAATACAGATAACACAAGCATTAACAGAAATAAAATAACCAGGAAACAAAAATGGGAAGCAAAACAACTGCCTGGATATTTCAAGAGACAAACAAGTGAAATCTCCCATGAGAAGACTTGGACGTGGCTATGAAAGGAAAACCTTAAGAGAGAAACGGAATCTCTTCTGATAGAAGCACAAAACAGCGCCATAAGGTCTAACTATATCAAAACAAGAATTGACAAGACGCAACAAAATAGTAGGCTTTGTGGTCATAGAGACGAATCGATCGATCACATAATAAACAACTGCAGCAAATTGCCACAAAAAGAGTATAAGTCTCGTCACGACTGGATGGACAAGGCGATCCACTGCGAATTGTACAAAAAATTTTAATTTGACAATACGAACAAAGGGTATATGCACAACCCAGAATCCGTCCGAAAAATTAGACGCACTGACTCTACTGGTATTTTAGAATATAAACAGATCACCTAATCTCAGCCAGACGATCTGACCTAATAATTGTCAACAAAAAAGAGAACTTACCTAATTGTCGACTTCCTGTTTCGGTTGACCACTGAGTAAAATTGAAAGAAAGTGAAAAAAGAGAATTGAAAAAACTGTGGAACATGAAAGTGACGGTGATACCAGTTGTTATTGGTGCTCTTGGTACAGTCACCAAAGGATTGGTACTGGGACTTGGAAATAAGGGTAAGAGTAGAAATCATCCAAACTACTTCAATGTTAAGATCAGCCAGAATACTAAGAAGAGTCCTGGATACTTGAGAAGACTTGCTGTCACTCCACTGGAAAATTGCTCTTGCGGGGCAGCTCATCTCCTTTAATGTAAGTGGAAAAATACCACTCAAAACAAGCAGGAAAAAAACATAAATACATAGAATATATACAATCCAAAACGTCTCTCACTCTAGGTCTTGGATAACGACTTGGTGAAGGGTTATAAGAAAACGAAAGTGGTGCTAATAATAATAATAATAATAATAATAATAATAATAATAATAATAATAAGAAGAAGAAGAAGAAGAAGAAGAAGAAGAAGAAGAAGAAGAAGAAGAAGAAGAAGAAGAAGAAGAATGTTATGTTTTGACCTGTTGACCCGGCCAAAAATGCCATTCAAGGTAATGCACCAGAAGGAAGTGACACATTCTGATGGCATTTATGAGAGGAAATCACGTGGGCGGAAATTGGCTGATGAAATGGGACGAGTTAAAAAAAATCCCATTATACTTTCATAGACTGACGCACCGGAAGTGAGTGACCTCTGAACTGGTTATTTCCGCTCGATGACGATCACACAGGCCATTCCAAAGAAAGCGGAAGTGACACATCCCGGTCGCTAGATATCGGAAGACGTTGCGGAGGCGTGTCCATATCACCGCGTGGGAGTTTGAAGGTAATATAAGGCCGACGAATTGAACAGAGGACAGTTGAGTTCCGGTCAGTTGGGTTCAACGAACCAGTGGAGACAGGCGTGTAGAGTTGAGGAGGTAGTCGAGATGTGGTAAGGAAAGCCAGTGCTCCGGTTGAGCAACCATGGAGAACAAGAAAGACACAACGCTGACGGCCATAACTACGGGGTCAAAATATTTCAGTAATGTTCGGTCCCCAGCTCCCTCTCACACGCAAACTTGGAACAATCTTTCGAAACTTACAAATAAAGATGTGAGGTAAAATATTTTATAAAGAAGTCTTCCTGCGTCTTTCTGTGTGCGTCGTTTAGTCCTGCGACTTTATCATTGCATCTGTTTATGATCGCGTCGGTATGTATCCAGTATATATATATATATATATATATATATATATATGTATATTTCTGCACGAATCAGCAGATGACAATATAACAAGAAGAAGAAGAAGAAAGAGTATCTCAGAAGAACCAGAAAGCTATTCGTGACAAAACTATGTAGCAGAAACCTTATCAAAGGAATAAATACCTGGGCTGTACTCCTCGTAAGATATTCAGGACCATTCTTGAAATGGACCAAAGAAGAACTTAAGCAAATGGACCAAAGAACAAGAAAACTAGTGACAATGCATAAGGCATTACATCCAAGAAACGATGTTGAAAGACTATAGGTATCTAGAAAGGAGTAAGGAAAAGGACTTGCCAGCATTGAAGACAGCGTTGACGTATCGATACAACGACTTGAGGACTACGTAGACTACATACGCTGCGAAGGACTGATTGCAGCCACCAGAAACGATACTGACAACACAGAGATCAACAGAACAACAATAACCACAAAACAAAAATGTGAAGAAAAATAAATCAAAGGACGTTTTAAACGACTAATAAACAACATCTCACACGACAAAACCTGGACGTAGCTAAGAAAGGGAAACCTTAAGATAGAAACTGAATCTCTCCTAATAGCAACAGAAAACGCCATAAGAACCAATCATATCAATGCAATAATAGATAAGACGCAAGTAAATAACAAATGTAGGTTATGTGGTGATAGAAACGAAACGATCAATCACATAAGTGAATGCAGCAAATTTGCACAGAAGGAGTATAAGTCTTGACACGACTGGGTGGGTAAAGGGATCCACAGGGATTTGTGCAAGAAGTTAAAATTTGACCATTCGAACAAATGGTATATGCATAACCCAGCATCTGTCCTGGAGAATGACACACATAAACTCCTATGGGATTTTGACATATAAACGGATCACCTAATCTCGGCCAGAAAACCAGACCTTATAATAATCATCAACAAAAAAGAGAACTTGCAAAACTGTGGACTTTGCTGAACGGGCTAACCACAGAATAGAAGTGAAAGAAAGTGAAAAGAAGGATAAGTATCTGGACCTTGCTAGGGAATTGAAAAAATTATGGAACAAGGTGACAATTATACCAATGATGATTGCTTCTTTTGGTACAGTCACTAAAAGATTATTAAAGGGACTGGGGGACTTGAGACCACCCAAACAACTACATTATTGAGAACGGCAAGAATACTGAGAAGAGTCCTGGAGACTTCAGGAGACTTGTTGTCACTCAAACTCCAGTGAAAGACCATCAGTGTTAGCTGATGTGAAGCACTACAATAATAATAATAATAATAATAATAAGAAGAAGAAGAAGAAGAAGAAGAAGAAGAAGAAGAAGAAGAAGAAGAAGAAGACGAGGTGCATCGTCCTGAAACTATACTGGAAAATGAGACCTACAATATTCTCAGGAATTTTCAAATAAAAACGGATTAACCATTCCTGACCATAAAAATAGACGTTGTTACAGTCAAGAAAATAATTTGTTAACCAGTTGACTTCACCGTTCCAGTAGAACACTGATTCATATTAAGGTAAAGCGGAACACTGAACAAATACTTGGACCTTGCTAGAGAGCTAAAAAATAATAGAGCCGAAGGAGACAGTGATACCAATCAATATAAGATACCATGTGTGTGTATATGCAGAGAGAGAGAGAGAGAGAGAGAGAGAGAGAGAATTTGACATATATAGCGATAACCATTGAGTGCTTATTTTGTGTTCAACAATTAGTGAACTAGAAAATCAGACAATATTGCATCTAGTTGGATCGTTTTTGGATGCATTGTACACGATTTAGCTCGAATTTGTAAATACCTGGAGAGAGATACACATGTTAAGAGAAGGAGGGACAGAGAATCAAAGTAAGAACAGCAGCAACAATTACTACTACTTCATAGATATACATATATATCCATAATTATGTAAATAAGTCTACAGGCTAATGAAAAAAAATCACACGACATTTTTATCACAGTTTTATTCTTTGGGATCTTAATCCGTAATAAGTACTAATCTCAGATCAAACATTATACAAAGAAAATTACAAATCACAATTTAGTTAAGCTACTGATTTATTGTCACATATTTGCACTCATATCACAAAATAAATTTATATATATATATATATATATATATTCTCACACACACACACACACACACACACATATATATATATATATATATATTTATAAGTAAAAAAAGTTGACGACTGTCGTTGAGACCGATCCGAAGGCTCCCTTTTCAATAGCTACTACACCGAGGTTTGAGGTTGGGCGCAAATCCTCTTCCTGGATTGTTCCACTTTACCCTTGATACGTAGCTTATAGTGCTAAATGTTAAGCAAGGAGGTATCGAGTACCTTTAAACAAGGAGGTATCGAGTATTTGAGTCTTTGGTATGTATATACATCTATATATATATATATATAGAGAGAGAGGGGGGTGGAGGGAGAGATTGGACGCTAGTATATATATATATATATATATATATGCATAAGTTAGAACGCTTAATCAAGGAATATATGTTTATTTCGTTATTATATACGCATCTTTGAGCTTAAATACCAGCCAGTCTTCGTTAAATTTTATTACATTAAAAGCAACTGAACAGCACCTGAATCTTTGCCTTCTTTATTCACTTTGTAAGCGGTCACAAGAGGCACAGGGAGACTGAGGTGGCAAACATCAAACGGGAAAAAGGAGTAATAAAACATAAATGTATGATAAAATAAAGAGACCAGTGAGTTTTATTTGTATGAGAAAATACTAAAGAAATGTGAAATATTTGTGGTATTATTTTTTTTTAAGTGAAGGGAAAGAAATATATATCACAATTTGAATTTCTTTTCATGAAAGAAAGTCAGCTGAAATGCTCTTTGGATTGAAATACAGGAAAGTTTTTCGGTAGAAATTTTTCGAATGTTTTGTTATATGTAAATCTTAATGCATTTTTTTTTTTTTTGGTTTCTTTATTGTTTTACTTTTTCATAATTCGTATATGATACAAAATAAAAAGAAAATGTCACGAAGATTTCTTGTTGATTAAAATGTTGCCATTGTTTTATCGAAATTAATTTGACCATTTCGTACAGAAAGGAGTGGTAAGAAAACTAGTCAACTTTTAAAAAATCTCAGTGTGACGCGGGAGCCGAAAGATTTTATATATTTATGTATATCAGTGTAAGACAACCTTCACCTCAACTATCTCTAAAGTGTTGCCAAAAATTTTTCCAAAATTCTCCAACATATATGTTCAGCCTTAAACGTGTCAAGCAATAGCATTATATCTATATGTATGATGATTTAATCAAGTGATACCTTAGAGTGTCATCATTCAATAAGATTTAAGAATTACTGCTGAACAGAGAGAGAGAGAGAGAGAGAGAGAGAGAGAGAGAGAGAGAAAGAAAGAGAGAGAGTGAAAGAGAGAGAGAATCATAATGAAGCATACAAGTCTTCAATACCAGAGGTCAGTGTTGGAAATCACGGACAAAATCCAGAACATTAAATGTTGATTTTTAAACAGGTTGGTCATTTTCATGTGGAAAACTCGTGCAATAAAATGTTGGTATCACCATATCTGCAACTCATTTGAGTTGGAAGTGTACAAGGCTTAATAAATTCCTATGATTTTGAATAAAAACTAATTAAAAAATCATGGCATTGAGAAGAAAAATAGTGTGGTGTATATATATATATATGTGTGTGTGTGTGTCTGTGTGTCTGTGTGTGTGTGTCTGTGTGTGTATTGTGTGTGTGTGGTACATATATATATATATATATATATATATATGGGTGTGTGTGTGTGTTTGTGTATGTGTGTGTGTGTGAGTGTGTGTATACATATATATGTGTGTGTGTGTGTGTGGTGAGCATACATATTACTGTATATATGAGTGAGTATGCGTGTATACATGTGTGTGTGTGTGTGTGTGTGTGTGTGTGTGTGTGTGTGTGTGTGTGTGTGTGTGTAAAATATTTTTACTATTGATCTCTAACAATATGGTTAGGAATACTTCAGTAGGACAAATTAAAATTAGATAATTGAAAATAACTATTTATTTGTATGTTTTGTTTTTCTTTTACACCTTCTGGGAATACAAAATTTTCTGTTTCAAAATAAGTTTTGTTGAAAAAACATGTCATATCCAGGTCTTCTCCTATGCAATTTCACTAGTTTGACGCTCGAAATATCCATCCGGTAGTTTTCCTTCCCATTACTGTTTCCAAGTTTTTATTGCTTTTCTATTTGCTCTTATGTAGCCAATGATGTTACTGGCCGCTGTAATTAGTCTTTCTTTGCTCTTTTTAATGTAGTCCTTGTATTGATGCTAGTTTATCCTCTTCTGCCTTCTTTTCTTGACTCATATAGTTCCTCTCT
This sequence comes from Sepioteuthis lessoniana, assembly GCA_963585895.1. Taxonomy (NCBI): domain Eukaryota; kingdom Metazoa; phylum Mollusca; class Cephalopoda; order Myopsida; family Loliginidae; genus Sepioteuthis; species Sepioteuthis lessoniana. The sequence goes on from OY757905.1 coordinate 80,243,936, forward strand.
TGTCCATTTTAAGGATGGTCCCGAGTATCTTACTTATGGGACTGCTTTGTGTTATCTTTTTGATGGGGTTTCTACTACAGAGCTTAGTTTCGAGAAGTTTTCTCATTCAACTGAGGAACTCATTTCATCTTTTTCATCCCCACTTGTTTGATAGTGGCCACTTACAACTATTATTTAACTCCGCGCGATTTTTTTCCTACAAGTGTTTTCTGATGGTTTTTCATTAGTGTCTGCGTGACTGCAAGTCTCCTCAAGTCTTCAGGACTTTTCTCGGGATTCTAGCCGATCATAAGAATGCTGTATTTAAGATGATCTCGAATCATCCTCCGATTTCCAACTTTTCCAGCTTCCTTTCCGAGCCTTTGGGGACCGTTCGCTATTCATAATTTCTATCACCGTCACTCTTATGTCCCACAGCTTTCTTAGTTCTCTTGCAAGGACCAAGTACTTGTCTCTCTTTTCGCTTACTTTGATTTTCAAGCTGTGGTCCGCTCGGACAGCAAGTTCTCTTCTTTCTTTTATTTTATTTTTGTTACGTATCGATATTTACCAACCTCTCCTCTCGGGTAGAATATGACACAAGATCAATTTTTTAAGCGGAGTTTAACAGGTTTGAATTCAGAGTTTTCCTTCTCCTAGACTAGTTGCCTAACCAAGGCTGAAGAACCTAGTCTGCCCTACTATTTATCCATATTGGAGGGAGAATAATTGGATTCATACCTATCCCAAAGGTATTAGTGCTATGTGAAATTCAATCAGTCCCGTCCAGGATTTGAACTCGTGTCGCCGTATCCATTTCCTACGACGATAACCATTACACCATTACGTATCAGTTATCTAGCCTGGATAATGTGATCGGTTTGTATCTCAAAATCCTAGAGAATTTTATGCTTCTCATTCTGTAGTACGGGTTTGAATATTATTATAATTAATATTATTATAATTACACTCAGCAAATTTTTCATACCAGCGTCAACTGATGATCTTTCAGTAAAGTGTAAGTGACAGCAAGTCTAATTAGGTCTCTAGGACTTTTCTGTGTATTATTATTATTATCATTATTATTATTTACTCTTTTAGAGTTTTTTACATCAGCGTTAGCTGATGGTCTTTCATTGGAGTTTATGTGACAGCAAGTCTCCTCAAGTCTTCAGGACCCTTCTCAGTACTCTGGCCGTTCTCAACAATGCTGTAGTTTGGATAGTCTCCACTCGTCCTCCAGCTTCCAAGTCCTTCAGTCCCGTTAATACTCCTTTAGTTACTGTACCGAATGCACCAATCACGATTGGTATAATCGTCACTTTCATGTTCCATAGTTTTTTCGATTCTCTAGCAAGGTCAAGGTACTTATCCTTCTTTTCACTTTCTTTCAGTTTTATTCTGTGGTCAGCCGGTACAGCAAAGTCCACAATTTTGCAAGTTCTCTTTTTTTTTCTTTTTTTTTTTTTGATTACTATAAGGTCTGGTCTTCTGGCCGAGATTAGGTGATCCGTTTGTATGTCAAAGTCCCATAGGAGTTTGTGTGTGTGTCATTCTCCAGGATAGCTGCTGGGTTGTGCATATACCATTTGCTAGTATAGTCAAATTTAAATTTCTTGCACATCTCCTTGTTGATCCCCTCCTACCCAGTTGTATCTAGTCTTATACTCCTTCTGTGCTAATTTGCTGAATTATTATTATTATTATTATTATTATTATTATTATTATTTCTTGCGAATTTTCACACCGGCATCAGATGATTATATTCCACTGGAGTCTGAGTGACAGCAAGTCTCTTCAGATCTCTCAGAATTCAGACTAATTTTAATGTTGTAGTTTGTATGGTTTCGATTCGTCCGATAATTTCCATTTTCGTTTTCTTTAGTTTTCACATTATGGTCCGCCAATTATTATTATTATTATTAATAATTCTCCTTTCAAAATTTCCTGCCAGGTTTAGTTGGTGGTCTTTCACAAGTATTAGAGTGACAACAAATCTATTGGGGGTTTCCAGGGGTCTTCTCAGTATTCTAGCCGATTTTATCAATCCTGTAGTCTGTATGGTTTTCGCTATTGTCCTAATTATCAATTCTTCCAATCTGTTGGTTAGGCTTTTGAGGACCGTTCCAGTGGCACAAATTACAATCGATTTCACCAACAACTTCAAGTTCCGCAACTTTTTCAGCTCTCTGGCAAGATCCTGGTATTTGTCTATCTTTTCGCTTTCTTTCATTTTCGCACCATGTGGTCAACCGGAACAACAAAATCCACTCGATGACAAGTTTTTTTCTTGGTAATTAACACAAGGTCTAGCATTCTGGTTGAAATTGGATCATCGTTTTTTATCTTAAAATCCGAGAAAATAATGTCTCATCTTCTAGGATGTATATCCAGCAAGGCAATTCCCCATATGGAATTACCCAAGGCAAGTAACACCTAAGACAACACACTATATATAATAAGCCAATTAAACGTGCCATTCAAAAACACCCAGTACACGCGCACCCGAAACAACTCTCACTCAAGACAACCATTTATCTTAAAATACCCAAGACAACACGCCTTAAGAAGTCACCCAAGGCGACACGCCTTTTAAAGGCACCTAAAGCAACTCGAGTCCAAAGGAAGTGGCACTCGAGGCAACTCGCACTATAGACAACCCTATATCTGAAAATACCAAGGCAATATGCCATATGAAAACACCTAACGCAACACGCCATATGAAGGCGCTAAGGTAAATCGAACCCAAGACAACTCGCACTCGAGATAACCATTTATCTGAAAATACTCAAGGCAATACGCCATAGAAATGCACCCAAGAAAAACCAATTCCATAAGAAAGCACCCAAGGCAACATACCATGTGAAGGCCCCAAAGGCAACTCGAACCCAAGACAACCATTTATCTAAAAATACTCAAAGCAACACGCTTAAGGAAAAAGGTCATATGAAGGCACCCAAGGCAACTCAAACCAAGGCAACTTGCACTCAAGGCATCTTTATATCTGAAAATACCAAAGGCAATAAGCCATAGGAAAGCACCCAAGGCAACTCGAACCCAAGGTAAGTCGCCCTCAAGGCAACTTACACTAAAGGCAACTCAAACTTAAGAAAACAATTTATCTGAAAATAACCAAAGCAACAAGCCATATAAAAGCACCCAAGACCACACACCATATGAAGGTACCCAAGGCAACTTGCACTCAAAGTAGCTCGCGCTCAAGGCAACCCCATATCTGAATATACCCAAAGCAAAGCGCCATATAAAAAAGCAACCTGCACTCACTATTTTATAATTATTTTTACTTCTTGCTAATTTTCCCATGACCATAGCTAATGGCTTTCACTGCAGTTTGAGTCTTCAAGACGCGTTTTTGTATTTTGGCCGATCATAAGAATGCTATAGTTTGGATGGTCATGATTCATCGCCTGATTTCCAACTCTTCTAGCCCCACTTCCAAACCTTTGGGAGCCGTTCCAAGCACACCAATTACAATTGATATCATTGTCACATGTTCCATTGCTTTCTTAGTTCTCTGGCAAATTACAAATTCCTGCCTCTCTTTTCAATTTCTTTGGTTTTCACTCTGTTGTCTGCGGGAACGGTAAAATCAACTAGATTGCAGGTTTTCCGTGGTGGGGTATTTTATTTATCTTATTTTATTTTTAGTTGTTTTGGTGATTATCACTAGATTTGGTCTTTTGGGTGGGATTAGGTGATCTGTTTGTATCTCAAAATCTCAGACCATTTTATACGTCTCATACTCCCGGACGGATTCTTCGTTGTACATATACTATTAGGTAGTATAACCAAATTTAAATTTCTTTCACAATTCCCAGTGGATCGTCTTCCTGCCTATTCGTGTCTACTCTCATATTCTCTGTGCACTAGTTTTCTCTATTTATTTATTATGTGATTAATGGTTTCGCCTCTATCACCACATAACCTACACTTGCTAATCTGTTGTACATTATCTATTTTTGTGTAAACATAGTTGGTCCGTATTGCGTTGTTTTGTGCTGCTAATAGAAGAAATTATTATCTAACTCATTCGCGAGTTTTTCACACCAGCGTTAGCTGATGGTTTCCCACAGAGGGCTGAGTGACAGCAAGTCTCCTCACGTCTCCAGGACTCTTCTCGGTATGCTGGCCGATTGCAACAATGCACTAGTTTGAATTGTCTCCATTAGTCCTCTTATTTTCAAGTCCCCCAGTCCCTGTACTAATTCTTTGGTGACTATACCAAGCGTTCCAATTACAATTGGTATCACTGTCACCTTCATATTCCATAGTTTTTTTTTTCAGTTATCTAGCCAGGTCAAGGTTCTTATTTCTCTTTTCGCTTTCTTTTAATTTTACCCTGTTGTCAACCGGAACGGCAAAGTCCACTATTCAGGAGGTTTTTTTGTTGTTGTTGACTATCGCAAGGTCTGGTCGTCTGGCTGAGATTAGATGATCCATTTATATCTTAAAATCCCAAAGAATTTTGTGCGTCTTATTTTCCAGGATAAATTCTGGGTTGTGCATATACCATTTGTTCGTATGGTCAAATTTAAATGTCTTGCAGAATTCCCAGTGGCTCACCTTCCCCCCACCCAGTCATGCTATGTCTTATAATCTCCCTGTATTAGTTACTGCATTCACTTATGTGATTGATTGTTTCGTCTCTATCACCCTATAATCTACATCTGCTATTTTATTGCGTCTTGTCTAGTCATGCTTGGACATAGTCCTTATAGGGTTGTTTTGTGCTGCTCTTAGAAAAGATCCCGTTTCTCTCTTAAGGTTTTCCTTTTGTAACCATGTACAAATCTTCTCGTGTGATATTTCGCTTGTTTATGGCTTGAAATGTCCATGCAGTTGTTTTGCTTCCCATTTTTGTTTGCTGGTGATTTTATTTCTGTTGATGCTTGTGTTATCTGTATTGTTTTTGGTGTCTGCAATTAGTCTTCCTCCGCGCTTTTTATGTAGTCTTCTAGTCATTGTATCGATGCATGGACACCATCTTGAATGCTAGCAAATCCTCTTCCTCTTTTTCTCGACACTTACAACCTGTCTACGCCATCTCTGGGATATAAAGCCTTATGCATCGTCATGAGTTTTTTTTTTTCTGTTCTTTGAACCATTTGTTGAAGTTCTTTTCCTAGTTCACTATAAGAATGGTCACAAGTATCTTACGAGGGTGACAGCCGAGGTATTTATCCCTTTGATGAGATTTCTGCTATGTAGTTTTGTTTCGAGCTGCTTTCTCGTTCTCCTGTGATATTGCCTTATTTATTCTTTTCTTTCATTGCCTCATGTTTCATGGTTTCCGTTTCCTTTTCTCTGAGCATTTTTATTTATTTGGTAGTTCTATTCCTTCTGTCATTTGTTGTTTTCCGCTTTTCATTATTAGCATGACATACTTTTCTCTGCCAATTTCCATCCTATATCTTCACTGTATATCATTACTGTCTGAATTAGGGTGTCCAATTCTGTTTTTTATTTTTGGCAAACAATTTGATGTCCCCCACGTACATTTGGTAGTTAATGTCTCTTACTATTTATGAACTTTGTATCCGCCTGTGCATTTCAGGTGTATGTAATTGAGTGGCATCTTCGCAATTACAAATAGTAATGGTGATAACGCATATGTCTGGAAGATCCCTCTCTGGATTTCTCACCACAGTAAGCTTTTTTTTCCTAAAGTCAGTTCAAATCTCCCGTTTTCCATGGTATCATCGATAAATTCTATAGACTTCGCCGGATATCTTGTACATTTTAAGACGATCTATTATCCAGCTTTAAGGGACCCTACAATATGCTTTTTTTTTAGTCAGTCCATGCCATTGCTACATTTTTTCGTCTCGTTTTGCTTTCCTTAAGTATGTGTTAGTCAATGTATAGTTCACTCCTTTTCCTCTGGTTCTTTTGCAGCATGCTTTCTGTTCTTTTTATTATCCTTTTACTCATACCAGTTTTAAATGATGATATGTCACTGAAGTTTGAGTGATACCAGTCTTGTCAAGTCGCCTTGACTCTTCTAAGAAATCTTGTTGAGTTTACCGGAGCTGTTGTCTGGATAGTCTCGATTCTTCCTCTCATCTCCAGTTCCTCCAGTCTCTTTTATAGGTCTTTGGAGACCGTCCCAAGGGCAAAATTCACTAGATAACAAGTTTATCTATTATTTTTACATTATACTGGCCTTCTTGCTGTAAGTGTGTCGTCTATTTGTATCTCAACAAGATCTACAACAATCTATCATGGAAATGAATTAATCAAACTTGGGAAATGCAAGTGACCAAAATATAGAGATAAAAATAGCAAGAATAACAGAATAACAGAATATTACTGATATATATATATTCTACGCACAAATCACTAGGCCCTGTATAGTCTGACCAATATTTTTTACCTTCTCCTTTTACTGTTATCTTTATGAATTGAGAATTTGAATAAGACCGTAGAAGGAAACGTCTGAAACATTTTGATAACATAAAAAAGTGAACTTTTTTCGATTTCGATAGACTTGCATCTGGACAACCCCAAAAAATGGAAATTGATAATGGCATTCAGCGTCTTACAAAGAATAATAGAATCATAGAACCCATCTATCCAAATATATGATTTAAACCAAAAATATAACAAATTAGCAGCTAAGAATTTTGAAAGAGGGTCTCCACTAGGATAGAAATGGAAAATATAGGGTAAAAATCTCTATTTTTCTGACAGAATGACAGATGTCAAACTGTCATCAATTTACAACAATGCAAGTTAAGGACACTCAAGTTTGATGATGAAATAAAATCCTTCGTTGGAATATTACAAAATAATTACATTTCTCAAAGATGATCAAAAATATTTGATACGCGCGGATAGAATTCAAGGGATTTGAAATTTACCAATGTCATTAGAAATAGAGTTTTGAGGGTTTCTTGTGTGTGTGTGTGTGTGTGTGTGTGTGTGTGTGTGTGTGTGTGTGTGTGTGTGTGTGTGTTGGCTTTGTTGTTTTGTTCTTTATTTTTGTAGGCAGTGTTTTTTTTTTGTTTTTTGTTTAAGGATTTTCTCGACCTGAAGAATAAAGTAACATATTTTTCCGACAAATATAGCTGCCCTTTCTGTATTGATCATTACACAAAGCGACGATAGTTCATTATCCTCTACAGCTGCAAGTCAGTGTCAGATTAGCCGATTATGCATTGATCTATAAGGACAGAATCATAGATGATATATTTTTTAAGCTTTTTTTCATACTGCTATTGATCGGTGATAAGAATAAAGAGAAGACAGAACACACATATAGTCATAGATACATACGTAGATAGAGACATACATACACTCTTACATACACAGATACATACATACATACATACATACATCATCATTATCATCAAGTTGCATTGACAACACGGATTTCCCTGACTCTTTCTCTTCATCAGTCCTTATTATCTATCCCTCCTGGTAGGTCTTCCAAACAAGATCCTATGTCCGTAAAGAACTGAGGTAAATAAGTTCTTGCCAGCCGACCAACACTGGCACGTCCATGTGTTGGGGGTCCAAAGAAGAACGTCACTTATTGTCCTTGCTTTTCTAGCAGTATCTCGTATGTCTTGTTAGTCTTACGTGGATGGTTATATACATAGATACATTTAAGCGTATCTTTGTTCTCTGTTTTAACTATGAATTCATAATTATTAAAATATGCTTCCATAGATTCTTAAGTTGATTACTGTTGTAACCCCGGATAGGGTCACTAACGAAAACGCAAACACGGATATTAGATAACAGATTATATTACACAAGAAAGATAGAGTTACATAGAAAAGGTAAGAAGTCTCGTACTGTTCGGATAACATCGTTATTGATCTGCCACTCAAGCAGCGAAATCTCTGGTACTAATAACGGTGAGAAGAGTCCATTATGGTAAGATGGGTAAGGCTCCCACAACAATTACAATCCTCACAGTTTTACTACATCCGTTTATATTATATATATATTTTTTTTAATATCACTATCCAACAACTATTGCTTCCAAAACTATTATCTTGTATTCTGGAAAAGATTCTAATCATTTGCTATAAAAGCTTTGATTAATTAAGCCAAACTAATTTACTCTTTAGATTAATCATTAAGATTCCTAATCATAGGATAGATGAGCAAATAAGAATAACTATACTGCACTGAACAACCCATGATATTGACAAAATTAAAATATCATTAACATGTTTTATTGCAGCCAAATGCATTCTAAATATAAACAAAACAAAAAAAGTTATTAAAAACATTATTCGCTGATACATATAACTTACTGATATTATCAAACGCTAAAGATCTTTTATCTACAATAGAAAACTTTAAGAAGTTAACAGTATCGTCGTTAGGAATGTCTCACCTAAAAAAATAAAAATTCTTTAAAATTGTAATGTAAAACAAATGTTGTTTAGGATTTCTCGTGTCTATTTTGAGATTGTTTCTCTTAAACGGATTATAAAACAGTAAATCCATATATGTCAACCCCTAATACTCCTGGAGACTAACATATCACTCATATTATACGAGACCCTAAAACCCCCAAAATCTTCCAGGGATCAGTCATCATTTGATACGTAACTCTAACACTCCAAGTATCAAAACTTAGCACTATTTGTACACATATCACTCAACGTATCACACGAAACGCTTACACTCCAACTTCGACAACGACTCTTTGATATCAAAAAAATCTTATCGTATAAGTTGCAAATATGAAAATAAATTTGAGAAACTCTAAATACTAAAAGCTACTAGGATAAATAAAGAATAACCCGCATAAATAAAATTCCCATCCTGGGTGTGGGGGTATTAAAGTATATTCATGTGCAATACCCGTGATCTAAGGCGAAGTTACAGCTAGGTGATCCCTAACTGATGTTTTTCAAACATTAAACCTAACACAATTTTTAAGGCGTTTACACCTGATTCCACCAGCTCGTGATGCACAACCTATTGAAAAAATTTTCGATAAAACCACAATGTTCTTGATTTTAAAAACAACACCACGACACTTAACATTTTTGATCATGACCAATAATAATCGAAAACTCTCAGACACGAAAAAATTAGACTAGGTTTTGTACAATCCTGATCTACATCTGTGAGATCTTACACGCCAGCAAGAAAAAGAGAATAAAGTATTCAACAAATAAACTCAATAAACAACTCTTGTCTAACATATTTAGACTTCAATTGTTTTTCAAGAATTTTTTTTGTTTCAATGTACTTATTTCAGTAGTGAATATTAATCCGAAAGTTTTGTTTGAATTTTTGTTAGACGGAGCCAATTTTTTACAACGTCTCAGCTATTTATCCTCACCTGCCTTTTTCAGGTGTTCTTTCTTTGATCATATGGAACTTATTTATCAGGAAGTGTGTTCCGATCGTATTACTACAGCTTTTTTCTCCCAAATGATTTCACAAATATATATATATATATATATATATAATTCAATTAGAAGAAAACTCAAACCTGGTTAAGTTGTTATAAATTTATGTCGGCAAGGAATATCTTTATACTCTTCGTCTCATCAGATGACTCCACACGTTTAATTTGAGGTTGAAAAACAGTAAATATGGATTACAGTCTATATATATGTGTGAAAAAAGAAGGAAGAAAAAACCTATATAAATTTGAATTCTCTGGCGAAAGTAAAAGGGGTTAAAACAATAAAGTATTAGAAAAATTAAGAAACCCATTGTCTGACAGAATATTACTGATATATAAATATATATATATATATATATATATATATATATATATATATATATATATATATATATATATATGTGTGTGTGTGTGTGTGTGTGTGTGTGTGTATGTGTGTGTGTGTGTGTGTACATTCATAACTGTTTGTGAATAATGCAGACGCGTACGTGTGTTTTTTTTTACTGGGTTTTTTTTTCAGTTTGCCGTACATGTAATAAGGTTTGTCAATTTTTGTAGGTAATCTAGTTTGTTCTTAACTACGGTGACATTAGCTTTTCAGTCAATAATATGATATCAATCTGGTATGTCTAACCACGCATGAATGGAGAAGATCGGGAATAGACCCCGATGGAATGAGTTTTGAATAATAGACAGGGAAAAACACTGGCAAATAAAATGCCTGAAGGATGTTGTCCGCATGATATACCGAGTTGACTCTATCAGCAGACTTAGTATTAATACAAATAGCGTCTGGGAACCTTTGATCAAAAATCTATTTGTGTCTATGACCCTGGAAAAGAAGAGTTCACCTGTTCAAAGAAAAGAAACTTTGAAATCTAATGCCAATATGTTGTGATTCGCGTTCGCTGTTGGCTTGGAAATATGACTTATAAATCGTTTTGTTGAATGTGAAATAATTTTGGTTTCTTCAAAGTTATGAATGACATCAATTTGTAATTGAAATTTATAATGGGTTTTTGGTACTCACTGTTCCTTCAAACTAGTTAAAATACGGCAGTGAATTCCTCATTAGCGAACCAAGAACACTCATAGAAGGTCAAAGGATAAATAAGCAGAACTTTTTTCAAAATGTTCATCAACATAAATAAGGAAGATATTCCGACTACAGCAAATAAAAGGATTTTAAATAAATGGAACATTACACAGTGAAAAGTTTAAATAAAAATTCAACTAATATTATTAAATTTTCTTATATATATATATATATATGTATATATATATATATATATATATATATATATATATATATATGTATGTATACACGTATATATATATATATATATATATATATATATATATATATATATAAATATATATAATGATAGTTTTCATATCCTAAATACTGAGACATCTTCATTTATACATAGAGGAAACTACATCATATATATATATATATATATATATATATATATATATATATATATATATATATATATATATATATATGACAATGTCTGATCTTAGGTAGTGCATGCTATTTGGGAATATCTGAAGAATAAGACTTCAGTAGCCAGTAAAAAGCTCTGATCTTATCTCTATAGAATATTTTTCTGTAAAGAGTACACTTTTTTCTTGCAATATTCCTCAGATACAAACCAGAAGATTGATAAGCAGCGTAAGGAAATTTATAAGAATTGAAGAAACATCAAATACACCGATGTTGGTGAACACGAGACTGTTTTGTTGTTTTTTGTTGTTGTTTTGTTGGGTTTTGCGGGGGGGTATTTTGATTATATTTTTTTTGTTTTCTTTGTAGGGGGGGGGGCTTTGTTTGCAGTATAACTAGAAAGCTGCAGAAGCATAGCAGTTTATAAAAAGATTTTGCTATAAATTACTTTCCATATAAAGTTGACTTAAAAATTTTTCTTGTATATTTTCTATTACCTCTACTCCCAGTTGTACAGGGTATGACATAAAGAGCTCCTACACTTTAAACTGTCATCAGCGTGTTGCAAGGGATCTTAGGCAAGCGGTGATAGTAGATCCATCAAACTAATTTCCAATCATATTTTTGCTTTAGATACGATAAGTTACGATCGCGGCTTGGATTGGTGCACACTGTGCGTTTGCTGCTGAAACATTTTTTGAAAATTCGTCAATCTGTAATTGCTACACAAACAGCTTTTGGAGCTCATTAATCTTACGTCGGAATGATACTGTTCAGGATAGAAAACCTATACGGCTGAGGGTTTCTTGGGTTGTTATTCCTACATGTTAGAGAACCTCATTATTGTACATTTATATTTGCTTTTTCTTTGTAATTTTTCCTAAGAGATTTTTCTCTTTTTTTCAAACGATTCTATTGAATACAAATAATTTCTAAACAAATCTATTTGATCCATAGATGATACCCTAACAGGTACTCTCACTCCAAACCATAGCCTTCTAACTAAGACTGAGAACTTTTTCACTTTCACCATTTTATGCTACATATTTTTCTGAACATTCTAACAATTTTTCGTTCTCTTCGTAAAGAAAGTTAAAGGCTTACTTTTAATCTAATTGCCTTCTACTTCTATCGCAGCACTGGAAGAAAAATATTGATCTTTTAATCTCTTTCAATTTCGATAACAACCGTCAAATTGAGTGTCAACGAAACATGTGCAAAAAGAGTGAATTTTATGCATCTCACCGTTTCTGCCATTTTGTTTAACTGCAATACTTCCTTTTGTTGTCGCGATTCAGAAAAAGGTTCCCCTTTCAGGCCTGATTCGAATAATACGTTGTCTGAATGTTCGCATCGCCATAAATTGCTTTCATACGTTTGGGAATCAAGATTGGCCTACAAACTTCGAGTGTCCAAAATTTTATTACTGATTATTGCATCATACGTAACGCGGATGAAACACTTTTGACTAACGAACGTTATAACGCAATATCACCAAATAGCGAACTGACTCTCAGCACCTTTCAACAGGACGTTATACATTACCACATACATCGTGAAATATCTTTTTATCTAAAACGTGGTTTCTCTATGTAGTCCAAATAGACCCCATGAGGATGAATAAAATTTTTACAAGTCCGATAAAAGCATAGGAGTTCACAGAGGATTAATTTACTAGTTTGAATTTTGTAAATCCCTTAATATATATCCTGGCCAAATTTGGTTTATACATGTCTACTTTAAGCCGACAGAACTTTCAGAAGAACGTCTTTTGGATAACGGCTTGTTTATCTATATAAATCACATTAGGAATTTGCAAGGGAACGTTAGAGCATGATTCAAGGATATTCTAAACATGGAAATATGTGAATGGATTATTTTACCATTTGATACTGAAATGGAAAGTGTAAATTTAGACTCCTTTCTTAATGAAAAATTTATGGGAACGGTTTTCGATCAGGAAGCGAAGTTTATGTACACATTTATAGAAAATGAATATAACTAGACGAACATAAAATCTCTTGCAAAATATCTGAAACCTTGTACAACTGTTGAGCCCATTTTACTTGCTTTTCTATACTCGTATATAATTGAAACTGGGTTTATTTATATGCATTACTTATTAAGCTAACAGTGAAGCACTTAAAACATAGAAGGCGGTGATGTCTGTCACAAACCTTCAATATAATATTCGTGATCTTCTTTGTGCCTAATAAACCATGAAAAATATTATTCAAAAATTAAAGGTGCGTTTGCATTTATAATTTGCTGGGTCTTTTCTCACGTTAATTTACTATAATATCATACACACATGAGTTAAAGGGTGAAGTGAATTTAGATTGATTGATTGACTGATTATAATGGTATACCAATCCGTCAGGGGTTATTTTATCCCATTAGGTTAGTGAATTGCAGGCATTGTACGTCTGTATTTACATTTTAGTGTAATTTCTTGAATATTCATACCTACGTCTGTATTTACATTTTAGTGTAATTTCTTGAATATTCATACCTAATACAAATTACTTCAAACAGACTTAAATGTTATGAACTTAGTAAAAAACAAAAAGATTTTTGCAAAACAATTACCCATATATATATATATATATATATATATATATATATATATATATATATAAGTTCTGTTAGTTAATTTTGAAAGTTCTTATTTTCACTCTATGAAAGCTGGTGCACGTTTAACACAGGCAATATTCCGTTTTTGTTCAAGTTGTTTGGTATTTAGAAAGAAAGTTTGAGCTGTAAGCATAAAACAGAACCCATAAATTTGCTTTGGTCAACTTTTATAGTTGATGACCCGTGGCGATCGTCTCTGATGTCAATTTCTGTCTGCCGTTACTGCAAGAGATTACAATGGTGTACAAATGAATATATAGACACTTTCAGGTCAGACTCACTCGTTTAAACTAAGGATTAGGCCTTTCAAGTATGCAAATCACATTATTGTTCCCGGAATGCACCAGAAACATAATCAGCAAACCGTGTTCAAATTTGGCCTGAGGTTTCTCGGACGTTTTGCATTCCCAAGGAAAAACAAGTTTTTTTCCTTATTTTTAACTACAAATAACTAGTCTAAATCATCAACTCTGACATTCCACAATAATCTATAAAGTTTTAATCAGATTGATTAATTATGTTCTACATGACAACACGTCTGGAACATTTAATGAGCAGAGTTTAGGGAATTATGCATATTGTACCTTTTTATTTATATTTTGTGTAGTTTATTAAGAGCTTTTTGCACACAGTTCATACAAATAATTTGCAAATAAATCAATTTAATCGATAGATGGGTCCCTGATAGATACTACCTCTCCAGGTCAAAATCGACCTGGGAGTAATGGCCATGAAAGGTACTCTGCACTCCGTAGAGCTCCAGAACTGGAGCCTCACCAGCGGATGAAGTTCAGTGTTATGCCTAAGACACCCCTCTGCAGGTAATACTGTACCAGTCTCGCGAAAGAAGAACGAAGAAGCAGAGATGATAGAATGTTTTGAGTTGGCCCTATACTGAAAATTCTGTATCTCCCTCTGTGTATATAGCCATTCACTCTACGATTTCGTGCATTTCGAAATAAAAGAAAAAGAAAAGAAGCAGGTTATATTTTTATAATGTTGTGTCTCTTCATTCTCGGTTTTCAACACTCCAACAGATATACACATATATATATATATATATATATATATATATATATATATATATAAAGAAAAAGGCTGAAAAATAAAAACCAAATTGTTGAAATTAATTCGTATGATATATTTCACATATATATCTCTATCAGAGACTACAAAATTGCATTTGCATATTTTTATATCAAATGATATTCGTTGTCGTTTGAAAATGACGAAACTTATTAATAAATTGTAAATTTTATATTCGTTTTCTGTTTTAGACATATTTGTTTACCATATTTCAGATGTTATTATTCAAAGTATTCATTATATATATATATATATAGTGTTCGCCAATGGCCCGGGAGACCTGGGTTCAATCCCAGGTCGAGTCATACCAAAGACTTTAAAAATGGAACTTGATACCACCTTGCTTAACACTCAGCATTATAAGGTACGGTTCAAGGGTAAAGTGGAGCAATCCAGGGAATGGAGTAGCGCCCTCCCCTACACCTTGGTGTAGTAGCCATCGAAAAGGGAGCCTTCGGGTCACCCTCGACGACTATATATATATATATATATATATATATATGTGTGTGTGTGTGTGTGTGTGTGTGTGTGTGTGTGTGTGTGTGAATTTATCCAAGACCTCTGCCACGGACAGAATATAACACAGTCAATTGTTAGGCAAAGTATCGCTAGCTACCTGGCACACACGTGTGGCTTGCATTCTTAGATGCATTTTACGATCGTTTCGATTTTCTCAGTTGCTCAATTTCATTGCTGCCCTGTTTCATTTCAATTAGGTATGTTCAGCCGCTTGTCGTGGTATGCCAAAAATGTCTTTTAACCGAAGGCTAATTTACATATCTAGGCTTCCTCTTGTATTTGTGTTAAGAATCCAAATAATTTTCTCCTCGACATTAGGTTATTCCATGATATTTTTCCTCTGCATGGCTTGCAGAGCATTATACTTTTACTCTAAATAATTAAATTTAGTTTGTTCAGTACTTGCATAAAAAGTAAATCTTCCAAGCTGTAGCCGTGCCAGTACAACTGTATAGTTGCACCACTTGGACTCTTACAAAACGCTTGGAGAAAAGACTAGACACTAACTCTACAAGGGTGTTGCGTTCCGTTTTGAACAAACCCCGGAAGTAGCACCCAACAAAGCAGCAGTTGTACGGCCACTTACCTCCAATCTCACAAAAAATTTAAATAAGATGGGCAAGATATGCGGCCAGAGCGGTTAGAATGTTCGCCAATGGCCCGGGTGACCGGGGTTCAATCCCAGGTCGAGCCATACCAAAGACTCAAAAAATGGTACTTGATCCCTCCTTGATTAATACTCAACATTTTAAGGTATGGATCAAGGGTAAAGTGGAACAATCCAGGGAAAGGAGTAGCGCCCTTCCCTACATCTCGGTGTAGTAGCTATTGAAAATGGAGCCTTCTGGACACCCTCGACAATATTTATTTTTTACTTTACATTACAGTCAGAATAAACGTAAGGATGGAAAGCAATGAACGTTTTAATATATTTGCTAAATAAATCCCGTCTGACAGCCAGTGATGTATAAACAATTCGTGTATAAATAAACACGGTGTAAAGATTTTTTACTAAGCAAAAGATAACACTAGAATCTTTAAACATATTCTGCAGAATCGTAATTGATATTCCACTCTAAAGGAAGAATTGCCTCATCAGAGGAAGAGAAGAAAAAGTATTAATTTATTGCAAATATTGTAAATGATAAAATAAAAATGATATCAAGGAGCGCTCGTGAAAAAAACATCATAAATCAGAAGAAAAGAGACAGATAAAATCACTCTCGTGTAAGATAAATTACAATATTAAAAATTCATAACTGTTTTTAAATTCCTAACAATAGAGTTATTATAACATACTTCATGATTAACTCAAAGTCATTTTATTAACTGGAAATCTGTGTTCGATTATAAGTAGAAACTAATACTTCAAATGCCAATTTTCCCTTTGATTTTTCATTTATTATGTTAGTTATCCCTTCAGTACTTGTACAAACGGGAAATCTTCCAAGCTGTAGCCGTGTCAGTACATATGTAAGGTTGCACCTCTTGAACTCTTACAAAACTATTGGCGAAAAAGTTAGACGGTAACTCCAGAAGGGTGCTGCGTGCTGTTTTGAACAAACCCCAGTATCACCTGTCAAAGCTGCAGCTGTACGGCCACTTACCTCCCTTCTTGCAAGCAACCCGAGTAAGATTAGCTGGGCATTGCTGGAGAAGTTAGGAGCAACTCATTCACCTATGGACTTCTACACATGGGCACACCGGTGTTAATTGACCTACAAAAACTTATATTCATCAGCTGTCCAGACACTGGATGCCATCTAGGGAAATTACCAAAGACGATGGCCGATAGGGATGGATGACGTGAGAGAGTCAAGGGAATCCGTACAATCAACATGCTTTGATGATAATGATGATGACAAGCAGGTGATTGTCACTAGTGTTCAAGTGACAGTAAATCTCAGGTCACCAGGACTCTTTAAATTCTTTTAGACCATTGGTTCTCAAACATTTTACTTTTTGCGGCTTTTGTAACCAAATTTTGTTTAGAAGTTATTCGAAATGGAATATTGAATTATATCTACACCAACAAATAGAATTATATATATTTCTTCTTTTAAATCAATATTTTAATCCTTATGATTAAATAATTATCTTTTTTTCTAAAGATACTTCATAACCTATGATAAAAAGTGATATTTTAGAATTCAGTATGTTTATAAAATAATTTGTTTAAAATATAATTGCTTTTAAATGATTTCTTTCGTGAAAATATGATTATATACTTTGTTAATGACGCTGAAAAGTTCCGGATTTTTTTGGTCTCAGCTAGATCGTTTGTTCATTTAAATAATCAGTAGGTTATGAATGGGTTAGATGTGAATGACAAATCACTAGTGGCCATCACAGCCAATCAGATATTCTGTAAGCTATACAATATCTGGTAACTAGTCTACACGATTCAGTTATTTTGTGTTTTTCTCTAATGAAGGAAATTAAAAATGCACAGTGGCAAATTCACTCCCCGTGGGCCCCTATGAATTTAACTACTCTGCCAAAAGACCTTTATAGACCACTTTGAGGAGCCCTGTTCTGGAAGATTTCAATAGTTCTGGGGTCCGGGTGTTTTCACTCTTTCTGCGGATTCCCAGTTCCTCGAATTTCTTATAGCTGTAATCAGTCCTCGTTCATGCTTTCTTATGTAGTCTTCGTTGTATCGATGCGTCAACGCTGTCTTCAATGCTGGCGAGTCCTCTTCCCTCTTTTCTTGATACATATAGTTTGTCAACGTCGTCTCTGGGATGTAATGCCTTGTGCATGGTCGTTTGTTTTCTTGTTCTTTGGTCCATTTGTTTAAGTTCATCTCTGGTCCACTTCAGAAAGGGTCCCGAGTATCTAACGAGGGATACAGCCCAAGTGTTTATTCCTTTGATAAAGTTTAGGTTAGGGAGTTTTGTCTCATGTAGTTTTCTAGTTCTTCTGATGTATTCTTTTTGAATTTTGTCTTTCATTTCCACTTGTTTGATGGTGTCAGCCACCAGGATTCCCAAGTATTTGTAGGTTTCGTTTTCACCGAGCTTTCTAATCTTGTCTTGATTTGATAGTTCCATTCCGTCAGTCATATGTCGTTTGCCACTTTTTATTACAACCTTGGCACATTTTTCTATGCCAAATTCCATTCCTATGTCCTGACTATATATTCTAATTATGTGTATTAGAGTTTTCAGTTCTTTTTCATTTTTTGCAAATAGTTTGATGTCATCCATGTACATTAGGTTATTGATCTTTTCTTGTGATCTACAAAGTTTCTATCCGGCTGTGCATTTTCTGAGTATGTGGTTAAGTGGGTTCATAGCTATTATGAATAGTATCTCCTTGGAAAATTCCTCTTTGGATCTTTGTTTCAGCCAAGATTCTTCCTGCTATCAATTCTACCCTCCAGGTTTTCATGGTTTTCTCGATAAAGTTTATGACTTCATGTGATATTTTGTACATTTTGAGACAGTTTATTATCCAGCTTAGCGGAACTATATCATATGCCTTTTTGTAGCCAATCCCGGACATATCTAGGTTTTTTTTCTTTTTCTCATTTAGGATGTGTTAATCTGTGTAGAGTAACTCTGGTGTGCCTCTGGATCCTTTGCAGCGTCCTTTCTGTTCCTCAGGGAACAATCCGCGACGTGTTAGAGAGTAGTAGATCTCTTCCCTTATTTGTGCTTCTGGATCCGGGTAGTTTTCCTCTTCATCATTGATTCGGTTATGCTTGCTTCTACTAGGTATTTAATCAGAGGCTGAGACAGGAAAATATGTAAACAAAGCTGAAAAGCGACGGGCTGGTGGGGGTATAACAAAACAATTAGTTTTATTAACCCCAGACATAGTTATGCATCTATTGACCAGGAGAAAAACTGTTTTAACTTTATGTGCACAGTCAAATGGACAACGGCCAAGAGCCACCGTCGGATTAAAGTCTGTTCTTCTGTCTCAGGTGTCTGCGTTCTTCCGGTCCCAACAATCCTACAATACTCTGTCCACGAGAGACAAGTCCCTTTCCCTCGCTCAGGAGGAAATAACTTTGATAATTTTTGTTAGGACCGAACCTTAACACCTCTTTATTTAATTATTTAAGTATAGCAAGCAAGTTTGGGATTCATTTGGAGATGCCTCGCTTTAGTGCGATTGTGCCTTGGTAAGATACTGTGAGGTCTTGCTTCTGTTCCATTTACATTTGTCTACACAGAAGGTGATAGAGATGAGCTCATTAATATGTCAAATGGAATGGTTGTCATGTGGTCAACGTGATTGTTCCGAGTGTATATTTTTCTTTTGATATGATCCCTAACACAATCTGTCATGGATGCACATGATTTTTTAAATTAAAATCCATGTATGCTATCATGTTCTGAGATTTTCTAATTTGGTATTTTTTTTATTGTTGCTCTTAGTGAATCAAGATGTATGTTCACCAAGAGGCCTTCTTCAAATCTTTGCACATTTTTTATGTTATAAATGCTTTTGGCCTTCTTCAAATGTTCTTTCTATTCCCCTATCTTGCTCCAAAACTGTTTTATTTCCTTTGCATCCGGTTGTTTATTTTTCCCTGCGTTTTCTCTACAAATATTCAGTAGAATTTTCTCTTATAATTTTAAAAGATTCCGTTTTGCCTGTATTGCTTTACCGTTTCCGGGTATCTTTTGAGTTTACCTTCTTTTGCCAGAGCCTTTTGATTTATTTCATCTAGGTTCATATTAAATCTCGCCTTCAGTTATCGTTTTTCAAACTTTTTATTCCACTTGACCATGTCTATTTTTCTTTCCTTTTTACTTGTTCTCGTTGTTTCTTTATTTGTCCTTTTAGCCTGATTTCCCTTCCCGGTTTCATGGCTTTGCTCTTGCATAAATTAGTTCGGTAATGCTGTCTTTTGAAATTTTTA
This sequence comes from Sepioteuthis lessoniana, assembly GCA_963585895.1. Classification (NCBI taxonomy): domain Eukaryota; kingdom Metazoa; phylum Mollusca; class Cephalopoda; order Myopsida; family Loliginidae; genus Sepioteuthis; species Sepioteuthis lessoniana. The sequence continues at coordinate 80,263,880 of OY757905.1, forward strand.
ATGTTTAATTTTCCTTTTTGGTTTCTTCTTTAACTTTTTTGAGTCCTGATTCCTTAGTTATATCAATGTAAAGTTCTCTTTAATCATGATTGTTTTTAATTATTCTAAATTGTTTTGTTGGGTTTTTTTTTCTTATTGGGTTAACATTGATATTATGGTCCTGAATTCCATGATATTTTGTTTTTCAATAGTTTATGTTTCAGCTCGTTTATGAGGCTTTTCAAGAGCATGTTCTTTCCGACTTACCAGTTTAGATATTTCAAGTGGGGGGGGGGGAGAAAACCAGCTTTTCTTTAAAAATCCTCTTTGCTAGGTCGGCAAGTACTAAATTTAGCGAATTCTCCCCACATTTTGACCATTCTTTTCCTATAATCTTTCTGTTAAAAAAAACAGTGTCTCTCAGATGCATTGTTGTTTTGGTCATTGTTTGTGTTCATGAAATTAAAATAGCCAACATTTTCAGGACACAGACCTGGTCCCTCATCTGAACTTTTACGAGAGCATCTGCCAATCATGACACTCATATCTCTCATTGGAGTCCTACGTTGATATGTATTTTTATTTGACATTTTTCATTGGTAGTATATTGTGCCTACACCAGACCCAGGCGTTGATTTTTATCTGTACTCCTTTCACAGATGATGTTGCATATTAACCTTTGACAGAGCCGTCAATCATAGATTTCTTGGACAGGATGTTCCAACTTTGTAAACCCCGTGGTTATCGGAAAATAGGTGATGCGTATGTTGACAGCCGGAAGCGAGTCACGTAATTTAACAACTGGAAGAACGCATGGCGTTATTAAATTACATACACACGGGTACCCACATCAGAACGGTCATTCACACAAAGTCACGCAATCACAGAGTTACACAGTTACAGATAGTCACGACTCACGGCCAGTGAGTGTTCAGAGGAGCTGGGGGATAAGTGGCTTCCTGGAGGAACCCGGTTGAGAACCTCCCGTTAATGAAGCAAGGATGTAAGGCCCTGAATATGGAATCACAAAGTGGGTTAAGAAAGGGTCAATATTGCAGTCCTCCGCCAATCTCCCCGTCTCCGTCTCCGTCTCTGACTCTCTCTCGCTTACAGAAGTTTCGACCCTAAGAAATAAAGCGACATATTTTTATAACAAAGTGTTATGGTCATTCGATACTTCATCATGGTATACAACAATGTGATCTGGTATTCTTCCCAGGAAGAATAACCTTCAGTGGGCCACAAAAATACTTACGCCTTTTCTATGTCTTACTTTTAGCTAAGTATAAGTCCAGCAATAACTTCTATTTTAATCAGGCTTTGTAGATTCATCTTAATTCTTATGTGTGCTGTAAGTTTTTTCTTTTTTCTTTTTCCCCCCTTTCTATTGCATTTTTATGGTTATCAATATTTATACCGTTTTTCCCGTCAGACTTTATCAACTGAAGGTTTTTATCGCTATTATTATATAGATTTCTTTCTTTTTTTTTATATATATTTATATTTATCGCCAGGGTTTTAATTACTTTTGCAGACATTCTAACAACATGATTGAAGAGGGGGAAATTTCACTCCATTCTTAAGAGGAATATGGATTTTAAAAAGACTTCAGACTTCCAGATATTTCTACAATCTTGAAGAAAATTCAAAATCAACCCAACAAAATGGAAATATACAAATAAAAATAGAAAATAGTTTCTCTTTTTTAATTTTCTCAAAAGCTGTTGAAAAGGTCTTTTAAAGACTTTTTCGTCTGAAAGTTTTTATCACAATAGTTTTCCTTTTTTATGTACTTTTTTACTGCTAGGGTTTAATCACTTTTGCAGGTAGTCCATCCATATTATAATTATCATTATTATACTCGTTACGAGTTTTTCCTACCAGTTTTAGATGAGAGCCTTTCACTGAGTTCTGAATGACGGCAAGTCTCCGCAGATTTCCAGGACTCGTCTCAGTATTTTCTAACCGATCTCGACGATGCTGTAGTTTGGATGGCTCTCTCCATCCAGTTGTGTCTAGTCTTGTACTCATTTCGCGCTAGTTTGTTGCATTCGCTTATTTTGATTGTTTCGTTTCTATCATCACATAACCTACACTTGCTATTCTGTTGTGTATTATCTATTTTCGCTTTAACATAGTTGGTGTTTATGGCGTTTTTATGTGCTGCCATTAAAAGATATTCAGTTTTTCTCTTAAGGTTTCCCTTTCGTGGCTTTTTTGTTACTCTTTCTTCTTCCAATTTCTTTACTTCCTCCCCTCCCAACTTTCTTCCATCCTTTCACCTTCCCCATTTTTTTTCTTTGTTAATTTTCCGTCTCCCTCTAATTTCTTTACCTCTTCCAACCCAATTCTTTCCTTTCTTTTTATTTTTTTTCTCGCTTTCTTTCTTTTTTTTTTACTCCTTTCTCTTCCAATTTCTTTACTTCCTCCCACCCAATTTTCTTCTTACCTTTCATCTTTTCATCTTCTTTCTTTATTTTTCCTTCGCCTTTTAATTTTTTTTTACCTCCTTCCGCCCAATTCTTTTCTTTTCTTTCATCTTTTCTTTCACCTTTCTCTACTTTTTAACTCTTTCTTCTTCCAATTCCTTTACTTCTTCCCACCCAATTCTATTCATTCCTTCCATCTTTCTCAGCTTTTTTCTTTTTATTACACCTTCTTCTTTCAATTTCTTTACCTCCTCCCACCCAATTCTGTTCTTTCCTTTCATCTTTCTTCTCCAAGCTGATATGATTCCCAATTGTTTTTGTTGCCATCCACACCACTCACCTGTAGAAAACAATACACTTGCTTTGTGCCCATTCCAGTCGCCAATTGTCTCTTCTCGTTGACTTTTTATTAAGCTTAAACTGTGCTAAGCGGTAAAAGATCAATATGACAACACAAATATCAATAGCCTGTCATGAAATTATCTTCTACAGAAAAAAGTGCTGGCCTCAAATACAAAATAAAACATTCTTATCACGAACGGCATTTTAACCGGACACCGTCTGCTTAACTTTCCGATCTATATCTCAGTGAACACTTGTTTACTCGTACTATTCTACTTCTGGTATTTTGGGGTCTTTTCAAAAAGATTCTACCTCAACTGATTTAATTCATTTTATTACCTCTTCATCGATCAAGAATTCATACCTATTTCCCATCTATACAGTTCGAACTCTTTCAATATTCTGAAAATTCCACCCCCATTCTTAAACAACTCAATCAGATTTGGTTTCTTTGTTTAAAGGCATATCAACCTTCATGGGCTATTTAATGTTAAAACCTTCCTTGTTGAAGAACAGCCGTGATTCAAATAAACTCATTCCGGGAGGATATAGGGACTCATATCTTTCACAAGACCAGACCTTATAAAAATCAACAAAAAAAAGAGATCTTGCAAAATAGTAGTCTTTACTGTCCCGGCCGACCACAGAATAAAACTGAAAGAATGTGAAAAGAAGGATAAGTACTTCGACCTTGCTAGGGAATTGAAAAAACTATGGAACATGCATGTGACAATTATACCAATTGTAATTGGTGCGTTTGGAACAGTAACTAAAGGTTTACTAAAGGGACTGGAGAACTTGAAAGTTGGCTGCCGAGTGGAGACCGTCCAAACTATTACATTACTGAAAACGGCCAGAATACACAGAAGAGTCCGGGAGACTTGAGAAGACTTGCTGTCACTCAAACTCCAGTGAAAGACCATTAGCTAATGCTGATGTGAAAAACTCTAATGAATAATAATAATGATAATAATAATAATAATAATAATAATAATAATAATAATAATAAGAAGAAGAAGAAGAAGAAGAAGAAGAAGAAGAAGAAGAAGAAGAAGAAGAAGAAGAATGGCTCTTATCAGAATTGCTCATCTCCTTAGTATAATTCATGTGAATAAAAAAATAACACCGAGGCAGCAAAAAATAGCATATAAATACTAGATTGAGTAAAGACCCAATGAAGGATTGCAAGAAAATGAAAGTAAAGCTGAAAATCGAATAATAATCATAATATTTTTGTGAACTGCTTAAATGCCATCTTTCTTGTTAGAGTTCTAGATCACATCTATGACAGGAACACAAACAATAATCACCCCCTGGGTCGAGTATAGCCACAATTTACTAGTCATGAAAATGAAAAATCCAAATCTAAATGAACGTGGGACTTAGATGACGGATTTGAGTGTCATGACTGGCAGGTTCCTCACTAAGAACAAACGTGGCATTGTGTAAATGTTAGCAGTTCTTATTTCTGGTACATAAACAAAGACCAAAGCAGCAATGCATCAGAGGGAGATAAAAAGAAAAATGAACCAGAGAAGACAGCAAAAATGCTATCGACTGTTATTTTAAAAGCAAACCTATGCAAAGAGGATACAGAAAATTGATGATGGAGATCTAGATAGAATCCCCTAAATTTAATTCAAGTCAATGATATGCAGACCAAGTAAGGATGATTTAAAAAAAAAAGGCTGGTTGTCTGACATTGAGATAGTAAAAATATGCGGACACGTAAATCTTAAAGAACATACTCAAAGAGAGCTGCCTAAACGAATACGAAAAGAAATATTGAAAACTAAATCCCCACTGAACCCAAAAAACATCAATATTAGTACAAGATGACAGGTCAAATGTAGAATTGATAAAAAAAATATAATGTGTGCACAGAAGATTACATTACTATCCCAAAGGAATCAAGATTGGGACCGAAGAGTTAATCTACGCTGGAGCAAAACTAGCCAAAGAAAAATTTAGTGTCCCTCTAAGGAAACCGAAAATAAATACAAAACCTGAATTGGAAATGAGGCTAGAAGGACAAATAAAGAAATTGCTGCAACAAGTAAAATTACTAAGGAAAGGGAAACATACAGAAAACTAATTGAAAGAAAATACTAAAAAAAAAAAAAAAACAACCACAGACAAAAAAATACAAACAGGAAAATGTCATGCAATGATGGCATACATGGATGTTGGTTTTAAAAATTCACGTCCCTCCACAACAAACTGGATCATCTACTGAATAAATGCCTGAAAATAGCACGCATACCCGAATGGATGACGAAAGGGAAAACTACGTGGACCCAGAAGGACCCCCAAAAAGTAGACTATTCCCAGCAACTATTAACTGATAACGTGTTAACCTATGATGTAAAAAAATCCTGATCTCTCAGATAAGACAAGAAATGCATTATTCGCTCGTATCCCGCGGACTATTACCGGGTCAAAAAAAACCCGCGGGGGAACAAGGTGAACAAGTGACCAAATATATATAGACCAGCACATTCTCAAAGAAGCCAAAACCAGGCGAAAAAATGTATCAATTGCATAGATTGACTACAAGAAGTCTTATGATATCATCCTGCATGCGTGGATAAGAGTGTTTGAAAATATACAAAATGTCCAACAAAATCATAAATTTCATTACGAATGCCATGGAAAAATGGAGTGTGAAATTGATAGTGGGAGGTCAAACCCTAGCAGAGGTAAAAATTCAAAGATACATCTTCCAGAGAGACTCGTTCTCACCACTACTATTCGTTATGACAATGATGCCACTCAATCATGTACGGGGGAAATCAATTTTCCAAATCTCAGGCCAAAATTAACCTCCTCATGTATTTGGATAGTATAAAGGTATTTGTAAAAAAGGAAAAAGAATTGGAGACACTGGTACAAACAATGAGAATATAGAGCCGGGGTATAGGAATGGAATTTCCCATCGAAATACATAACATGCTCATAATGAAAACTAAGAAAAGAGAATCAGCTGAAGGAATAGAATTAACAAATCAAGAAAGCAATTTGACGATTGGAGAGAAGGAAAATTACAAGTACTTGGTTATATTGTAAGCGGATACCAGCAAAAAATTAGAGCTGAAGGAAAAATAAGGAAATACTTTTTCGGAAGAACGAGAAAGCTTCTCGAAGCCAAGGTATGTAGAAGAAATCTCATTTAAGGGATGAACATATGGGCAGTACCATTTGAAAGATACTCAAGACCATACTTAAAATGTGTAATATAATTGCCTAGGGGTTTCGTTTTATATATCTTGCCTTTCGGTTTAGTTAGGCTGAGAACCTTTCGCTTAGCGCATTGGTTAGTTAACGCAGGTGTTCACGCGCGCGGAGAGGATGTGTCATTCAGAGATGTCAAAATAAAAATCCCAGATAGGAATTGCGACCAGGCAATGTGGGGGACGTCATGCCCGGAAGCATGGGCTGAGGATTTGGGGATTTGAGAAAAAGCAGTTAGTTGAGTTCTTGCCTCGGGGGAAGAAGGTTGACTTTCAGGGCTCGCCGAGACTAGACCAGTAGTTTGCAGCGGGAGCCGCACGTGGTTTGGGGCAAATGTAAAAGCAGTCAGCATAGAAAGATTGTGTCTCTCTCTCCTCATGTCGAATTACCTTTAATTCAAAGGTAATAAAGTTTCGTACCTGGACCAATTTCGCCTTTTCGGATCCCCTATGTCTATTTCACACATCCGTATCATGGGTATGTTATAAATAGACAAGAAAGAAATTCAGACAAATGGAACAAAGGAAAAGAAAGCTGATGACCATGCACAAAGTCTTACATTCGATAGATGATATTGATAGACTGGATGTGTCAAGAAAAGAAAGAGGTAAAGAACTCGCTAACATTACGTATTGTGTAGATGTATCAACACTAGAACTCAAGAACTATTTAAAGAAGAGCAACGAAAGATTGATTACTGCAGCCAATTGTAGCAGTAAAAACATAAGTATAGACTGAAAAGCAACCAAAAACTAGGAAGCAGAAATGGAAAGAAAAACAACAGTATGGATATTTCAAATTGGTTAGATTGCATACAAGAAGACGTGCACATAGCAACGAAAAGGAAATCTTCAAAGAAAAACTGGATCTCTGCGAATAGCAGCACAAAATAATGCCATAAGGATCAATTATGTTAAAATTGATAATACGCAAAAGAATAGCAAGTGTAGCATATGAGGTGACAAAGATGAAACGGTTCATCTCATAGTATATTCACAAACCAGAATCTGTCCAAGAAAACAAAAAGCATAAAACTCTCTGGGATTTTGAGAGACAAGTGGATCACTTAATCCCGACCAGATGACCAGACTCACGATGATTATCAAATAAAAGGGAACTTGTCATCTCGTGGATTTTGCCGTTCCAGCGAACTAGAGAATGAAAATAAAACGAAAAGATGTACAAATTTTTGTACCTTTTCAGAGAACTAAAAAAAAGCCGTGGAATATGAGGGTGAAGGTGATACTAATTGTAGTTGGGATGCTTGGAACGGTCCCTAAAGACTTGGAAAGGGGATTAGAATAGTTGGAAGTCGGAGGAAGACTCGAGTCCATTCAGACTATAGTGTTGTTGAGATCGGCCAGAATACTGAGAAGAGTCCTGGAGATTGAAGAGAGTTGCTATCACTCAGAGTCCAGTGACAGACTCTCAGCAAACACTAGTGCGAAAAAGAAGTAAAATAATGATGATAATTGCTCGTCTCAGAGAATCTAACAAAACTTTTTTTTTTCAAACGAGCAAGTCAACAGCTTCTCTAATTCTTATCAGATCAATGTACCCTGTGTTGCACTTCATTTTCCATCTGATCGATATGTCCTAATATTATATTTTCCCGCCTCTTGATTGATGTGTCTCTATGGGGAAATGTCTTCCATTCTTTCCTGCATCGATATGTCCCTATACTGAACATCTTTTCGCACCTGATGGATATATGCCGAGGCCGCATTTCACCCCATTCCGAATCAATATGTCAATAGACCGCATTTTCCTCCTTAAATCGAAATGTTCTAAAGTCAAAAGTTATTTTCTCTCCCTTTGGATCGATATCTTTCTAAGTTGAAATTCTTTTCACTTTAGGTCAGTACATCCCTATATAGAAATTTTCCACCTATCAAATCAATACGTCACTAAATAGAACTCCTGCGCACCAACGGATCGTTATGGTTTTGTGCCGTACTCCTTTTGCCTGTCACCGGATCGATATGTTCTTATGCCGTACTTTCTGCCATCACTGGATCGATATATTCTTATACTGTACTTCTTTCAGCCACCACCGGATCGATAAGTTCTTATGCAGTTCTTTCATCCAGCATCATATCGATAAGTTCCTATGATAGATTTTTCTCACCCACCATCGGATCGGTAGGTTCTTAGACCGTATTTCTTTCATCCACTGCAGGGTTGATATGTTCCTATGCCGTACTTAACTGTGCTTTAAGAAGAAAAATTATTAGATTACTAGAAACAAAGCAATGAGTTCAGATAAACAAATTAGACTGAAAGTTTTTCACACCAGCGTTAGCCGATGGTTTCTTATAGGAGTTTGAGTGACAGCAAATCTGTTCAAGTCTCCGGGACTCTTTTTAGTATTCTGGCTATCAACAATGCCGTAGTTTAGAACGTCTCCACTCGTCCTCTTATTTCCAAGTCCTCCAGTTCCTTTATCAAACCTTTGGTGATTGTGCCGAGCGCACCAATTACAATTGGTATCATGGTCATTTTCATGTTCTATAGTTTATTCAGTCCTCTAACAAAGTCCAGGTACTTATCTTTCCTTTCGCTTTCTTTCAGTTTTTTTTTTTTTTCCTGTGGTCAGCCGGAACGGCTAAGACCACTATTCGGCTGGTTTTCTTTTTTGTTGTTATTATTGTTGACTATGACTATGTTTGGTCGTCCGGCCGAAATTAGGTGATCTATTTGTATCTCAAAATCCCAGAGAATTTTGTGCGTCTTATTTCCTGGATGAAATCTGGGTTTAGCATATACTAATTGTTCGTATGGTCAAATTTAAACGTCTTGATCAATTCCAAGTGGATAATCTTGCCCACCCACTGTTTTTGCCCTAGCTTACTGCATTTGAATATTATGTGATTGCAGTTTCACCTATATCCACCTACAACTACTATTTTGTGATGTCTTGTCTATTTTTGCTTTGACATCTTGTAGTTAGTCATTATGGCGTTCTTTTGTGCTGCTATTAGAAGAGATTCAGTTTCTTTCGTAAGGTACTTCCCTTTCTTAGCGATATCCGAGTTTTCTCGTGTGAGATTTTGGTTGTTTGTCGCTAAAAATGTCCATACGCTTGTTTTTGCTTCCCATTTTTGTTTTCGGGTTATTTTTGTTCTGTTGATGCTGGTGATGTCTGTATTGTTTCTGATCGCTGTAATCAGTCTTCCTCGGCATTTTTATAATATAATCTTTTCGTTTTTGTATCGATGCATCGACGCTAACTTCATTGCTTTCGAGTCCTCTTCCAACTTCTCTTCTTGACTCATACAGTATGAGTTTGAGTGACAGCAAGTGTCCTCAAGTCTCCAGGACTCTTCTCAGTATTCTGGCCGTCGTTAGGGTGGTCTCCACTCATCCGCTAACTTTCAAATCCTCCAGTCCCTTTAATAAACCTTTAGTTACTGTACCAAAAGCACCAATTACAATTGGTATAATTGTCACTTTCATGTTCCATTGTTTTTTCAATTCTCTAGCAAGGTCGAGGTACTTATTCTTCTTTTCACATTCTTTCAGTTTTATTCTGTGGTCAGCCAGGACAGCAAAGTCCACAATTTTGCAAATTCTCTTTTCTTTTAAATTATTATTATTATAAAGTCTGGTCTTCTGGCCGAGATTAGGTGATCCGTGTGTATGTCCAAGTCCCATAGGAGTTTATGCGTGTCATTTTCTAGACAGGTGCTGGATTATGCATATACCATTATATTATTATTATTATTATTATTATTATTATTATTATTATTATTAGCTGAGGACTGCGTAATTTACACGGATTTTGCAAAGTATTTTTTACTCTATTAATTTATTTGACTTCTTGTGGTTTAATTAAGAACGTAAACAGTGTTTACTTCTTTCGCATTATTAAATCAATTGAAATTTAACGTGGCCACATAAAATTACGTGTACAGTTTTTTTAATTCCATGAAAAATGAAATAAGTCAAATTTTCATGGAAATTTCGATACTTATTCACCTTTAGATGAATTTATGTTTAAAATAGGTTTTTCCAAAAATATATTTGGAGAAATACTTTTTTTACTCGGTCGAACCTCCCACCTTTATTTCATTTTACGAAATCTGAACAAAATATATTGTAGACATTCTATTTTTAAATTTTTCTATTTATCGTTATAGAAAAATTTGAATTTTCAGAAGAATCTGAATAATTATATCATAAAAATCTTAGAAATTATTAAATTTCAATTTTTTTAAAATAAATGGCAATGAATTCAGAAATAATATTTTATTTCTGAATTCATTGCCATTTGTTTTTTAAAATGCTATAATATTTTGCTATAAATGCTATATTTTGCTAAAAATGCTATAATATTTTGCTCGGAAAAAATTTACTTGATTTTTTAAATTGATATATAGTATATTTTATTGAATTGCAAAGAAAAAAATTTACAAAGAAATTGATTTTTAAGAAATTTTATTTATGTGATAAAATAATTTTGATTTTTTAATGTTTAAAAATCTATTTTTTTTAGTATGTAAATCCATTCCTCTCGAATATTTTAATATAACACTAAATTTTAGAAATCGGAAGAAGACAAATAAATTGATATCGTAAAAACATTTTGCAAAATCCGTGTAATTTACGCGAGTCTCAGCTAGTATTATATTATATAAAAGGTTACTTAAGGAAAACATACATACTTTGGCCATGATGCCTAGTAATGCTTTGCATAAGACACCAAATTTGTTAGATTTTTGCCAACCAAATTTCGACCAATAGGATTATTCTCCAAGAGTAATAGTCATGCGAACTAACTAAGGCTTATTCTACTAATATATAGGATTATTATTCCTTTCGATTTTCCACACCAGCGATTGCTGATGGTCTTTCACAGGAGTCTGAGGGACTCCAATTCTTCTCTGGCCTCGAGGATTTTTGTCAGTATTCTGGCCGATCTCATCAATGCTATAGTTTGGACGATCTCCAACTTTGGATTTTTCTCCCAAGCTCTTGAGGACCGTTCTCAGCACACTTATTACAATTGGAATCACTGTCACCTCCATGTTGCATAGCTTTTTTATTTCTCTTGTAAAGTCCAAGTACTTGTCTCTCTTTTCGTTATTACATATCGTTCTTCTAAAGTGTCCTCACGTCCAGATTGCATTTTTGAAATTCACCAGCTGTGACAATCAGGCTCTAGTAGGGTGTATTCCAATTCCTGCTGTAGGTGTTCCTTTGAACCTGAAATCATAATGTTTGGTCTGTCATCTCATACGATGTATAGCAATAACATACTGAATTTTTAAGAGTCTACGACAATTTTAAATGCCTGTACAAAAAAGTCTGGAAACTTATTAAATGCACCACGTATATTCCCTTGGTTTACATGAGATCGGATCAAAATGGCTAACAACCAATATGGTTCCCATATTTGCTTTCTTCGTTCGTTAGAATTCGATCTTTTCTTTCAGTCAGTTCATATTTTATTGCGTCTTGTTTGAAAAGACTTGTAAAATCCAAGAAAATCCATTACTAATAATACCGATATTGTTAAAAAGAAAAAAGTGTTTAACTGGTAATAATTTCTTCCATCATAAAATCACCTATATCCAAGGTCGAAACAAACCAGACCAGGATCTGATAACCTTACATTTTTCTTTTTAACCTATCGCCAGAATGCAAACGTAGAAGTCGATTGCACTCATAATTCATCACAGCTAGTCAACAATATTCATTTCCTCGGTAGTTTTTCTTGCTTTCTTTATCAATTTATTTAATAATTTCTCATTGAGAAGCGGACTCAGGTTTTCATTCCTTCAAGCAATTGGAAATTCTGTTTGAATCAAATGGTGTTTTTGCTACACTGCATAATGAAAATTTTTTCGATATAAGTACCACGTAAAGAGATGTAAATTTGTCTACCATTAGCAATTCATGGTTATCATCGTAGGAAATGGACACGGCGATACGATTTCAAATCAGGGACGAGACTGATTGCATTTCACATACCACTAATACCCTTGGGAAAGGTATGAATCCAATTATTCTGCCTTCAGCTAGGACAGACTAGGTTCTTCAGCCTTGGTTAGGCAACTAGTCTAGGAGAAGGAAAACTCTGAATTCAAACCTGTTAAACTCCGCTTAAAAATTGACCTTGTGTCATATCCTGCCCGAGCGGAGGGGTTGGTAAATAGTACCATTAGCAATTCATATGCCTTTTAATGATTTACTTGATCAAATTTTGATAAAATATATGGGTTTAGTCGGTTATTCAATTTAATGGGTTATTTAATGACAAATCGAGTTTATATATATAATTTATAAGCGAATAATCTTATCTCGAAACGAGTTAAAGCTCATTAGTTTCCTCGCAGTTAAAAGTTTTCAAGTATTGCGATCTAACACCAATAATTCTATTTAATAATAATCATTTTTTGCACACGGTTGAAGCCTCATACTAAAGTTAATATACGGCCTGGTGGAATGATCACTCAGTTTTGGGGTTTACTAAAACTAGTAGACAAATTCCCCTACCCAGGAAGCAGCGTCTCATCAACCGAGAAAGACATCGACACACGGTTTACGAAGGCATGGACAGCTATCGATAGGCTCTCGATCATATGGAAATCAGTCCTGACCGATAAAATGAAACGAAGTTTCTTCCAAGCAGCGGTCGAATCGATACTGCTATATGGATGCACTACTTGGACGCTAACTAAACGGCTGAAGAAGAAGCTAGACTGCAATTATACAAGAATGTTGCGAGCAATATTGAACAAGTCCTGGCGGCAACACCCCACAAGGCACCAACTATACGGCCACCTGCCTCCCATCACGAAAACTATCCAAGTTAGACGAACCAGACACGAAGGACACTGCTGGAGAAGCAAGGACGAGCTCATAAGTGACGTACTCCTATGGACCCTCACATATGGCCGAGCAAAAGCAGGACGACCAGCTCGAACATACATACAGCAGCTATGTGAGGATACGGTCCCTGAAGACCTGCCAGTGGCGATGAATGATAGGGAGAAGTGGCGAGAGAGGGTCAGGGAAATCCGTGCTAGCGACACGACATGGTGATGATGATGATGATGATGATAAAGGCAATATAGATCCAATTAAAATTCTCTATTTATTATAAGAAAGAACAATATTTGCCATATTGTTTTCTTATTGTTATCACTTTGTTTTAAAGAATTTATCGTCTAAATGCTTACCCTCAAAAACTATATACTCCTGAGGCCTAACCTTAAAACCCCTCCTGAAGTTCCTCCTTTTGAATTTTGAGATTAACTCATCGAGTGTTGGTATAATGAACATGGGATGACTTATTGCAAATTTACAGGATGCACTCTCATCCCAGTTGAAATTACAAACAAAGTGAAACAAAGAAAAGAAAAATTCAGTGCTTATAATATATATATATATATATATATATATATATATATATACATATATATGTGTGTGTGTGTGTGTGTGTGTGTGTGTGTGTGTGTGTGTGTTGAATAAAACACGGTTCCAAGATTAGTAAAATTGATTAAATGTATATACACACAGTATATAAAAAAACATCGTTTATCAAGTAGAAATATGTGTACGTGTATGTGTGAGAGAGAGGGGGAGAGAGAGAGTAAGGGGTAGAGAGAGGAAGAAAGAGAGAGAGAGTGCGTGTGCGTGTATGTTACATTGTTCATCAAACGACGGGAGAAATTATAAATTAGAATAGTTAATTAAATATTTCTTGCTATTTGATTAACTTGTATGACTTTAGCTACAAATATGAGACTCATATCTAATGTGAATCATACCAAGTCCAATTTGATAATTCTTATTCCAGATAAGGCAAATTAAAAAGAGAAATCCTCGTGGTATTGGGGAAAATGTAAGCAAGTTCGAACTCCATTCACGTTATTACGTTCCCTTTCTGACTAATGCCCTTTGGAAGAGACATACGCAACTCATACCCCTCCCCAACTATGAGTGAAATCGTACCTCTACTTTACGGAGATGATTTTGGAATTCAATTTAACCCCCAAACCAAACCGAATCTAGAAAAACTAAGGATTTAAATTATTCCTTCTATATTTATTCCTGCAATATGCAATGTTATTGTGCATTTTTTTCTTTTTTTTAACTTAAATACAATTCGATTTGCGTTTATTATTTTATAATCCATAAACAACGACGCTTACAATACTGTATGAAGCTAACTTAATTAACTTTCTGGAATTATATAAGTAAAACTACAATATTACTTTCATATTCAATTTAAGAATGTTTTTAGTCCGTGGTGTCAATATCAGTAAGTAATAATACGTTATTCATATTATAGTTGCAATGTTTGCAACTATTAAATGAACAGAAAAGTAGGTTCAATATCGTTATTGTTTTCTCTAATCGCTTTCCTCCCTGTTACAGAGTATTTGGCATCAAAGCCTTCTTCAGACCGAAAATCATAAAATATTTTGCAACATCTCATGAGACGACCGTTCCTCTCTAAGAACTGTTGGGTAAAAAAAAAAATAACCAAAACTACAATAGATCCTCACTCAGAACTAACTCCAACATTATTGTTTACTTCAACTTAAAATCATTATACAATAATGAATACAGAGCTATGTTTTTGTGGCTATTATATTCTCTTGGAGTACCCCAGCTCAATAAGACATGAAGCCACTTAGATGTCATTCATGGAAATCAAGCAACTATAAAAAAAAAAAAAGTAGAAAAAAATCGTGATGCAATTGCAGATTTGGAAGTTTTAAGCATATAGTTTTGTAGCCACTCTATGTCTAAATAACGACCTTAAAATTACGGGTTTATTTGGAACAAAGTGATTTAACTAAGAGTTAAGGGTGCATCGGCGAGAGTTATTATATTGGTGAGTTTTTATATTGAGTAAATTCATCGTATATATATATATATGTGTGTGTGTGTGTGTGTGTGAGTGTGTGTGTGTGTGTATATATATATATATATAAAAGCAAGTTTTATCTAAGACAATGGGATACTGTTTATTATTTTTAATTGTAATTTTTCAAGTCTTCTTGTCATTCTTCTTGTGTCGGGATCCAGGTGGTAAAGAAATTGTCCCATATCTTCTACCCAAGCACTTTCGACTATACTTTTGGTCATCATCAGGGGTCCCTTCGTTCGAGTTGACAGTTTAGTTTTAGTTTTATTGTTTTGATTAGAATGAAGATATTATTTTTGTTTTTCAGTAGGCACTCTCGAAATGAACATGTATTTAAAAACTACATTGGTTTGGTTTAGGAGTTGTTGTTTTTTTATCAGAGTTGGTGTTAATATCTACATTGGTTATGCAAGTATAACACTATCTCGTCACCTCACTTATCACCTTTGAAAATAGCGCCTTAAAACAACATTTAATAATAAAACGCAACAATAACACTGACCAACCTTCCGATGTAGCGAAAATTCTCACAGATAATACGATAATTATATATAAAAACAATAATAAAAACGATTACGACTCCTAGAAGCAATATGTATAAAAAAATTAAAAAAAACATAAATAAAATAGCATTTAACACAAATCCCAACATATTGAACATTTTTAATAACTGAAATCCCCAGCCCTATTAGATAACTCATCCAACAGAATATATATTTATCAAACTCTTTCCAACTGGACGTTTTTAAAACAAAAGGCTGAAAACGCTCCAACAGACCACTTTAAAATAAAAACACGAAAAATAATCAAAACAATAAAACTCAAACTAAATTATCAACTCAAACTAAACTACCCCTGATAACGACCAAAAGTATCGTTGAAAGTGCTTGGGCAGAAGATATGGGACAATTTATTTACTAATATGATCCTGACGTAAGAAAAATAACTAGAAGACTTGATAAATTACAATAAAGATAATAAACAGTATTCCATTGTCGTGAATAAAACTTGCCTTAATACCCACTTGCTGCCTAAATGTTTACTCTTCAATATATATATATATATTGATGAAGTGATTTCGTTACGACCAGGCCTTGTTAGCGGGGCTTAAAATATGCTGGCTGTATTCTTAGCGGAAGTGCTTGAACACCCCGAATAGTGAACTGCATCTGATGTTAAGGTTCCAGTTCTGGAGATCTAGGGAGTGTTAGGGTTCCATCAATGGGTCAAATAAATCTGTTTAAAAATTATTCGTATTTGACGGGACCATGTGCAAAAAACCTTTTAAGAAACAACTACACAAAAAATTAGATATGAACGTACAATTGTATGGTAATGGAAGAATATTATTCGGGAACGTTTCGATGAAGTAGCACCGCCCGGCTTATGAATATGCATATTTGCATGTACACACTTAAACTATGAAAATATGGCCATACAGTACACATATAGAAGATAAATAAGCGGCGACCAATAGCAGTTGAACTGGTTGATGTCCAGAGTCCAATCTAGGGGTCGCTGGGCTGGGACACATTTCGACCGCCTGTGCGGATCAGGTCGGATGTGTCTTGGCTTCGGTAGCAGTTGGTTGAGGCCACTTGACATGGATTCCGGGAAGCTGGCATTCATGTCACGCGCGCTAAGACCGGCATCCTCGAACTTCGGAGCTGCCCTCTCCCAGGCTCTAACTCTCCTCGGAGGGCGCTTGAGATGCCCCTTTTTAAGGGAATGCCGACAGAGTTCATGGTAGTTTTGGAACCACCTTGCATGTGTGAGCTACAGTTTTGCGTCTAGTACCCACAATAAAAAGGCCATGTGCCATACTAGAACGTACGAGGGGCGCTCGACAAATGTCGTTGATGTCCAGAGTCGTACCAGCTGCATTTGTTGATACTCAGAGTCTAGTCGCCAAGTGGGCACCACGCCGTACGCACCCAGCGCTCCAGTTTGACTTCAACTAATGCTGCCGATCTCAGCTAACCCAACAACAATGAATGCGATTATTTAACGTTAGACATACAATATACATGGCTTAGTTGACATCAATGATTTAATAATTACAAACCTTGAATTCAGCAATACTCTCAGCCTACAAAATCAGAGATCATTCTCCTAACAGTTATTCACTAGGTAAATCACATATCGAGAACAGAAGATCCTCATCTACTAAAAACTCTGGAGCTCAGAAGAACTTCATGGAATAGAAGAACGCCATGGAAGTAATACAAGGAACTTCTCCATTGCCTTAAAAGAACGTAATCTGTAATGACATTGCCTATCATCATAGTGCGAGAGAAGCTGCAGACAAATTTTCCAGGCTATGTGCCTTTCTGACGAAATCTAGGTGACCAGATCTAACAGGACTTTCGGCTAGTTGTCAGAACTTCACATGCAGTTATAGAAAAACCTTTTGTAAAAAACAGATTGACTTCACAAGAGACTTATATTTCAATAAATTATTCCATATATTTAGTTAATACACAGGAATTTTCCCCTATTTTAAAGTCACTTGTTCTTTTTGTTACTCAGGTTTCATTTACGCCCGGTCGGTGAATACGCTCACTCTGTCCTCCTCCCGGCAGAGGGGTAAGACACTCCTCGAAAGTGGGGTTCCTATGCATGACACTAAACTGCATCTGATGGTGAGGCTCCAGTTCTGCAGATCTCGGAAGTGTACTGTACCTCTTCATTGAGATTACTCCAAGGTCAACTCTGACTTGGAGTGGTAGTACCTGTTCAGGTTCTCTCAGTGGATCAACTAGATCTGTTTAAAAATGATTCATATTCAATTGGACCACAAGCAAAAATATCGCCTAAGTAAAATCACGCGAAAAATGTAAATATGAACGTACACTGAACGGGATTCCTTAATCTCTAGGCATTCAATCACTATTCATATTTGATAGGAGCACTTGATTCCATATAATTATAGATTATTTGTATTAAGAAGAGTTACTTAAGGCTTTAATTATTTGCTAAGTTTTATTATTAATTCCTTGAAACCTTATAATTGTATGCAAACGAAGGAATATTATTAGATCAAAATCATTACTTGAAACCAAGTAATTATTAGTATTAGATGAGGGCTTAAAACTATACTACTGTGTACAAATTATTCGTATTAGATAGGAATACTTGATTTCATATAACTATGTGTAAATAACTCTTAAGAAACAACTAAACAAAAAATATAAAGTAAAATGTACTCGATTCCCTAACCTCTAGGTATTAAAAAAAACCTACACAGGTTGATATGTTAAAATCAATCAATCAGTCACGTTTCATGCAATAACGTTTCTCAGTGTTCATGTATAAGTTTGTTATATCTTATTCATTTTAAGGTGAAAAAATATCTATAGTCCATATGCGAAAATAAAAACGTATTAACCATTATTTCCATATGAAATCCTGTGTGGTCAGTCACGGTGTTCAGTACTTGGAAATACCGCCATTGTGCACCTGTATCAAGTATCGATTCGTACTTTCAGAGTAAATAGCAATTAATATCTGTCAGGAACAAATATTTATATGCCGATAAACAGACAAATTGGTCAGCTATTAGGATTTCATTTCTGGTCTGTTTAACTTATTCATGGCTCGAGAGTGTCCATTAATGATTGCTTATCTGTCCTTTGGTTAGTTTAGGAGTGTTCCGGCTAATCCAGTCGAAGAACGGTGTGATTTGAGCCGAGTCAGTGAGTAATGAGAAGTTTATTAACGTAATTACTTTGAAGTACGGTAAGCAATATTTCATGAATTGTCCGAACATTGTGAAAATTTGGTCAAAGCAATTAGAGAAAAGATCAGTATTGATGAGTTGTACACGCTTGGATTAATGTATGGCCGTCTGGAATTTGAGCAAGAGTAAATTGAAAAATAATGAACGGGTAAATATGAGGAAGTAAAGCTAAAATAAAAACTTTAGCTATAACGTGTGGTTGTAAAACATTGAAATTAACTGAATCTCTAAAAACAAGCTCAAAGTTACGAAGAGATCAATGAAAATTACAATGCTCGGAATAACTCTAAAAGATAAAATACGATCAATATCTATGTTAGTAAATAACAGTTCTATTTATCTGTGGATGATAAATGTTAAAATGACTGGGTCTATTGAGGAAATTTTTACCATGACACCAGCTCAGCAGGCAGGCTATATAAAGTTATGATTCGACATCCTCAATGAAAGAAGAAAAAATATCCTGTTCTAAATATTGCAAACAATTTATGGCAGATAGCCTCTAAAAACACTGGTGCAGTTTCAGAAGAAAGTCACCACCTCTAATTATTTTTCTTCGAAATTTATTTGGAATATAAAATAATGAAACATGTAGTGTCTCCAGGACAGGAATAGCCTGGCAGAGCGCATCTCTCTCCAAATCTGGTTTGAATTCAGAATTTTCTTTCTTCTAGACTGGTTACCAAACCTGGGTAAAAGAGCTGGAGGGAAAATACTTGAACGCCTAGCTTTCCCCGGGTTATTACTGGTATGTGAAATTCAAACAGCCTCGTTCTGAATTTCAACTCGGGAAGCCAAGTCCACTTCCCACGAAAATAACTGCAAAACCAATTATTTTCCTTTTCTTTCTTATACATGCGTGTGTGAGTGTGTGAGTTTACGCGCTTGTGTGCTTGCGCGTGCTGTCTCAAATATAATGCAATTCCCATTTTTTCAACCACAAAATATATGTGAACCAGAAATTTTTTTATAATGTAATACTCCAAAGAATTTTCAAGGATATCTTGTGACATAAAACCAAGTGGCAATTGTTTTGCAAAATATTGGTATTTGCAAACCAAATTTGGTGTTTTAGGTCGCAAATATGTTGGTTAAGTTAAAAAATGAAAAAAGTTAGTATCAGGAAAAACCATGAACACAACTTGGAATTATTATAGTACTCTCTTACAGTTGTTCTGTTTGAGGCTATATAAAATCATAACTGAAGCCTTTGTGTCGTATATAGCAAAGTTTAACATGATTCGCTCGGCTCTCCACCGTTCACAGCTGGAATTGTTGCAAAGACAATTTTTACGAACGTTGGTGACGGAGATCGGTTGAAAAAGAGGCCTAGACATATCCATTGGTATCTGAGGCCAACTAATGCGGGCCAGTGATTGGTTAGTTTGAAAGGAAGCATCGACCAATTAAATGTATCCTACATTGCCTTTAGAGAGTAGGGTTGACCAAGGGAGACAACCCACTTACCTTAGGTAAATATATTTTTTATAACCTATAAGTTTCTTATTGTTTTTTTTTATTTGTCGTATATTTGTTGTTGTTTTTCTCTGTCCGCCAGAAGAAAGCAGGAAATGATATTCCATTCCATGATGCATTTTTCTACAAGTTAAAAATAAGGGTTCAGTCTTCCAACGTTCCTATCAAATAACTCAGCCTTTAGTCATTTCGTACGCTTTAAACTTTACATCTGAAGTAAAATCTGTTTCTGTTTCTGGTGAGACAGGTAATAAAAGATTCTCTCTTAAATTAATGAGTAGACATTGCTGTCGTAGCTTTATTTTAAAACTATTCAAACTTTTCAAACTGTTTTATTAAATTTTAAATTCAAAGTTAAAAGGAATTTATTTGAAATTAGTTTCTCCTTACTTAATATTCTATCCAATAAAGATCTAAGTTCGGTAGATTTGTTCGTTTTTCATCATTTTTTACACTCGAGTATAATACTATAACCAATTTTGACTCAGATTTTTTTATATTCTATTTATCGCATTATGCATTAGTAATATATTTATAATTTCTATGTCTGTGTGTGTGGTATGTATTTAGCCAAACTTTTCAACCTGTGCAAGATGTGACATTAGGTCAAATTTTAAGCTGAGTACATCTGGTTTGAATTCAGACTTTTCTTTCTCCTAAACTGACTGTTAAACCAATGTTAAAGAGACCAACCTGCCCTATTATTTACCCATTGCTGGAGGAGAACATGTGGATTTATGCCTTTCATAAATGTATTAGCATGAAGGTAAATGCACACAACTTCGTCCAGTATTTGAACTTAGATCTATGTTTACATTTCCTATGGCGATAACCCTTACGCTTAGGTGTCCGTGGTGTAATGGTTATCGTCGAAGTGAATGGACACGGCGACACGATTTCAAATCCTGGATGAGAGTGATTGCATTTCACATAGCACTAATACCCTTGGGAAAGGTATGAATCCAATTATTCTTCCTCCAGCTATGGGTAAATAGTAGGACAGACTGGATTCTTCAGCCTTGGCGAGGCAACTAGTCTAGCAGAAGGAAAACTCTGAATTCAAACCTGTTAAATTCCACTTAAAAATTGACCTTGTGTCATATCCTGCTCGAGCGGAGGGGTTGGAAAATATAGATAACCCTTATCATACTCTCCATTAGTTTTTAGCACCAGTGAATACCTCAGATTGTTCTATATGCAAGAAAGTAATGAAAATATTCAGTTGTCTTCACGGCACTGATTTTCTTCATATACTTTCACCAAAGAGACTACCATAGAATACAATAAATTCTTCAAAAAACTAGGAAAATTAAAGATTGCAAGAGTTCTTTCACTTTAAATTCGTAATATGAAAAACATTCAATGTTATAAAGGTTTTCTGTCTAAAATTTAGTTATTATTTTAATATTTGTTAAGTAAGATTTTTGCATTTAAATTACTGAAAAAAAGTCGTTTGTTTTCTTTAATAAAACATATTTTATACTCAAACTAAAAACAAGTGTATTTTTGCAGATTCATTTGTAGAATGTACAATGAACGCGATTCCATAACATCCATGCATAAGATGACCATAGGATGGGTTGAAATACCGTTAAGATCAATCAATATTTTTGAAATAACAGTTTGAGTTTGCCTTTTTCATTGATTTGGTTGATTCTGAATGATATTGTAAAAAATTAAAGAAAAGCATTTTGTATTTAGTCAACAATTTTATTATTGTACCAACACTATATATATATATATATATATATCATCATCATCATCATGTCGCGCCGCCTGCGCGGATATCCCTGACCGTCTCTCGCCATTTCTCCCTATCATTCATCGCCTCCGGCAGGTCTTCAGGATTACAACCCGTGTCCTCACATAGCTGCTGTATGTAAGTTCGTGCTGGTCGTCCCACTCTTGCACATCCATGAGTGGGGGTCCACAGGAGTACATCGCTTATGAGCTCGTCCTTGCTTCTCCAGCAGTGTCCTGCGTGTCTGGTTCGTCGAACTTGTATAGTTTTTGTGATGGGGGGCAAGTGTCCGTATAGTTGGAGTCTCGTGGGGTGTTGTCGCCAGGACTTGTTTAATACTGCTCTCAACATTCTTGTGTAATTTCCGTCCAGCCTCCTCTCCAGCCGCTTCGTAAGCGTCCATGTGGTGCATCCATATAGCAGTATCGACACAACCGCTGCCTGGAAGAAACTGCGTTTCATTTTATCAGTTAGGTCCGACTTCCATATGATCGAGAGCCTATCGATAGCTGTCCATGCCTTCGTCAGTCGTGTGTCGATGTCCTTCTCGGTTGATGAGACGCTGCTTCCTAGGTAGGTGAATTTGTCGACTAGTTTCAGAGAGGCTCCGTCTAGTGTGGCAATGTTGCCCGTTTGGTTGTAACACATATATTCGGTTTTGTTTGCATTGACATGTAGGCCAATGCCAGCTGCAGCTCATTCCAGACTATGTAGTAGTGTCTCTGCTTGATTAGGCGTATTCGCTAGTAACGCCAAGTCATCAGCGTAGTCGGCGTCCGTGATTGTTTTTGCGGGGTACCTTTTGCTTCTTCTCTTAGTCAGCTCAAAGCCATTTTCTCTGATTTTGTCGATCGAAGTCCTAAGCACATAGTCTAGACAGATGATAAAGAGGTACGGGGCTAGTGTGTCTCCTTGTAGTACTCCTGCAACAATGTCGAAGTATTCCGTGTCTCCATCTGGTGAACGTACTTTTACTTTGGTGTTTCTGTCGATAATCATTATCGCTGCTACGGTTTCTTTTGGTAGGCCGTAAGCTAGTAGGATTTGCTCCATCCAGCTATCTGATTAAAAATAACAAATTCTGTCGGACTTACATTTGTGGTAATATTTTTGTTTGCAAAAACTACTGTCGAGGAACTGACAATTTTTAAAAATTTTATTTTTGATGCTATTTTATTTCCGAATACTTTCGAATAACATTATAAAAGGCTCGGTGATTTTTCACTGAAAACGAATCAATCGACCAGAAGACCATATCTAGTTTTAATGATAACAATAATAATAATCTTCTAAAAATAGTACAAAACAATGATATAAGGATAATGATAAAACTGAAACAGATAAGTCTCAAGCTAATAGCCCGTGTAGATGATATGGTGATAAAGACGAAGCGATTAATCACATAATAAGCGAATGCAACAAACTTGCGTAAAAAGAACATAAAATAAGACATGATTCGATGGGGAAGTAACCCCTGGGAATTGTGCAAGAAGTTTAGATTTGACCATACGAACAAGTGGTATATGCCCAACACAGAATCTGTCCTAAAGAATGAGACTCACAAGTTCTCTGGGCTTCTGAGACCATATGATAGTCAACAATAAAAAAGAGAATCTGACCAATAGTGAACTTTGTCGTTCCGGCTGGACACAGGATAAAAATCTAAAAAAGCAAAAAGAGAGATAAGTTACTAGACCTTGCCAGAAAACTAAAAAACTATGGAACATGAAGGTAAGGGTGATACCATTTGTAATTGGGAATGATCCCCAAAGTCTTGATAAGGGTGGTTGAAAAGTTGAAAATTAAAAGGAGAGGAGACTAGCCAAACTACAGCATTTCAGAGATCGGCCAGAATATTCTAGAGTCCTGAAGACTCGAGGAGATTAGCTGTCATTCAAACTCCAATCGAAAAACCATCAGCTAACGTTGGTATGAAAAACTCTTAAAGGAATTCCATAATAATAATATCTCCAGGGAGTTTTATTCACTTTAATAACTTTGCTTTACTACAATGCGGGAGTTGGGGATTTAGAATAACAGTTGAAAAGCAACAAAGTTATTTATTTGGATTAAGCACACAAACAATAAATAAACAAATTTGTTAAAATGTTGTTGTTGTTGTTGTTGTTGTTTTCATGGATCTAAGTAATGAGCAATGCTACTCGAAAGAACTCGATTTGAAATAAAATAATCTTTGAACAGTTCCTTCATACCAGCAACTCAACGAAAATAAAATCTTATTTCCAAACAAGAAAAAGTATTGCAAAAGTTATGGTGACAGACTTTATGAGTTATGTTATTTTTGAATGACGCCAAACTAAATAAGAAGGCCATGCGTTATATAATTTATATATATATATATATATATATATATAGAATACCAAAAAGAGCTAAATACTACCTACCAAAGTTTCACCTGACGGTGCTGATTGATTATTTTCAAGCAGTATGAATGTTTTTAATCTATTCTTTTTTATTGATTTTTTCCCCAGATATCAGTTTGTGAAAAACTTTTTATTTACAAATTTTATCTGTTTTTTTTTTCATGCCGTATGAGGTATAGAAATAGGTATACAAAAATAAAAATAATATATATATATATATATATATATATATATATAATTTTAAAAACACATGAACAAAATCCTCACAGCCAATAACGCAGAAATTGGATCCATTAAACTAACAAAAATAACTGGGGAATACAAACCCAATACATATATGGTAAAATAAAAACACACAAACAAGGTAACCCCATAAAACCAATTACTTTACAGATTCCTACTCCAGTATACAGCATATCAAAAATCCTGAACAATATAATAGTACCATATATCCCAAATAAATACAGAATCAAATCAACACATTAATTTATACAAATTCGAAACTCTATTCCACCCCAACAAATGTATAACGACATCACTCGAAAATCTTTTTACTAACATTCCAGCTCACGAATTCATAAAAATAATAAAAGAAAACGTCTATAATCACCCCTCAATTCCTCCTCCGGTTATACAACCAAAAATTCTCGAAAAACTCCTCCTTATCTGTACCACAAAGTCTCATTCTATGATTCTTCCGGTAACATATATATACATATATATATATATATATATATACATACATATTGACGGTATTTCGATGGTCTCGCCCCTTGATCCTACTATCTCCGAATTCTGCATGTCACACATCGGAGGTGTCCTGATGGTGTAATGGTTATAATGCTGGACTGCAGAATCGTAGTAAGCGAGTTCAAACAATTACGTTCACTTTCGGACGAATATCCTTGGGAAAGGTATGAACCCCCTTATCCTCCCACTTATGGGTTTAATAGCATAACTACTGTTCTTCTAGAAGGATGGCTTTGGCATAAATAACCCACGAAGGTTGATATGCTATTAAAGAAAGAAAGAAAGAAAGAAAGAAAGAAAGAAAGAAAGAAAGAAAGAAATGTCCCCCATCGAAAACAAAATATCAAAAACAATAATAACTAGACGCAAGTTATACATCCGCTATGTAGACATTTTCATCGCAACACACTTCTACGATGAAATTAACAAACTCTAGAAAAAAAAACTCCGTACTAAACTTCACCACCAAACTAAATACTAATTTTAAAAAATCCCTTACCTTGACGTACTTACCAACTCCACTAATAATAACAAATTGACAACATATCCATATAAACGACAATTCTACCCAACTTAACGACCACAGTGAATGCTCCTAAAAATATAAAATAGCAATTATAAAAAACTTAATTCATAAAGCATCAAAGACAATATTTTACAAAGAACTAACCAACATAAAACAAACCCTTAATAAAAATTTTCGTAATAAACTAGTTGATCAACAAATAAAACTATATCTACAAACCATTCACAAAAATAATAACACTGCCAACAATAACAACACTAAGAGAATTAATCTATATTACAGAACTCAAATGCACTATAATTGCAAATTAGACAAACAAGCAATAACCAACATCATAAAAAGACTCTTTAAATCTATCGAAAAACAAAAACAAATAAAAATTATCTTCGACTACACTAAATTTAAAACATCAAGCCTTATCGTTAAGAAAAACCCCAATTCTGCTAAAATACACCTAAACAAAACCAATGTAGTTTATAAATTTATATATCCATTTGGAGAGTGCCTCTCGAAAAACAAAAATAATTCTTATATTGACTATACAACAACAATGTTATCTCGTTGACTTACTTATCACCTTTCTGAAAATAGCGTCATGAAGCAACATTTAATCATAAAACACTACAATAGCACTAACCAACTTACATCTTCCGATATAAGGAAGATTCTCACAGATAATACCACAATTATATATAAAACAATAATAAAAAATGATTACAAACTCTTTACGGAATATGCATAAAAAATTTTTAAAAACACAAATAAAATAGCATTTAACAAGGGCACCGACATCTTGAATATTTTTGATAACTAAAAATCACTAACTCTATTAGTTAAATTTTTTCCAACCGCTGAAAATGTTCCAACCGACAACTTCAAAACAAAACACTATAAATTATCAAAACAATAAAAAAAAAACTCGACAGTCAACTCAAAACTACACAACCCCTGATGACGACCAAAAGTATGCCCGAAAGCACTTGGGCTGAAGATATGGGGCAATTCCTTTACCATCTATATCCTGACACTGGAAAAATAACTAGGATTCTTGAAAAAATATGATTAAAATAATAAACAGTGTTCCATCATCTTTAACAAAACGTGCTTGAAGAATATATATATATATACATGTGTGTGTGTGTGTGTGTGTGTGGACCCATGAGTAAGTGACTTAGTCGAATAAATTTATTCAACAGAAAAAAGAAGATTCAACCGATTTGGATTTTAGAAGAATAAAGACACTAAATTAAAAATCTGTAGGTCAGCGGAAATGGATTTTGACGGGAAGAATAGATAAAGAATCTGTTATTTGATGAGAAAAGGAAAAAATTTGTTTTAATGCAGGTCAATTTTTATGTTTTCGAAACAGTGTAGATTTTGCCAATCGATTATAGATTTAATCCGAGAAGCCAGGATCTGTCAATCATCTGAGTACAATTTTTCAGTTGAAACCCTGGATTTGAAATAACATTTTAAAAAATTCGAACGTGGGAAATCTTATTTAAAACATTTCTGATGTAATATCACGCGAGCATAAAACTAGTAGCAATTCCAAATTTGGGGAAGACCGCCCGTTTTGGGTAAAGTGAAAGTTAATCGAACTCATAGAAATGCAGTGAATCAAGTAATTATACTGAAATCTTAATTTGGAGAAAATTGATACTGTTAATAGCTTCGCCAGCCCCGCCACCTCAGATGAGAGATATTCATAAAATAAAAGTTTTCGTCCCTTGCCAAGAAGTCTTGCAGGAGACCACGTCACTTTGAGCTCTGGCCTAGCGCCAGACTTCCAAGAGTTGGAGAAGCAGAGAAAAGCCTGAGATCATACGACAGGTTGAAAGAAGCAAAGAAAACCCGACATAATACTTTACTTAGAGATCCCCTCGTACCAGACTCGTAAAAGTAGAAAAGTGGAGTGAAGCCAGCGATAATGTGATACCTTAAGATAACCTTGTGCCAGACTCGCGGAGAACAGCGAAGAGATATCGAGATAATATGATACTTTAGAGAGAGCACGAATCGGCCGTCTCCATGATACTCAAAGTTTTTACCTTTCACAAGACTGTCCAAGGTAGAGCAAGCGAAAAGAACTAAAATGATACGACACTTTGTAAGAAGTGAAGAAAGCCCAAGATAATACGCCACTTGTGAAATAACACACAACTTGAAATTACCTTGTACCAGACTATCAAGGAACTGGGTGAAGATTAAGGAAGGTAAACATAACTGCCATTGAGATTGCCTTATTCCATACACAAGAAAATGAGAAAAGGCCGAAAACTTATTCGATAAATTCAGAGACGTTAGAGCTGACAGTAAATGCTAATAAACTGACAGTTTAAACTGACTATTTATTTGTGAGCTGGGTTCCTGACAATAAACTCCCAACCTCTGGGATGGGGGAATACATGTACCATTCTTTAAAAGAGACTTTTTAACTAAATATTATTACTGTTACAAGCTGTGTTCTGTTCTGTTTGTTGGTGTCGACTTTTTTTTTTTTTTTGCTTTCTTAAATCTGTGGTCTCATCTATCTACTTATTGACTTGCAACACCGATTAGGATTAGCGATTCATCTGCTGCCTGGATCAAAAACAGAACGTAGGCATATAAGCAGATTAATCGTGTCATCCGAAGTCATAACCAGTCAAACGGAACGGTCAGTGGATGAAAAGCAGAATCACCCCAGTGTTTAATGAAGGAGGATGTACTCTATTGCCACACACACACACACACACACACATGCATATATATAACAGACGAAGAAGAAAAAACGATATGCGGAAAAAATAATCGTTGTAATAAAAATGTTGGGTATAAGTGCTCGGATACCAGCAAGCTGAGCAATGTAAAAAGCAGAACAATTATTTTCTTCAAACTACCTTCCTCGGCTCTTATTTCTTCTCTATAAACTTCTGTCAGACGATTGTGCTTTTGTTTTAAAAAAATGAAATGGCTTTAATAGTTGAGTGCCCCCATACACACATTCACACACATACAACGAATTTTTTTTACCCCTAACAATTTTTATGTTTTTAATTAGGTGGTGCCGGTTGCCACAAAGAGTAAAACGACAGTTTGGATTAGTTTTTTATTCATATATTTTTGTAAGTACATCGTATTTTTATTGTTATTCCAGTAGTTGTAAAGAGAAAATCATAACCACGGTTAACAACATTTTCATCTACAGTACTTTTTAACTTTACCTACAAAAGGTACCTACAAAAAGTTTGTCGGTGACCACAACGCACCACTTCTGTTTGACCCAGTCGACTGGGGCCGCAGAATACAACGACGCATCTCTGCAGAGAGGTGAAACTCTGCCAACGAGTGGCCCGGTCGACTGAGACTACAGAATTCATCGACTGCATCTCTGCAGAGGGTGAATATTCCTCCAAAGAGTGCCCAAGTTATGACACTAAACTATCTGCTGGTGAGGCTCCAGTAATGCTGGAGATTTTGGGAATGTAGGGTACCCCTTCATTGCCATCGTCCCTGATCCACTCTGACCTGGAGTGGTAGCACCTGGTAGGGTCCTATCTATGGGTCAAATAGAACTAAACTGAGTACCTATGCTAAACTGAATTGTTTGAAATAGAACTGTTTTTAAGATTTAGACTGTATACTTATGTTAAACTAAATTGTTTGAAATAGAACTGTTTTAATATTTAACTGTGCGTAAACAAAACACTGTACTTATGCGAAACTGAATTGTTTGAAATAGAACTGTTTATATGTATAAAAATGGATTTGACATTAAATAACCAACAATGGTTGATATATCATAAAACCAAACCAAACCAAAATGTAAACTATGCATTTCAAAATTATATATATATATATATATATATATATATATATATATATGTGTGTGTGTGTGTGTGTGTGTGTGTGTATTAAAGGACTTGGTATTAAATAACCTACAATGGTTCATATGCCATTAACCTAAGTAACCAACCAACACCTGTTGTCTTCTCCACCTAAAACTCAGAATTACTTTTTTGTATATATATTTACCAAGCCCTCCGCTCGGGCAGAATGTGACACAAGGTCAATTTTTAAGCGGAGTTTAACAGGTTTGAATTCAGAGTTTTCCTTCTCCTAAACGAGTTGCCTCACCAAGACTGAAGAACCCAGTCTGTCCTACTATTTACCCATAGCTGGAGGGAGAATAATTGGATTCATTCCTTTCCCAAGGGTATTAGTGCTATGTGAAATGCAATCAATCTCGTCCAGGATTTGAACTCGTATCGCCGTGTCCATTTCCTGCGAGGATAACTATTACACCACGGGCACCTCAGAATTGCTTATGGACTTTTATGCATTTTCTTGAAATTTTGAAACATCATCAATATGGCGTCAATGGAAGTACCATCAAATGCTTTTGTCCACAATTCTTTTATTTAGCCTTATTATCTCTATCTCCAGATGTTACAGGTTTTCGACGAACACAACATATCTTTCTTCAGTATCTTCTAGACTAGGGTTTCCAAAACACCACCAAACATCAACTCTTCTCTTTAGAAATACCACAAGGATGATACAATAATTAACATGGTGTTTTATGTATAATATCTTCTTCAGCTGGATCTTTTTGATCTAAAACCCTGTCATCGTTATTGTCACTTTTATTTTCTATTTATCCTTAAAATTGTTGTTACATTTCTGTTGAGTATTAATAATTATCCTACACTTTATGCAACCTAGGGTTAAAAGAGTTTAATAAGGCGACATTTATCACCGCTGATGGGAGCTTATTTCAAGAATCAATCACTCTCACACAAAGAGTTGTGTCTATTGGTTGTTTTGCTGTTTCTTTATGAGAGATTTAGTTCATGTTTCCTAATAATATTTGCTTCATTAATGGGTAGTCGGTTGGGATTTGCTGAGTCGAGACCATGTGCATATTAATAGACTTCAATCATATCTCCACAGGTTCGACGACAATACAGGCTATGCAAATATGTTATAATCCAGGTATCTCGTGATTGACTCTTGATGAGTCTTGGGGACCAAACGACAATACTGAATTCTAGATAGGATCTTACCAAAGCAATAAAAAAAGAACTTTTCTGCATCCCGCCATCCATACATTTGTATAATCTACGTTTCAATCCTAGTATCTTATTTTCTTTATTCATGTTTAAAAGATTTTTGCTCTGGGTTCACATTCACATGCAGATGTTTTTTATTTCCAATTTTGGGATCTGAAGCAATTGTTTCACGTTGGAATAACTTTTTCTCGTTTAGAATTTGTGTTTTTGGTTATTTTTCGAAAATCGAGTATGTTACATTTAGATGTTTTATACTTGATATGTCATTTATCTGATCAATTCAGAAGATTTTCTTTATATTTATACTTCTCCATACATATCATACATTCTTCTATTGATTTAATATGTTTTGCACAGCTCGGCCACCAAACATTTGATTACAGACGTCTAGTCAAGCCAAGAGCATTCCATTTTAATTGCCACCGTTTTGATTGATTGATTTTTGTTTAATGTCATATTAACCTTTGTATGTTATTTAATGCCAAATCTATTCTCCTAGAAGAACAGTAGTGGTACTATTTAACCCATAGCTAGGAGGATAAGGGGCTTCATACCTTTCCCAAGGGTATTTGCCCGAAAGAGAACGTAATAGCGCGACTGGAGTTCGAACTCGCTTACTACGATTCCGCAGTCCATCGCTTTAACCATTACACCACGGGGACACCCACTCACCGTTTTGAATAGCCTCCAAACAAATACTATGTGAAATTGAAATAACGTTTGCTATAAAGCAATTCCAAACAATCTATCTATGATAAATTCTGAACAAACTATTATTTTGCTTTTTTTACAAATAATTCTCTTTATTTATTGAATGACACTCGTCCAAATTACAGACATACATAGATGCAACTCAGAAATTTCCCAGACTAAGACGCTGTTAAACAAAACCATTTAATCCAACTATCTCGGAATTATGTAACCCACCGGACTACTCAGTTACAAACGTTTGATATTCCTGAACGTCAGAGCTTTAACGAAATTTCCATTATAGGATCAAACTAAGCCCCAGTACAAATGCGAAATTTATCCCTTTAATTAACTTTCATCAGGGAAGAACCGGACACAAAATGCACCATATTCCTTGTTTGACGCTCTACAAGACTGACCTTTTCACAAGGCAGACAACTACATCAATGTACGGATTAATTCTTTTGAAGAACCATTATTTGCTAACATCAATAATTTCAAACGATAAAACTATGTTCAATATCATTATTTGCTTTTATGCCTGGTTAGATTTTCAGAGGCTTCAAAAATAATGTCATAATTTGATTAATAATGACAATTTCTTTTATTATTGTAATTATTATCTTTCCAACAAGAAGTATTTTGTTTGGTTTGATTTCTTTGTTTAATGGCATATCAACCTATGTAGGTTATTTAATGCCAAAGCCATTCTTCTAGAAGAACAGCAGTGGTACTATTTAACCTATAGGTGGGAGGATAAGGGCGTTCATACCTCTCCCAAGGGTATTTGCCCGAAAGAGAACGTAATAGCGCGACTGGCGTACGAACTCGCTTACTACGATTCTGCAGTCCATCGCTTTAACCATTACACCACGAGAACACCCCCAATTATATTGAGGTCATTACCATGTATCTTCTCTACTTTGCTCATTATTCGTGTCGATTTTATCATTTTCACTCTTTGCAATTTATTCAATCCACTTTTAACTGGTGGGCTTTCACTGAAGTTTGAGTGACAACAAGTCTCCTCAGATCTCCAGGACTCTCCGAAGTATCCAAGCTGATTTCAGTAGTGACGTAGTTTGGGTGGTCTCGATTCTTCCTTTGAGGTTTGTATTTTATTTTTGGTTATTTTCTTATTACCTTTCAGCCACTACACGTTGAATCTTCCTCTGATGTTCTTAGCATTCTCTAATCTTAAGGAAACTTTCTGAAGAACCGATTACAAGGTCTAAATGTAACAAAATAGTCAATCAACCTATTGAATTATAATCATTACCGTGAATACGTTAAGAAACACTCTGTCGTGCTCTTACACAGCCCTCAGTAAACTGCCATTCTCTAAACTTGTCGATTGTGTGACTTTTGCATTTACAATTACCAAGTAGATAGATTCTTCAAATCTCGTTAATTATTATTTCACTCCTAGCGAGGTTTTCACGCCGAGGTTACCTGGTGATCTTTTAATTGGAGTATAAGTGACAGCAAATCTTCTCTGGTTTCGAGGATTCTTATAAGTATTTAAATGAATGTTATGGTTGAATAGTCTCGATAATTCCTCTATCTCCATTTCCTCCTGTTTCTTTTCCAAGTTTTTGGGGACTATTCCTAGTCTGCCAACTACCATTGATATCACCGTCTTCCTCATTTTTAGATCTCTAGCAAGATCCAACTATGTGCCTATCTTTTCGCTTTCTTTAATTTCTGTTCGTTAGAATAGCAAAATTCACTCAAAGACAAAATTTTTGCTTGTTGATGATTAACATGAGGTCTGATCTTTTGGTTGGGATTGGATGATTCGTTTGAATCTCAAAGAATTTTATGCGCCTTATTTTCTAGGACAGATTCTGGATTGCGTATTTGCCTGCATGATCAATCTTTAGGATCTTACAAAATTCCAGTGGATCACCTTTCCTACGGAGTTTTGCTTACTCTTACATCTATTTCGTGCCACTTTGCTACATTCACAATATTTTCTACTATAAACTTTGATAATAACAGTCACGACGAAAGTAAATATTTACTTTGGTTTGATTTGGTTTGGTTTGGTTTTATGGCATATCAACCTTTGTAGGTTATTTAACGCCAAATCCATTTTTATGTAAATAATCTGTTCTATTGAAAACAGTTCAGTTTAGCATAAGTACACAGTTTAATTGTCAAAAACATTTCCATTTCAAACTATTCAAGCTATATGTAATATTCAAGTTATATGTAATAATTCAGTTAAGTGTAAATACAGTTTTAATGTCGAAAAACAGTTCTATTTGAAATAATTCAGTTAAGCATAAGCACGCCGTTTAAGTGTAAGTACGGTTTAATTGTCAAAAACGTTTCTATTTCAAGCTACTCAGCTTACTCAATTCATTTTAGCATAAGTATGCTGTTAGTTCTATTTAACCCATAAATAGGGCCCTATCAGGTGCTACCACGCCGGGCCAGAGTGGACCTGGGAGCGATGGCAATGAAGGGGTACTCCGCATTCCCCAAAGCTCCAGCATTGCTGGAACCTCACCATCAGATTGTTTAGTGTCATATCGAGGACACTCGTTGGTGGGGGTCTTACCCCACTGCAGAGAAGCAGTCGGTGTATTCTACAGCCCCAGCTGACTGGGCAATAAAGATATATAAATGTCAGACAGTTTTATTTCAGATAATTCAGTTCAGCATAAGTACACAGTTTAGACGTCAAAAACAGTTCTATTTCGAGCAATTCAGTTCAGCACTAGTACGCAGTTCCAATGTCAAAACAGCTCTATCTGAAACAATTCAGTTTAGCATAAATACGCAGTTTAAATGCAAAAATCAGTATAGTGAAAGAAGCACGGTTTAATTCTATTTAATCCATAGATAGGACCCTTATCAGGTGCTACCACTCCGGGTCAGAGTGGACCTGGGAGCGATGGCAATGAAGGGGTACTCCGCATTCCCCAAAGCTCCAACACTGCTGGAACGTCACCATCAGATTGTTTAGTGTCATATCCAGGACACTCGTTGGTGGGGGTCTTACCCCACTGCAGAGAAGCAGTCGGTGTATTCTACAGCCCCAGCCGACTGGGCAAGGTTTGATTTGGTTTGGTTTCTTTGTTTAATGGCATATCAACCTTAATGGGTTAGTTAATGCTAAATCCATCCTTGTAGAAGACCAGCAGTGATACTATTTAATCCATAGCTTGATAGTACCTGTTAAAGACCCATTTATGGATCAAACAGAACCGTTTAACCCTTTAACTGCGTGCAAAAAATGATTAATCCTAAAAATAATTATTCGTATTAGATAGAAATACTGGAAACCAGTTAACTGGGTGCAAACAAATGAGCTTGCTTAAAATGTTATCAACAAACTATTCGTTTTTTCTCTCTCAAAGGGAGGATAAGGGGGTTCATGCTTCTCCCAAGGGTGTTTGCCCGAAAGTGAATGTAATAGTTCAACAGGAGTTCGAACTCGCTTACTTCGAGGAAGCAGTCAAGAACTTTAGCCACTACTCCACGGAGACTCCCCCTTCTAAAGTTTATTATTTGGCGCCAGATTAAACATAACGATTGCATCGAGTATTGATATTTATAGCAGCGTTTAACAAACTCCAAACATGGCGATATGGGGTCACCTGATGGGGTAGCCTCGTGGTGTAATGGTTTAAGCAATGGACTGCGGAATCGTAGTAAGTGAGTTCGAACTCCAGTCACGCTATTACTTTCACTTTCGGACAAATACCCTTGGGAAAGGTATGAACGCCCTTATCCTCCCAGCTATGGGTTAAATAGTGCCACTACTGTTTCTCAAGGAGAATGGCATTGGCATTAAATAACCTACATAGGTTAATATGCCATTAAACAAAGAAACCAAACCAAGCCGTCACCTGAAGATCGCAACGTGAGTTTTTATTTCATTTTATAAGTAAGCCACTTAGGTCTTAGTATAAAAACCTTGTAGGTTATTCAAGCCAAATACTGGATATATATTTATATATTATTTGCAAACTGATTGTCTGTTGGTAACATTTTAAGTAATCTCATTTGTTTGCACACATTTAAATGGATTCAAATATTCCTATCTAATACAAATAATTATCTTTAATATTAATCATTTGTTTGTATTCAGTTAAAGGGTTAAACAGTTAAAGGGTTAAACAGTACTATTTGACCCATAGATGGGTCTCTAACAGATACTGTCATTCCTGATTTGAGTGGACCTGGGAGTAATGGCAGTGAAGGTGTACTTCACCTTTCCCAAAGTTTCATTTCATAGTTGTAAATAGTATATATATATATATATATATATATATATATAAACTCTCGTGGGAGAGTTTGATAAGTAAGGTTTCCGTTGTGTATAAGTTTCTACTTAAATGTGCTTAGTGTCAGTTTGCTTCTTGGCAATGAGTAATAACGTCTATTAGTCATAAGTATTACGTCCGAGTCAAGAATGAAGCAACGATCCGTGATATAATTTTTAGCTCTAGGTTTCACGCCAATCGAAATTCACAGGCACATGAAAGCAATTTATGGCAATGGTTGCATAAGTGAGAGGGTGCAAAATTGTCGGCCAGTGGTGCATGAACTGCCAAAAGATGCTGCTGAAGCAAGATTAATGTTTTGATAATTTAAAGTCCAAGTCGAGTGATTTCAGTTAGACACAAGAAGCATAAAGGAACAGGAGGTAGCATGATTTGAGAAATCGACTAATTAAAGTTGATTTCTTCACGAAATGGAAATGAAAAGTTGAAGGTCAAGATCTTTTATACGATGCTGATATTGAAGTTGCAATGCGCAGTTGGGACAAAAGTAAACAAGAAACTTTCTTCAAAGGCAGAATAAAAAAGGGTTAAAAGATTTAGGAAAGATGTGTAACGCCATAATAATGATCATCATGGCAACTTTTAATTTTCAAGTGGAATTAGTTTACTTTGTTTCGATGGGAGTTGTATACTTTTATCAGTTCGATCTAAAACTTGTTTAACAGAATTGGAAAACTATCCTATCAATCAACCAATATATATATATATATATTAATTTATATATATATTCATCCACCAATATATATATATATATATTGGTGGAAGAATTTAACAAAATTGTCCCGAGCGCTTTTCTACGTTTCATAGAACATAATCAGGAGTTGTTTGCATGTGTAAGGAGTGTTTTACGAGTTTTTAAAGAGATTTTAGGGTTTTTTTTATATCATTACAAATTTATGCAAACGCAAAGTTGGATAAAACTGAGATGCTGATGACATCGAATGAATTTAAAACAGAACGCTATCAATAAAAATAGAATCCTGATAAGTGTCTTGGTTTCAAGATGCAACTGGTAGAATTTACCAAAATTGTCCAGAGCGTTTTCGGACTTTTCATAGGCCATCTATCAGGGGATGTTTGCTTGTGTAAAGAGTTTTTTTTAAACCCTCGGGACAATTTTGGTAAATTCATCCAGCAATTCCAACCTGAAACTAAGACACTTAATATATATATATATATATATATATATATATATATATATATTTATACAGTGTGTGTGTGTGTGTGTGTATTTAAGCAGCAGATTTTCTTTTTGGCATACTTTATCAAAAATGACTGACAAGGATTCTGTTTTTTATAGTTAGAAGATGATTCATTTTCCCAAAGATGCAACGTCGCTGGCTATTTATTACTGAGAGGAAGTCATTCATGGTTCATAACAACAAGGATTGGCCAAATGAGTCGAGGGTTCGCCAATGGTCCGGGAGATCTGGGTTCAATCCCAGGTTAAGTCATACCAAAGACTCAAAAAATGGTACTTGATGCTGCCTTGCTTAATACTCAGCATAAGGTTAGGATTAAGGGCAAAGTGGATCAATCCAAGGAAAGGAGTTGCGCCCTCTCCAACATCTCACTGTTGTAGCTCTTGAAAAGGGAGCCTTCGGGTCACCCTTGACTAAGGTCATCAACTTTTATGTTGAGATTTTAAAGACACTTTTGAATTTTCTTTGATTTTCACTCTCGCAATTTTGTTCCAAAATCACCTTTTTCTGCGCCCATCAAGAGAAAGATGAATATTCAAATAATGACCCATATTTCTTTCTGTTGTTTCAAGTTGAATTGATTTACATAGCACTAATTTCTTTCTCATTTGAGTAATTAATGAACTCCAGAAAGTAAATAACTAAAAGCTTCAAAGGCACTTCGAATAGTCATGTGGTAACCACCTTCCACCACTAGTGACCCGAATGCTGGACTGTGTTATCAAGAACAGAGGGTAAATCACCAGAACTCTCGCTGTAAGTATGAGAGACGTTCAAATGACATATTTTGGTAAGGGTCAGATTGTTACTGGGAGAACAACAAATCATAACTTAAATTTCGGAGCGAAGCAGAACATTACACATGTTGGGGGTGAGCTCTGGCTTGTCTAAGGATAATTCTTTCTTTGATTGATTTGAAAATACCACTTCCTGTCTTCCTGTTTTTGAAACGGTGCCAGAGGGAAGTAGTAACATGGAAAATAAAGTGAATGAATTTTTCTGTGACCACGCGTCTGACATTTCCTCCTCTTTGTCCCTTAGTCTCCGCAAACTTTCTTCGAGATACCAAGATTTCCTTAACATTATACAAAATGGAATATTAGCACTTTCAAATATCTTTATAATTAATTTTAGATGTATATCTCCACAGTACCTAACACGATGATGTTACTGGGTTCCATAACAAAATCAAACGATATATATTCATCATTGATACGTAATGTTTCAGTCTAATTTTTCTTTCTTAATTTTAACCCATATACACTATTTTTCATTTATGCACCACCAACTGATTGAAGGGTTTGTTCGGTTGATTTTACGGCATGTCAATCCTTGTTGGGTTATTGTTATACTCCCTATATAATGGACTCGCCCTCCTTCATAAATACACGTCAACGAGAGCGTCAGATAGAGTTCACCAATCAGTGTGACACAATCACGTGTGATACCATTTGCGTAGTGGACGGATAGTCACAACCCCACTGGACTCTCAGCCACACGTACCTATCAACTAACTACTGTTTAACCAGGTTCACTTGTATTTTGTTTGTTACTTGAATATATATGTTTTTCTATCAAACCTTTTGTGTTCTCCGTGTCTTTCTTCAACATCACAACACTTATCAAAGTCAATATTCTTCTCTTTTGTTCTTTTTAAATAATTGTATGATTTCAAATGAATATTCCTAATTAATTCAATCTTAAAGATATTAATGAAATCTATTTTTACTCTATTCCGTAAAAGAAACTTTGTAAAAACTGCCATCACCACGACCTCTCTGCTGTCTGTATTCCTTAAAGAAGCGTAAGACCATTGCCTAAAAAGGAGTATCCCGGGTATGACAATAAACTGTATCGTTTTTATCACTTAGAGTATTTGGATTATTTTTTTTTTCATCTTTATTGTTATATTGCCAACGTTTTGGTCGATACGTCCTTCTTCTTTGTGTGTTTCATGTCGACTCGGCAGTCCACAAAGATCAATCTTCATCTCAGCAATTAAGACAAATAAATTGCATCTGATGGTGAGGATCCGATTACGGAGATCTCGGGAATTCGGTCTACCCTTTCACTTCAATTACTTTTAAACTGGTTGTACTTGCTAGGATCTCATATATGAATCTTGGTATTATTAGGAATACGTGATACCATATAACTGTAAATTATTTATATTAACAACAGTTACTTGGAACCAA
Source organism: Sepioteuthis lessoniana (assembly GCA_963585895.1). Lineage (NCBI taxonomy): Eukaryota > Metazoa > Mollusca > Cephalopoda > Myopsida > Loliginidae > Sepioteuthis > Sepioteuthis lessoniana. Next base: position 80,302,797 of record OY757905.1, read on the forward strand.
AATTGATTATTAAGGATTATTATTGTTGGTTACATGCAGCCATATAAGTAAAGTTGGTGACTGTGATCGAGGGTGACTCGAAGGCTCCCTTTTCAATAGCTACTACACCGAGGTGTAAGGGAGGGCGCTATTCATATCTCTGGATTGCTCCAATTTACCCTTGATACGTACCTTATAATGCTGAGTGTTAAGCAAGGAGGTATCAAGCATCATTTTTTAAGTCTTTGCTATGACTCGGCCTGGGATGGAACCCCGGTCTCCCGGACTATTAGCGAGCACTCTACCCACAAGGCTAATGAGCCGGTATGAAACCTGCGCAAAGAAGTGATTTTTATTAAATAGAAATGATTACTTGAAACTATATGATTATTAGGATTTGATTGGAATACGTGAAACTATACAAATGTGTACGGATTATTTGTATTAGATAGGAATGATTAATATCATATAACGGCATAAAAAAAAACTCTTAAGAAAAACTACCAAAAATATAAACATAAACGTACTATGAATGCGATCCCCAAACTTCTATGCATAGAATAAACCTAGACTAGTTCGTACGCCGTTAGAATAATTGAATCAATCAATCTGCTATCACTGTGGTTGCGAACCTGCTAACCTTTCTCATTCACAGCAGACGTTGATTCTCAACAATGCAAACTATAAACCCTGTAATCTTACAAGAGTAAATCTAATATTTCAAGGCAACTCCAAGTTCTTCATATTCCATTTAGTCTAACAAATCCTGAATCCTATCCGGATTTTGATTTGGCTGTAAACATGGAATCCATATTTTATTGAGCTGGTCTGAATTCTTCTAATCTTCAATGGATGGTGAACAAAATGGCTGATATGAAATGAAAGACAGACTGAATGACACAGCTGAAAACATTCGTCTAATCTGTTCTTATTGGGCAATTTTCTCAATGAAAAAGAAGGTGACAAATCAAAGCAAGAAAAAAAAGCGACTATTTTCTTTTTATAGAGTTTGCCTTGGTTGCCATTATTTCTTGACGTCTGCCATTATATTCTTTATTCGTTTTATTTCGGTTATGAAAATTACTTTCTTTTATTTTGCGATTATATTCTTTGGTTCTGACTTGCTTTCTTTATACCATTCCGCTTTCTTTCTCAATTCGGATTTCTTTTAATTCTTTCATAGCTTTCGATTTTCTTTATTTCATTTTTTTCTATCAATTAATTAATCTCTTTATTTCTTCTTCTTCTTCTTCTTCTTCTTCTTCTTCTTCTTCTTCTTCTTCTTCTCTCTCTCTCTCTCTCTCTCTCTCTCTCTCTCTCAAATTTCTTCTCGTACTTTCTGCTTCTTTCTCTCATTCTTACATTAACTGGTCTTTCTTTTTCTTTTCAATCTAAACACATCTTTCTTTTTTCCGTATTCTCACATTTCGATCGCTCTTACTCTGTTAGCATCTGCCTTAACATTTTTATCCATTCTTTCTTTCTTTCTTTCTTGTTTTCTTTTCTTTTCTTTCTTTCTTTCTTTCTTTCTTTCTTCTGGTTCTCTTTCTTTACATCACTAATTGTACCTTATTTTCATGTTTTGTCTCTTCTATGTCTTTCTTCCGCTTTTTTCTTTTGTCTCTCCTTCCTGACGCCATGCCACATTATGTACAAGACTAATCCTTGATAAAGACGAAGTTTTCTCATATTAAGAGATAAAATCTCCTCTATATACACATTGTCTGAAAATCTCGAGGATACTTTCAAATAGCACAAAGATTATCTTCCTTTTTGCAATCCGAAACAAAAGTATTATTATTATTATTATTATTGTTGTTGTTGTTGTTATTATACTGAGTTTTTTCACCAGCGTTAATTGATGGTCTTTCATTGGATGCTGAGTGGCAGCAAGTCTCTTCAAGTCCCAAAGGTTTTTCTGAGTATTTTGGGCGATCTCAATAATGCATCAGACGAGATGGTCTCTACTAGTCCTCTTAATTTCAAGTCCTCCCGTCCCAGTACCAATCCTTTGGTATCTTTACCAAGCGTACCAATTACAACTGGTATCACCGTTACTTTCAAGTTCCATAGTTTTTTCAGTTCTTTAGCAAGATCTAAGTATTTATCCCTCTTTTCGCTTTCTTTCAGTTTTACCCTGTGGTCTGCTAGGACGGCAAAGTCCACTATTTGGCAGGTTTTCTTTCTTTTTTTTTTCTTTTTTTTTGTTGTTGTTGGCTGTCACTAGGTCAGGTCGTCTGGCCGAGATTAGGTGATCGGTTTATATCTCGAAATCCCAGAGAACGCTGTGCATCTCATTTTCCTGGACGGATTCTGGTTGTTTGCTTGTTTGTTTGGTTGGTTGGCTGATTGGTTTTTATGGTATATCAACCTTTGTAGATTATTTAATGCCAAATCAATCTTATACAAATCATCAGTTCTATTTCAAACAACTCAATTTAGCATAAGTACACAGTTTAATTGTCAAAAACATTTCTATTTCAAGCTATTCAATTTTGTCAAACAGTTCTAATTAAAACAATTCAGTTTAGTATAAGTATAGTTTTCGTCCACACATAGTTAAATGTCAAAACGGTAATCTATGTCACCTCTCAATTGTAAAGTCATCAATGTCCTTGATCTTTGACCAAGTTATCTGCATTCCTTCCGTGTTGATTTTAAGAATGGTCCAGAGTACCTTTCAAAGGAGACAGCCCAGATGTTTATTCCTTTGTCAAATTTTTGCTGCAGAACTTGCTTTCAAGAAGATTTCTAGTTCTTCTGAAGTACTTTTTTCTTACTTTTTCCTTCATCCCTTTTCTTTTTATTGCGTCCATTTCCAATAATTCTAATTTTCTTTGTTACCAAGTTTTCTGATGCTTTGGAAGTTTATTTCCCTCCATTGCTTCTCTTTTCCTCTTTGGCTTTATTATCATGGCGCTTTTTTAAATCCTAAATTCCATTCTTATATGCTGTCTGCATATTTATAGTTTGTATCAGGTTTTCTTGGGGTTTTTTTGTTTTTTTTTCGTTTTTTGCAAATACCTTGATATCATCCACATGAATAAGATATCTTGTGCGGTTATGTTATGAATTTGTTAACCCCCACCCACCCAGTGCTTTTCCTAAGTATATATTGGCAGTCGGCTGGGACTGTTGAATACACCGACAGCCTCTCTGCTGAGGCGTAGGATCCCCCAACGAGTGTCCTCGATATGACACTAAACAATCTGATGGTGAGGTTCCAGTGATGCTGGAGCTTTGAGGAATGCGGAGCACCCCTTCATTGCCATTGCTCTCAAGTCCACACTGGCCCGGAATGGTAGCCCCTGATAGGGCCCTATCTATGGGTTGAATAGAACTAACTGCATACTTACACTAAACTGAATTGTTTGAATTAGAACTGTTTGACTAAACTGAATAGCTTGAAATAGAAATGTTTTTGACAATTAAACTGTATTTACATTTAAACAGCGTGCTTATGCTAAACTGAATTGTTTGAAATGGAACTGTTTTTGACATTGAAACTGTAATTACGCTAAATTTAATTGTTTAATATAGAACTGTTTTGACTATTAACTGTGTGTAAACAAAATCTGTATTTATACTAAGCGGAAATAGAAATGTTTTTGACAATTAAACTGTGTACTCATGCTAAACTGAATTGTTTGAAATAGAGCTCTCAATTTGCTTAAAAATGGATTTGGCGTTAAATAACCTACAAAGGTTGATATGCCATAAAACCAAACCAACCAACTAAGTATATAATTGAATGGCATCATTGCTATAACAAATAGCAGTGGCAGGAGTGAGTCTCCCTGGAAGATGCCACTTTAAATTTTTACCTCTGACAAGGTTTGTCCTCCTGCTGCTAATTGCATTTCCCAGTATTCGATGGCTTTGGTGATGAATTTTATAAATTTGTCGGATATTTTAAACATTGTCAGACATATTATGATTATTATTATCACTATTATTTTTGTTGTTGTTATTGTTTTTCTTTTGGGGAGGTTTCCATATCAGAGTGATCGCAATTTTTTCAAAACAGTTCCGTACTCTTCTCAGTATAGTTGCCATTCTCAGCAGTTCTATGATCTGGAAAGACGAAATTTTTCGTAGTTCTCTCAATTTCTTTTTTATATTCATGAGGATTTTCCCTGGTCTCTAATGATTACGGTCACTATCATGTTTCATATCTTTTTCAGCTCTCCAGCAAGGTCCACATATCTATCCAGCTTTTCTATTTCCTTTAATTTTACTCTTTGAACTGCTAGAATAAAAGTAAAGTTGGCGACCTTTGACGAGGGTGACCCGAAGGCTCCCTTTTCAAGAGCTACTACTCAGAGGTGTAGTGGAAGACGCTACTCCATTTACTGGATTGCTCCACTTTACCCTTGATCTGTACCGTATAATGCAGAGTGTTAAGCAAGGACGCACTCAGTACCATTTGAGTCTTTGAAATGACTCGACCTAGGATTGAACCCAGGTCTGCCGGACCATTTGCGAACATTAAGAACATATAATAGATGCGATTTCTTAAATTCTTGGTATAAATTAACCCAAAATTGTTAAACATGCCGTTAAAATCAATTAGTCAATCACCTGTGGATAATTCACGGCTAATTTCAAACAGTTCGGAACGGTTTACCCATGTGCATCCCTCGATCTTAAGTAAAAGATATTCTTATGTTTTAAAAAAAGTCCTTTTTTCGTTGAGGGGTTGAAAGTAACGTTATATTATATTCCTTTGTTTGACTAAAATCTATAGTTTCTAAATGCCGTGGCTGTATATCCTCTTGATTAAAACTAATTGGTTCATGAACAATTGTTGAACAAAACCAATTTTCTCATAACGATTCATTAGTGGAGAATGCAATAAGAGACATAAGAAAACTGAATAAGCATAAGTATTCTCACTGTGCTCTACAACAATTATCTTTCCTAAAGCTCCTATTAGGGAAAGTGTTTGGAAAATAGAGATATTAAAAAAATTCATTTCCTGATTATCAATATGTAGATAATCGTTAGATATCTATATGATATCTAATGCAAAGCACACCGTTTGTTTGTCTAAAATAAATACACACACATACACCCACACACACATATATATGTGTGTGTGTGTGTGTGTGTGTGTGTGTGTGTGTGTGTGTGTGTGTGTGTGTGTGTGTGTGTCTATATATATATTTTCATAATGATGTATTTATTATCAAATATTACTCAATATCGGTGATAGAGCTTATGCAGGGGTAAGACGGGATAGCGTAGACAGAGTCAACAGAGCTTGGTGACGGTCAGTTTTTTGCAATGTGATCATCACATCAAGAGATTTTTTCCCAAATATATCTTTTCATATACTGCTGTGTGGAGTATTCTAGAAAGGGTGATCTAGTTTATATATGTTTATTTACGTGGCAATATTAAATCAATTTATAATTTTCTAATGTTTTTTTTTTATTTATTATTACTTGACTCTTTGAGAGTTTTTCACGCCAATTTTCGCCGATGATCTTTCATTGAAGTCTGAGAGACAGCAAGTCTCCTCATGTCCGCAGAACTCTTTTGAGTTTTCTTACTGATCTCAAAGTCGTAGTCGATTCTTCCTTTGATTTCCAATTCTGTCAGTCTAAGCCTTTAGAAACCGTTCCAAGCGCATTAACAACATTTTATCATGGTCATCTTCATGGTTCATCTTATTTTTAATTTTCTGATAAAGTCCATGTATTTGTTTATCTTTTCACTATCAATTATTTTCACTGTAGTCCATCGGAACGACAAAATCCAAAAACAGCAAGTTCTCTTTTTTTTTTTTTTGTTAATTAACACTAAGTCGTATTATTATTGCTTAAATCTTTTGAGAATTTTTCACGTCAGCATTAGCTGATGGTTTTTCACTGCAGTTTGAGTGACAAGTCTCCTCAAATCTCTAGGACTCTCTTCAGTATTCTGGCTGATCTTTAAAATACTGTAGTCAGGATGGTCTCCACTTAAACTCTTATTTCCATGTCCGCCAGTCTCTTTACTGCTCCTTTGCGGATCGTCCCGAAGCAACTTACAACAATCAGTATCACCATCACCTCGTATGTTCCATAGCTTTTTTTAGCTCTCTAGCAATGTCTTGCAACTTATTTCCCTTTTAGCTTTCTTTTAATTTTACTCTGTAGTCCGCCGCCGGGACGGCAAAGTCCACTATTTGGCAGGTTCTCTTATTTTATTTATTTTTTTTTTTTTTTTTTTTTTTGGTTTACCATCCATAGGTCTAGTCTTTTGGCCGAGATTAGGTGATCTGTTTTTATCTCGAAATTGTGCGTCACATTCTCCAGGACCGTTTCTGAATTTTGCATATCCCATTTGACAGTATGGTCAAATTTAAATTTCTTGCACAATTCTCAGTGGACCACCTTCTTTACCAAATTGGGTCTAGTGTGATGCTCTTTCACTGGATTCTGAGCAACAGCAAGTCTCCATAGATCTCCTGGACTCTTCAACTTTCTCACCGATCTTAACAATGCTGTAATTTGGATGGCTTTGATTTATGTTCCGATTTTCAACTTTTCCAGCTTCCTTTCCAAGACTTTGAGGACCGTTCTAAGTGTGCCGGTTACAATTGGTATCACGGTCACTTTCATGTTCTCCAGCTTTCTTAGTTCTCTATCAAGGTTCAAGTACTTGTCTTTCTTTTCGCTTTCTTTGATTTTCACTCTGTGGCCCACAGGGACGGCTAAGTCCACAACTCGACAAGTTCTCTTTTTATTGATATTATTATTATAATTATTATTGGTGGTGGTGGTGATGGTGGTGGTATTTTTATTTATTTATTTATCTATTTATTGCTAGTCTTCGAAGTCATCAGTTTTCAATATTTGAACTTAAGTTCTAATCGTTTATTTAGAAGTTTTTTGTTATTGTTCTGAGGTGATAATAGTTATTTTTTAATTCTAGGAAAAGATTACAATGTTTTGAAGTGTTGCTTTAAGCTGTTGATACTTTTCTTAATTTCCATGTTACTTTTGCAATGTTTTGCTTTTATGTTTTGTTTTGTTTTTTTTTTTGTCATATATTTATCTTGAAAGTGTTGTGTTATGTTAGTATTTTTTATTGTTAAATGATGGTTTGCGTGAGTAGCTCCTCTACTTTCAAGGACCTTCTGTTACTTATATATATATATATATATATATATATATGTGTGTGTGTGTGTGTGTGTGTGTGTGTGTGTGTGTGTGTGTGTGTGTGTGTGTCTTCACTATCCGAAAGCAGAAACTCCTATTAAACAGTTCGTAAGCTGGAATAATATCAAACGAAAATGCAATTACCATTAATTTATATGAAAACATTCTAGCTTTCCCATATCGTAAAATAACTTTCAGTGAATGTTTCTCTATATCTGAGAACACTGTAATGATTGCAGAATTGTATGATTTTAATTTCAAAAATGCAGAACGTTTTGAATGCCTACAAAGAAATGATGGAAAAATTGCACATGAGGCTATACAGTTAGGTATACACATGTAGTTCAAGTTTTCCACATTATCCTCAGTAGATGAAGCTCGATTTTCGACAAAAACACTTGCAAGGTTGTTTTGTGTCTGTCTAAGAACGCTAAGAAAATTCATTGTAAATTGATTGTAATTTCTCTTTCGTTTATGCCATTTTGTATATCAGATCTTCAATGAAAGCAAAGTGAACTTTAGAAGTGAACTTTAGAAAAATGAAGTAGATAGATAGATAGATAGATAGATAGATGTTTTAGTGTTAGGGACAGTGTGTGTGTGTGTGTGTGTGTGTGTGTGTGTGTGTGTGTGTGTGTGTGTGTGTGTGTGTATGTGTGTGTGTGTTTTGATTTTCTAAATATATATTTAAGTAGCAAACTCTCTTTTAGACTTGTTTCATTAAATATGACTGACAAAGATTATTCAGTATTTCATAAAAGTTTTTTCGTGGCTTTGAACATTCTTTGATCAGTCTAAAACATTTTTAGTTGAATTGGTTAGTTTTATTGCATGTTGTTGGCTTACTTAATGCCAATTTTAGTTGGATTGTTTTTAGGGTAGTTTTTATTGTTTTTTAAGCGGTTATATGGTTTCAAGTAACTGATGCTAATCACAATACAAATAATTTGAAAACAGTTGAAGAGTTTCAAATATTTCTATCTAATAATAATATGATCCTAAAAGGTTACTGCCACTACTATCGTAGACCTATGTCTAATGGCAACCAAGGAGTGACTCCGCATTCTCCATAGATCCAAAGTGGAGCCTACCCACCAGAGGCTGTTTAGTGTCATACTCAGGTAATCCAAAACAATTTTAGTTGTTTGCATTTATCCAATCCCTCCACTACGAGTGGGATGTGACAGTCAGTTTTTAAAAGGATATAATATAAATTTACGACTACATGACTTGTCCATTTGATGAAAAGAACAGCGATCTTCAGTAAATCATTACGTCTGATTCGGTCACCAGAGATAAAAATGTGAGTTACCAAACAACTCATCCATAATTTTTCTATACCCTCTGTAAAAAAATTTATTACATTCATCAGTTTATCTTAAGCTCACCAGATGCATGAGTTGTTGTTTTTTTTTCGACTTGTTTTGTTTGTTTTTGTTTTGTTTTTCATTTACTTTTGTTTTTTGTTTTTTTGGTTTTGCTTTTCGTTCCATACTGTAATATCACACCTCATATCTATTTTGGCCGTAAACACTAAATCCACACTTCCATTTATGAAACTTACAATTTTGGCCGTAGACACTGAATCCACATTTCCATTTATGAAACTCGCTGTTTTGGCCGTCGAAACTAAATCCACACTTCCATTTATGGAACTCACAATTTGGGCCGGAGACACGGAATACACACTTCCATTTATGAAACTCACAATTTTGGCCGTAGACACGGAATACACACTTCCATTTATGAAACTCACAATTTTGGCCGTAGACACGGAATACACACTTCCAAATTTATGAAACCCACAATTTTGGCCGTAGACACGGAATCCACACTTCCATTTATGAAACTCACAATTTTGGCCGTAGACACTAAATCCACACTTCCATTCATGAAACTCACAATTTTGACCTTAGACACTAAATCCACACTTCCATTTATGAAACTCACAATTTTGGTCGTAGACACTAAATCCACACTTCCATATATGAAACTCACAATTTTGGCCGTAGACACGGAATACACGCTTCCATTTATGAAACTCCCAATTTGGGCCGTAGACACTAAATCCCCACTTCCATTTATGGAACTCACAATTTTGGCCGTAGACATGGAATACACACTTCCATTTATGAAACTCGCTATTGTGGTCTGAGACACTAAATCCACACTTCCATTTATGAAACTTACTATAGTGGCGAAGAAATATGATAACCCAATACATTTGATCGTCAGCGAACGATGATAGCAGCAAGAATTAGCGGACGATAGTAGTAAGCAGAATAATGGAAGGAGAGGTAGACTCTCCTTCACCCCCTCTCTATCATTACAAGGTGAGATATGGACATTGAAGGGCCTCAACCTCTATTAGCTATGTGTGCGTCAGCGGCGGAGAAGCAAATGTGTTACCATATTTGGTAATAGGAAAGAAACCGCCAAAAAAATCAACACGTGATTAATTTTCAAACCACGCAAATAAGTTAGTTGCTATTTATTCCTCAAAGGATAAAGACGCATAAGGAGTTGCCTTTATTCGTCGAAAAACCAAGAACATAATTTGGGAAAAATGCCGCGCAGAGAACGCAGAGAAAAGAAGAAGATTATCCTTTGAAATAAATCAGCACTCCGAGGTATGGTGAGCCTTGTTAAACGAATACCCGATGAAAAGACTTGTCCCCGAGAAAAGGAACAATTATTAATCTTGGTCTTATCTGAAATAAGACGTGTATCCTTCTACCAACGTGTTATATGAACCCAATAACGAAAGAAAAAAGAGAAGAGAATAAATTCCACAAAACTCCAAGTAAGTGAACTGGCAATTTAAGTATATCCAACTTTATCCTGCTGGATTCATACTGAAATGATAAACTTGAGATTTGGAGCACGAGCTCTGCCATTAAATCCCATTGTCTGAAGGAAAGCGGACCGTGTCTACCGTTATCGAACTACCGTCTCACCTTCCGCCATTAGCAGATATTTTATGCTGGCTCGTCCGGAGAAAGATATCTTATGAGGGGCTAAGTCCCGGATATAGATATTTAAGTAGAGGCTCCTCCGAGATTAGAAAGAACTTCTCGCTCCTGACTTTTACCTGAATTGTTTTTTGTCTTTGTTTCTTTTATTCAATAAAAGAACATTGTTATTAATCTTGTTAACCCAAACTCGGCATTTTATTGTGGAATAACTGTATTTGTCGAAGACCTTGTATTTAGGGGGAAAGCTTGCCAGTTAGCTGTGTTGACTCTTAATAATTCACCTATATCTCGCCCAGTGGCTTTAAAATGTGGTTCCGCTTGGGAGTTGGTTGTATCTGTGACACTTAATAGCATTCAGCAGACCACAGCCAACGTCTGTGCCCTGCATTAATTGGTGGACTTGGCGGGAACGAACAGCACCCTGCAAGCCTGCTGTGGACATGGCGGCGTAACACTATTTTGGGCAAAGACACTGAACCCACACTTCCATTCATGAAACTTACCTGAGAAAATTTTGTTTGGCCATCAAGTGCAAAGAAAGCTACTGATTGTGATCTGGAGATGAAATATCACACATCAGCCCAGGAAATCCTTTGTGGGCTTCTCTGATTGTACCAACTCATTGGCTTGATGGGTAGAATGTTTATCAATGGTCCGGGAGACCACGGTTCAATCCCAGGTCAAGTCATACCAAAAACTTTAAAAATGGTACTTGATACCTCCTTGCTTAACACTCAGCATTATAAGGTACATATCAAGGGTAAAGTGGAGCAATTAAGGGAAAGGAGTAGCGCCCTTACCTACACCTCAGTGTAGTAGCTACTGAAAAAGGAGCCTTCGGGTCACCCTTGACTACAGTCGCCAACTTTACTTTTACTTATAAAGAGGCGATTTATAAAGATTTATAAACGGGATTGAAGAACGGTGAGTTTGAGGACCTGTACCAAAGAGATATGAATTTTAGTCAGTTGGAACTCACTATTGACATAGGTTTCTCCTTATTTCAAATAACGGTTACAGAATTGACAAAATTCATTGCTGGTTTGAAGACTGAATAAACGTTCAATAAAAATCATTAAAACACATTGGTGTCCCTCGTAGAGTCTCATAATTTTGGATTGTTGGACAGGAATAAGCAACAGCAAGCAATAGTCACATCCTCTCCCGATTATCTAAGGCAACATTAATATGGTAAGGCCAAAAATAGGTTATTCCCAGTGAGGATCAAATTCTAGTATTAATGGTCTGCAAAATAGCTTGCTAACTATTGTTACACCTTGACGGTTAATCATCATTTATATTTTTCCGTATGTATGCATAGTCGTCTTTATTTACTAAGTTTAACTCGATTTGGCACAAGGCCAAATGCATAGGACACAAAGTTAGACACGAACTCAGTAGTAATGGTCTACTAGACAAGCGTTTCAAGCATTATCCTACCATGAGATGTATGAATAAACACACACGTACATATGTGCATAAACTCACCAAGTTTTTCGACAACTCGAGTTCTATGAATTTTGGCAAAAAATGAAATAGATAAAGAAAAATTAGGATTTCCCCGTTTAAATACTTTCATTCAAATATTCAACAGATTGTCACGTGATGTAAATAGCAGCAAGATAAGTATATTTTTCAAATGCTTATCACCTATTAAAATATGTCACAGGATTTAAACTAGTCATACGATAAATATATTTTTCTCCTTTTTAGATTTAAATAATCTAAAATATTTTTCATCTGATTTAAACTAGTCGGTATGGTAAATTTGAAAGATGATTTGTTTCATGTTGACATTTGTATACCAATTCTGAGCGTTTATTCAGCAACTTATTCTGTTCAAGGAATCCTGTCAGGTACAATTTCCCCCAGACGCACAATCTACATAATTTTGACCTTTCATTTTATATGAGTACCCTTTTTATTATTTTCCGTTCAGGTAGAGATTTTTTTCCATTCTTACCTCTCAATACCCATATCTATTTGGACATCGAAGTGCTATTCGCGGAGCGTCTATTCTGAAAGGACAATTTGTGATGTTTCCAAGGCCCCTGCATCACTCTGATATAAATCCGATCCGATCCTTGTCCATTTTTCACCGTTGCTTCATGGGTCATGTGACAAGCAGCAAAATATTTAACAAAAATATCTAAACAAGAAAATAATTTCTCCTTTTTTATTCCACTTTACTGCCCACATTCATGAATCTTAAGTTGTAGGAAACCCTTATGTGCCCTTGCGTCGATTATTTATTGAATAATGCTCTATTTATAAAGTATTGAGCAATTTTAATCACTACTTGTAATTCTATTATTATCATTTAAAAACACACGCATACGCACACACACACACACACATATATATATATTGAACAATCTAAATTTATATCCAGATGTAAGCATGAAACCAGTTTTCCGCAAAGCTAACTTAAGAGAAACGACTCCAAAGACTAATAAAAATAAATTCTAAAGTAAGATATATATAAAATAAACAAACAAAAATAACTAAAAACTTGCAAGAAGGAAAATAATGCACCCGAGAATAAATTAAAAATAATTGAGTAAATAAATTTATAAATCACCAAATGATGATACTATAGACATGTAAATAACCATGCAGTATAAAGTAGACCACCCTTCCCAGAATGCCTCACAAACTATATCACCCTTCCTATCATAAGCCTCATAACAGTATATAAAGGGATATCTAACACATAAGAACTACTTGGTTTTATGATCTCATGCCCAAGAAACTGGTATTCACCAAGCGTCTTTCACCCTGACTCTATCCTTACTACTTTAAAAGAGAGATGCTAATGATAACAGACGGTGCCTACATATATATATTGTCATCCACAGACACATCTGTTTCGTTCTATCAGAAATATATATATATATTGTCATCCACAGACAGATCTGTTTTGTTCTATCAGAAATATATATATATATTGTCATCCACAGACAGATCTGTTTCGTTCTATCAGATATATATATATATATATATATATATATATATATATATATATATATATATATATATATATATATAAGCAGTTATACTTTCTTCTCACGTCCATGAACACCTCAGACAGTCCAATAATATGCAGATACAGTGAAATGAATATTAAGTCAAGTTCTTAAAAACAGATTGAATTTGGGAGGGTGAGTCGAAGGGAAAATTATCTAACTGAACTAAACAGATTTGCCTCGGAAAGAGGTTCACTTTTAAACGATACAACATTTATATTGTTTCTAATAGAAAATTTAACTTCAGTATTCTTTTTCATAAAAAGGATATAGACACAAGTTAAATCCTTTAATATGACTTTTGAAAAATGAATAAATAAATAAAAAGTTAATTATAGTTCACATCCGATAACGTCCAACACACCTCATTTAATTTCCGTTGTAAGGTGGTGTTAGTGGACGGATCTTCACAATCCAGACGAATAATAATTTTTAACTAAACGACTAATAAACAACATTTCACACCAGAAAACCTGGACCAGGCTAAGAAAAAGAAACCTTAAGAGAGAAACGGAATCTCTCCTAATAGCAGCATAAGACAACGCCTTAAGAACCAATCGTATCAAAGCGAGAATAGATAAGACGCAACAAAATAGCAAATGTAGGCTATGCGGTAACAGAGACGAAACGACCAATCACATAAAAAGCGAATGCAGCAAATTAGCACAGAAATGTACAAGAAATTTAAATTTGACCATACAAATGAATGGTATATTGCCAACCCTGCATCTGTCCTAGAAAAAGACACACATAAACTCCAATGGGACTTTAACATACAAACAGATCACCTAATCCCGACCAGAAGACCAGACCTTATAATAATCAACAAAAAAGAGAATTTGCAAAATTGTCGACTTTGCTGTCCCGGCGGACCACAGAATAAATCTGAAGGAATGTGAAAAGAAGTATAAGTACCTCGACCTTGCTAGAGAATTGAGAAAGCTGTGGAACATGAAAGTGACGATTGTACCAATTGTGATTGGTGCTTTTGGCACAATAACTAAAGGATTATTAAAAGGCCTGGGGGACTCGAAAGTTAGCGGACGGGTAGAGACTATCCAAATGACAGCATTGCTGAGAACGGCCAGAATCCTGAGACGAGTCCTGGAGACTTGAGAAGACTTGCTGTCACTCAAACTCCAGAGAAAAACCATCAGCTAACACTGATGTGAAAACTATAAAGGAGTAAATAATAATAATAATTATAACAAGAACAAGAAGAAGAACGCTCGCAGAAAAGGACACTTACAAATATTTGAGAACATTGGAAGCAGATACCATCAAACAAGCGAAGATTTCAAAAATGCCTCAGGAGAACGAGAAAACTACTCATAAAACTACCATATTGCAGGAATCTCATCAAAGGGATAAATATGTGGGCTGTCTCCTTCATAAGATACTCAAGAAAATTCTTAAAATGGATGCAAGAAGTTCAACAAGAAAACTCATGACGATGCATAAAGGCGCCCTACTTAACAACAGAGAGATTAGAGACAAATATGCTTTAGAATTAAGAAACAGATTCGAAACACTACAAGAGAAGACAGAAAAAGTTACCCCAAATGACGAATATGAAAACTTTGTTGAAGCACACCTAGAAGCGGCATCAAAGTGTATCCCAACAAAACCTAGAACTAAATATAGAGTCCCTTGGGAAACGTCAGAGGTTAGAGAAAAACGTGCACTCGTGAAAACTGCCTCCAAAAGCTATCGGAAGAACCCAACAAACACAAATGCCCGAAAACTAGAAAAAGCACAATATCAATTAGCAGGAATATATCTAAAAGAACAGGCAGAATACATACAAAATCAGATAGATAAGATTAGAGACTCGGTGGAAGATAGACAATCCAGGATAGCCTGGCAAACAATAAACGAAGTAAGTAGAAGGAAGAGCACAGCCAAAGCTAAATTGAAAGCTGCAAGCCAACAAGAAAGAGTAAAACTGTGGGAACAGCATTTCAAAAATCTACTAGGAAGCCCACCGAAAATAACGGATGAACCGATCACCAGAATTATCAGTAAGCAATTAGACATTAAACTAGGGCCTTTCACCAAAGAATAACTCGACTCGGTTCTTAAAAAAATTAAAAATAGGAAAGCTGCAGGGCTAGACGAGATCCCCCCAGAAGTGTGGAAGACTAGAAAATTCGACGATATACTGCTCCAGCAATGCAACGCTGTCTATAGCCAAAATAGGATAGAAAGATGGACGAAGGGATGCATCCTTCCTTTCCCTAAAAAAGGCGACCTCGGATTAGCCAAGAACTACCGAGGGATAACGCTTACATCCATAGCAGCCAAAATCTACAATGCCCTTCTACGAAACCGCATAGAACCCAAAATAGACAACATCCTTAGGAAAAACCAAAATGGCTTCCGGAGAAATAGATCCACAACCTCACAAATATTGACCATCCGTAGAATCCTTGAAGGCGTCCGGGCAAAAAACCTTCAGGCGACATTACTATTTGTCGACTTTACCAAGGCCTTCGATTCCATCCACAGAGGGAAAATGGAACTAATCCTACTAGCATACGGCCTACCAAAAGAAACCGTAGCAGCAATAATGATCCTCTACAAAAACACAAAAGTAAAGGTACGTTCACCAGATGGAGACACGGAATACTTCGACATTGTTGCAGGAGTACTACAAGGAGACACGCTAGCCCCATACCTCTTTATCATCTGTCTAGACTACGTGCTTAGAACTTCGATCGACAAAATCAGAGAAAATGGCTTCGAGCTGACTAAGAAAAGAAGCAAAAGGTACCCCGCAAAAACAATCACAGACGCCGACTACGCTGATGACTTAGCGTTACTGGCGAATACGCCTAATCAAGCAGAGACACTACTGCATAGCTTGGAACGAGCTGCAGCAGGCATTGGCCTCCATGTCAATGCGCACAAAACTGAATATATGTGTTACAACCAAACGGGCAACATTACCACTCTAGACGGAGCCTCTCTGACGCTAGTGGACAAATTCACCTACCTAGGAAGTAGCGTCTCATCAACAGAAAACGACATCGACACACGGCTGACGAAAGCATGGACGGCTATAGATAGGCTCTCAATAATATGGAAATCAGACCTGACCGATGAAATGAAGCGCAGTTTCTTCCAGGCAGCAGTTGTATCGATACAGCTATATGGATGCACTACATGGACGCTAACCAAACGGCTGGAGAAGAAACTTGACGGCAACTACACAAGAATGTTGA